>CAOLHI010000995.1:0-464453 GCA_948474755.1 Ctenosaura bakeri | reverse complement strand
CAGCCTTATCATAATCCTGAGCATGAGACATCATTATGTCCAGTCCTTCACTTTCCAATTTTTTAAGAATGTCAGAACTGAATTCTGTAGCTGTTCTTTTCTTTAAAGGGAAAACTACTAGAAATACTTCTTTCACTTCAACGCTCCTGTTACCGATTTTTACATATCTGATAACTTCAGACATCTGGTCACTATGTAATATGCTAGGTATGCTGTCAAACATGATTCCAAAGCACTTTGCAGACTTTATGTCCATGACAAGCATCTCTTTGACTTGATTTGCCAGGACAGTTGTAAATGCATTCTGAGTTTTTTGTGCAAGATAAAAAGCCTGATACTTTCTATGTTTACATGTGCTCCTTTTTAATCTCATTAGGTGCTCTTTCTGCACTGGATCACATTTTGAAAGCATCTCAACCATCTTAAGAAATTTCCCTTTAATCACTGAAAATTCATCTTCTGTATCTGCTGTCCATGGCAACCACCTCACACTGCCATGCTCCTCCAGCTGCCCTCTGGCAGCAACCTCACCCTAAGGTTCAGCTGTGTGAGGCAGAGAATCCAGTCACCTCCTCATCCATGTCTGTCCTCAGGGTCTGCTTTTGGGGAAAGGAAGGGGCTGAGAAGGGCATGGAGAAATCAGGCGCTCTCTTAGTGGGGCAACTTCCTCATGCCCTCCCTTCCCAGGGCTGTCTAGAGGACCCCCCAGCATCTCTGTTGACCCAGACAGGGCAGGTTTCTGCTGCCTGGCTGTTCCAGCTGGCTGGGCTAACTGAGCCTTCCCCTAGCTCTTCTTGCTTGGTCTTCTGCTCAGGTGCCTTCCCCACTGCTACCTCCCTCTCAGGCCCCCAGGGTGAGTGCAACTTCTGGGGGTCCCACTCACCCCTGTCTGCTTCATTTTACCACTCCCTCAACATGGCACCAACCCAACAGTGGGCTCTGAAGCTGGCCACATTCCCTAGGCAGGAACAGCTCTGATCTTGTTGGCCTCCTAAGCCAAGTGAGGCTGTGAGCTGTGGGTCTCCTTGAAGAGATGTTTTAAAAATAGAAAGGGGAGGGAGAGAGAAGTAAGTGAACAAGTACCATGGTGCAGAACCCAGAGACTGCCTACTGCTGTGCTTGTCCTTTCCTCCCGTGGCCAGATTCCCCTCCCTCCCTCCCTCCCTCCCAGAGGTGGGTCATTGGCATGGTAATGGCAGGAGAGGGCACACAACCTCAGCTGCAGGGCTGTACCAGATGACCCCCCTTGTTGGTGCTCTTGTCTCTCCATTGCTCTGTCCCAATAGCGTCACTAGTATTGATGTCACCCCCTTTGATGGTGTAAGCTAGTGTCGTCCACACCCCCTTCATCCCTCTAGTGACTCCACTGGATCCTGTTGCATGTCCCATCACCCTGTGAGGGTTGGTTGGTAGTTACACATGACTGGGCTTTCTTTGTAGAAGCACCCCAGCTGCAGAACTCTCTCCCAGTGGAGGTCTGGCTGCCTCCATCCCTTTTGAGTTTCTGGCAAGCAGTAAAGACTGTGTTCTTTCACTTGTTATGTGGTTCTTTAAAATCAGGACTGGCTTCTCTGGCTGCTTTCATTGTCTGTGGGTTTAAATTCATAGAATCATAGAATTGGAAGAGACCCCAGGGGCCATTAAGTACAACTCCTGCTATGTAGGAACACACATCAAAGCATTCCCAACAGATGGCCATCCAGCCTCTGCTTAAAAACCTCCAAAGAAGGAGATTCCACCACACTCCGAGGCAGCATATTCCACTGCCAGGCAGCTCTTACCGTCAGGAAGTTCTTCCTGAGGTTCAGGTGGAATCTGCTTTCCTGCAGCTTGAATCCATTGCTCCTTGTCCTGATCTCTGGAGCAGTGGAAAAGAAGGCCTCTTCCCTCCTCGACATGACATCCCTTCAAATATTTAAACATGGCTATCATGTCCCCTCTTAACCTTCTCTTCTGTAGATGAAACATACCCAGCTCCCTAAGCCATTTCTCATCGGGCATGGCTTCCAGACCCTTCACCATTTTGGTCGCCCTCCTCTCAATTATTTTTGAGATGTGCTTTTAATCTGGTTTTATACGTGTAATGGTTAAATTGCATCACCTCAGGTACCCTGGTGGGCTGAGAGGCAATGCATAAATACTTTAAAGAAACACCACTCTAGCTGCAGTGGAAAGTAAATAAAAGCTGGCTCTGAGAAGAGCAGGAAAAGTCCCCAGGAAGAGGCTTAAGGTATTCTTTTGGAATTTATTTTATAAGATTTCTAAATTTGTTTTGTTAAATCCCACCCTGCCCTCTAAATTTTAGTTCCACATAGTATTTAGGCCAAAATGTTGACAATAAAAAGGTTTAGAAGAAGAATGCCTTTGTCTGTGCTTTTACTCTCCTTTGTTACAAGGACAAATATTCTGAAATTGGCCATATAGTCTTAGCAACTGGTAACAGCTATATGTGATTTCGAAATTATCCTTTCATCAAAAACTGAGTCTCACATATTTGACTGATCTGCTCTCTCTGTCAAGTGATAATTTCCGTCTCTGTGAGATACATTACTAAAACCATCACTTTAAAGTAATTAATAACTAGTTACCCTTCCTCATAAAGATGTCTACATCTGGCAAAATTCTTGAGTCACAATTTATTCAAAGCTAACATTGTTAGATCATCCGCATAAAGGAGGACTGATCCTCCAAATTAGATGAAAAATAATAATCCAGCATATCTGTGGGTACGTTGTTTACATATACTGGATAAGAATGGGGCCAGGATACAGCCTTGTTTTGCTCATTCTGCTGTTGGGACTGATTTCATTAAGGCACTATTTGGGCTAACTCTGATTTTTATAGTATTTTAATGAAGCAAAAGGACTGATTCTCCTGTTAGTGTTAGTTGCAGCCAGTTTTTACCACGAATAGTCCCTATTCGCACGGTCAAAGGCTAAGGTAAAACCAGTTGTTTAAGCTGTGGTGTTTTGTTGCATCTGAATGTAAGACCTACCCATCCCAAGAGGGCTACTACTGTGGTTTTAGAGCACTGCTACTCAGAAGGGCTGGTACCTGGATCTGTGCCAGTCCACAAGCTGTGGATTGCTTGTCAGCAAAGAATTTCCAGGAAAGAAGGAAACAGTTGTAGCCATTGGGTATGAATATGATACCAGTGACTGGTATATTGGTGGAGGAGAAATTGCCAGTTCCCCATGTCAATTCACTGAGAAGCACTGCTCTAGGGAGATTTCTTCTAAGCAGCCTGCCAGGCCCTAAGTGTCTAACAGTACAGAATGCTTCCTTAAAGCCAGACATGGGCCATTTCCGCACTAGACTGTTATAGCACTATCATTCCACTTTCAACATCCTATGGAATCCTGGGGTTTGCAGTTCAGGGAGGGGCCAGCCGGACCCTCCCTGAACTGCAAACCCCAGGATTCCATAGGATGTTGAAAGTGGAATGATAGCGCGATAACAGTCTAGTGGGGAAATGTCCATGGTGTTCAGAGTGCCCTGATGATATCGCGCAGGGAGTCTTCAAAGACTTGCCACTTGCAATGCCTGGCGCTGAGGAAGAATCCCTAGGAATCAGACATCTATGTCAGAGCTGCTTTGTGAAAAGCAGTGGCTTCCATTTTGTGCAGCAGGCACTGCTCTCTGTCTTAATCTCACCCACTCTTTGTCTTAATCTTACAGTAAACTGAGGGGCAAAAAAGGCAATTACAGAAGGTAAGGTAAGGTAGCTATGCTTGTCCTCCCATCTTGAGTGCCAGGAGAATTTCAGCCATTCTTGCAGAACTGTGGCTTGTTTTTGGTTTGTTTCCCTATCTCCCCCTGACCCCGAAATGGGAGCTGAAAAAGATGTTGAGAGAAAAATGGACCACAAATGGAGAGGAGAGGAATTGTGGTTTGCTTTTGAATATTCAATGGCTTTAGCTTGACATAGCAGAAACAGTGGGTTAATGTGACATGCAGATACCACCAGTGCCTTGTATTAATGCAGCATCTGAAAAAGCAGAGGAGCCTGCTATCTAGGAATAAAATATCCTGGTGATCAGATTCTGCATACATACAGAGTATGGATATGTGGGATGTGATACTTTTAAACATTATGCCTACTGTTTAGAGTAGTTACAATGATAAATGCTTTTTCATGGTGTTCATGTTCGTAGGTTGTAATGTTTCTATCAGCCTTTGGTAGCCACTGGCATGGATGTGCTTAGATGGAGTATGGGAAATGACCTTTTTAATGAGTTGGAAAATTATAGAATTAATTTCTTTCTCTCTCTCTATCTTTCTTTTCTTCTATCGGTGGGAATCAGGGAGGCTGTTTTTCTTTTCCACTTGTGGGAGCATGCATATTATATGTTTGGTGATAATTTACACAATCTTCCTAAGTGTTTAAGATGATTCAAATCTTTCTCGATGAGATTAAGCTATAAATCTCTTGTATTTTAATACACTGTAAATGCATAGTAGAAGAACCTCACTTTCTATAATCTGACATTTTTTCAGTATGGCAGCTCATGCAGAGATATTAAACAAATTACTGTCAGGAAGAAGTAGTGAGAAGCAGCAAAATATATGTAACATTTGTTTTTAATAAAATTCAGAAGAATGTTCTGAAACCAATTTGAAGGTGTTAGTTTTCAAACATCATTGAACAGCAATGAGCAAGCTAGCCAAATAGCCAAATTTCCTCCAAAGTGTTTGCTTTCAGAGCTTCTTTGCATAATCACATTGTACCTGCAATGGTCAATTATACAGAATTAAGAACCTTTGCTTTAAAAGGATATGGAGTCCTAGAGTGTAGTTAATAAGGCATGCTTTCTACTTCAATCACTTTCAAGAGTTGTTTGCTTGTTTTTCACCTCTGCATGTTCAGGATGAAACCAATGTTATAATTTACACAGCTTTCCTGGAATGGAATAGAAGCAAAGTAAAAGTATCTAATTAAAGAAGGACTTTCTTTTCATTTTCTGAATAGCACTCTGAGTACATCTGTAGATTATAAAGTTAAGTCAAAGGTTCGTTCTCCTCTCCAAGTACACAATAACTGAAGCAGGTTCACAGTCATTGATTTATCATAGAATCATCAAAACATAGATCTGGAAGAGATCACAAGGGCCATTCAGTCCAACCCCCTGCCATGCAGGACTGTTTAAAAACCTCAAAGAAGGATACTCCATCACACTCCGTGGTGGTGCATTCCACTGTCAAACAGCTCTTACCATCAGGAAGTTCTTACTAATGTTTAGGTGGAATCTCTGTTGCTGTAGCTTGAAGCCACTGCTCTGTGTCCTGGTCTCTGGAGCAGCAGCAAACAAGCTTGCTCCATCTTTTATCTGACATCTTTTCAAATATCTAGTTGATAGCTGAAGGTATTCCCTCAGGACTATGATTTCTTCTGACAGATCTCAAGATAAAAAAAGAAAAAAGAAAGAAATTGGAGCATGGCATTTGAGTTGTTTTGAACTCTTTGGATTCACTAGTTCTTTCTAGGAGTAGAGATTATCATTACAACATGCCTCTTAAAATATGCAGAGAACAAGCAGAATATTATCTCTGGAGGAACTAAGAATGCTCCAGCCCAGTACGTTCATTACTCCTTACTGAATTGTCAAGACTTACCTTAGACATTATCATACATAGTACCTGTGTATATATAATTGTTTGCTAAAGAGTGGGGAAAGCAGCTCAGTGAATTACTTTGCCACAAAGCATCAGAATTTGTGTTACTTATAGATGGGGGGATGCTAATGCCCCTACACGCCAACCTCCACATGTGAGAAGTAGGTCCTGCCATATACCCAACATGTTACCTACATACGGTCTGTGTAGTCTTGTATGTGTGCTGTGGTGTGTACCATGTGGCTTCTATGGTTTTGCCTCAGTGCCAGGAGTGAACCCTTTCCCCCTTTCATCCTTCATTTTGGACTGGGCTAATTGAGCAGGCACAGTAGGTCCCCCATGCGTGCACAGCATATAGGCAATGCAGTCAGAACAAGGTGGTGATAACTACTGTTCTCCTAGAATTTTGGAAATGCAGCCTATCATCTTAAGAGTTCCTATGGTCTATCAGAGGAATTCAAAGATTAATTTTACTGTGAGAAGGGGTGGCAGAAGTGATTCCATAACCACTCACCTCAGAGCAAGGAGGAAGTTAAAAAGGCATGCAGATGTAGAGAGAGCAGACAAGTGGACTGAGATTGCAGTGATAGTACTAGGTGTTCCAGCACAATAATCAAATGCAGACTTAAAGTAAAGATACGCTTCTTCCCTCTCTCCTTTTCTGGGCTACTTTTAATGTTTTGGTTATTTTACACTAGAATCCAATGCATATATACTTAGATTATTTTCAAAGGGATTTTTTCCTCAAGTTAGTGTGTATAGGATTACAATGTTAGACTGGAAAGCTGTTAGTGAACTCAACTTGGTACATTTTTTCCTGGGTTACATAGCAGTGGTAAGAGAAACTGAGCAAAATCTGACAGCTTCAAGTAGCTTATTTATCTAGTACTTCACTGATTCTATTTCCATGCTCTTTTCCCTACTGGTACCACCTCCTGTGCTAGGATAGTTAGTGATTCTAATCCTAAACTCCTTTCTTTTTCTTATTTGAGGTAAACAAAGTATCTTCTTGTAATTGTTTATGGTGAGGGCTTTGGATGTGTCAGAAATTGTTGCCTGTGCATCCTCCTGAGTGATAAGCTTTTTCTTAATTGTGAGTAGATCTGTACAAACTTGATTTTTATATTTTTTTATTTTAGTGATGCCCATGTAAAGATAGGCTTATTTTGGATTCTCAGAACTTGCTTACTCCCCAGTAATTCACTACTTCTTCCTCTATAAAATGGGTTTTGTCTTGTGTTGCCTCTCACTGTTACTCCAGAGCAGATGTGGAGTGATATGGTTTGCAGTGAGGATACATTCCTCAAAAATAGATGTAAAAAGTGTATGTTGGATGTTGTCAGATCTTGCTGCAAGTTCTTATTGATATGCCAAAAAAGTGATTTCGTATCTATGTACAGATCATGATTGCATTACATGTAGAGATATCTATGATGTTCTGAACTTGCTGTGAGTACTTTAGTGTAGCATTGGATTTGGAGCATTGGGTTCACTGTCAAGAATGTTCTCTATTTTCAGATTGCCTTGACCTTGACCATTTGGTGTATTTCCATTTTGAGCAACTGGAAAATTGTTCATTGTTGTAGGGTGCACAAAAGGGTAGCTGTAATGGATGATGGAGGAGATTATGCACACACACATACACCTCCAGCACGGAACTGAGTATGATAACACCCAGTCGTGAAGACACTTTTCTTTAGTGTCTTTTAATAATACTTTGCTTTGAGTGTTCTTACACCTTGAAGGGGAGCAGGCAGGGCAGCAACTAGCTGCAGTTGCTTCTACTTCTGATGACTCTTCATCTCTACTTCTGATCATCATCTGCTGCTGCAGCTCAAGTAGGCATCAGCCACCACTGTGAATCACATCCTCCTTGTTTTCAATACGGCTGTTAAATATTGTGGTAATCTGCAATTAAGATCCAGCTGGTTCAACTGTATTACTGTAAAGTTTCCAAGATATACTTCTATAGGTTTGTAAACAACAGGAATGGAATAAAAGACATGCCAGTCCATTGGAAATCAGTGGGATGATGATTGCCGGCAAGAGGAGAGTTGTTCCCAGCACACTAGTTCCTGGTTGTAGTTAAGCAAGCATAATGCAGTTTTTTTCTCTCACAGTAAACAGCTAGCAATTTAGCACCTGTGCTTTGAAGCCTATATAATACCTAAAAGATGCAAGAGTTTAGTTTAGTACTGGTGCTTTGGGGGTTGTTCTGAATCCACTGACAACATCACTAGGATTAATTCCTTCACATTTGATGGTATAGGAGTATTAAGTGTTCTTTCCTATTTATATGCTTAATATTTTGTTTGCATGTTTTAGCTACCCTAAAACTTCAGTCCTAATTTTTGTTTCAGAATCCATTTCTCACAGGGCTTTAGAGATTCCAGTTTCCCACATGTTGCTTTCAGTCAATGTGGCTTTTGGCAAAAGCAGCCTGGTTGCCACAGCAACAGAGCTGTTAACACTAAAGATGTCATCGCTTGAAGGTGGGGAGAAGGGGGGATGGTTTCTCTTCCTCCGCTGTGTATCTGTGTTGCAGAAGCCCCTGTTGCGGCCATGTTACAGGACAAGGTATCCATTGTCTCCGATAAGCCTAACACTCAGGGAGGGTGGAAGTTAGCACTGGCCTTAGAGAATGAATCTTCCGCACTCTTAGGCAGGCCCTCTGGTTGATGCTGCTCCTTTCTGACCAAACAGGAGCATCTGCATGAAGCACAGCAAGTGAAATATCTGGAACGGGCAGCCACTGGTTTATTTTAGGCAGGGTCACAGATGTGCATGGTTATCATTCTTTCCTGCTACCCTGTCTAAGAAGAGTGATTAAGACAATGACCTGTGTGAGAATATAGGCATTGGTAAGTGGAAAAAGCTAAGTGCTTCTCCAGAGCTTCCTTCAAACTCCATTAAAACCAGCCTCTCGCTGTGGCTACCAAGAAAGCCACGTGAGTAAGGGCAACCTTCAGGTTAGGCAAACAATTAAATCAGAATCAGGCAGGTTTTTCTGGTCTAGAAGTCATTTTTACACTCCACCAGATCTTAGTGGGCATTTTAAAAGTGACACACATATTCTTGTACTGCTAAAAAAAAAAAGTGTAAAAATGCATCATACTACCGGGATGGGGGCTTAGCTGGCAATTTTTGCACTGAAAATAGTCACTGCTGCTTTTTTTTTTAAAAAAATACTATTTCAGGCCTAAAACAGATTTGATGCCTTTCCAAAAAACTCACAGAAAACTAGAAGTAAGGAATTTAAAAGTAGAACAAAAGTTTCAAACAAAAAGTAACAGGATTCAGTGAGATAAATTTAGAGAAGATAAAATACAAAACAAAACAAAAATGTAGAAGGCCCAAACCCTAATATGGACTGGTGGAAGCATTTGGAGTTTGGAGAAGTTATAGTGCTATTGCATAGTTGCCTATCTGCAAAATGACTCTGGTGTTTGGTATGGACAATCACAAATCACTCACCCAATTTCCAGAAAGATAACCTGATGTAGGTAAAAGACTACTTTCCTAAGTACCAGAGCAGATGTGGAGTCTGAGCCCCAGAGCACAAAAACTGCACATCCGAATCCATGGCTTTTGGTCTAAAAGACGAACCTTTTCACAGAAAGGAAAGCCATTCCCATGAAGGCTTCAAGAGCAATACATGACCTATTGGGTTATCCCCTCACACTGACTGAGGCAGGAGATGAACACTACAAGACGGTTAATAACGTTGCCCCTCTGCCTTAGCCTCAGTTTTTATTCTCCTGCCTTGCCAGCTGGTTGAGAAAATATTAGGAGATTATAGATAGTTATAGATAAAGTTTGAGTTCAGTTAGAAAGTCAAAATTAAAATACAGGATTCGGTGGAGGAGAATAGAAAGAGAAAAAGGAAATTTCCCCTCCCAAATTGGGTTAAGTTGTTCTCCCAGGTGTATTTCCTCAGACAAGAGCGTACACAAGAATTCTATATCCCATACTGACAACACCCAAAGTTGCACATCTTCATCCACCAAATTACTTATAAACTTTTTATTTTTCTCTCTTCTTATTTTGCATGTGAATTCCATCTCGAGAGAGAAAGGTGGGATATCAGTCAAATATATTAAACAAACAAATTAATTTACCCTGCACACACCCTACTACTCACAGACGTATAGTCATACATCCATACCATCCTGAACATGTCAGTTCTCAGGTGATTTTAGAAGCAAGGTTGGGTCTGTTTAGTATCCAGACGGGAGACTACCACAGGATTCAAGGGATCCCCAAGTAAGGCTGAGAAAGAATTCTGCCAGAAATGTTGGAGAGCTACTTCTGGCAGTTAAAGCAGCAGGCACGTGTGTGCATGTCACTACCATTAGGCATTATGGGGCAAGAGCAATTGCATTTCTTGTTTTACACCGAAGTTCCTGGAAAATAACCCCCATGTCTACAGAGGACCCACTGTATTGGATTAAGCGGACTAAAAGTCTAATTCCTATAAGACAGAAATCCATCTTCAGCCCATTCATGTGCCATGCAAGCACAAACACATCCATCTATTTTATCTTCTTCCCTTTCTTCCCCTTCCTTTTCCTCTTCTTCTTCATGTTCTTATTGTTATCCTTTTATTTTGAGCTATTACATAGGAACACAAACTTTAGGAAAGTTAAAATGGAAAGGGCAGGATACTTCAGTGGGCACCCTGGGAGGTATCTGCAGGCACCATGATGAAGATCCCTGATGTCCAGAGACAAAAAATACAGAGATGGATGCAGAACAAGCAGAGGAGTCAAGGGAAAAGAAAGGATACCGTCCAAGCAAGTATGACCCTCTAGTTCTGCCTCTAGAGAAAATACTGCTCACATTCTATGATGTCATAATGCAACAGTGTTTTAGTTAACCATTTTTAAAAAGGGAAATACTGAAAATTCAGGATTATCATATTTTCAGTAAACAGAAAAGCAGAATGTAGTCCAGAAAACAGATTATGATAATGCATAGATTAGAAGAGTCTTTTAAATGTTAATGTAATGTAAAGTAATAAAGTTGATGATTTTATATAGTTCTCCCCCCACATTCACAGGTTTGATTTTCGAGGATTTGATTATTTGCTGTATCCTTGCCTCCCCCCTCCCGCCCCCAGCAGCCAGTGCACTAGCACTGGCAATGGGCAAGAGAGTGAAAGATACAGAAGATCCTTCCCCCCTTGCTTTCCTGTGCTGCTGCCCTTGCGATCACACAAGTGGGGAGTGAGAGAGTGAAGGGGATGAAAGATCTTTCTGTCCCTCATTCTCCTGCACATGCTGCCCACCTGATTGTGCCACTGGGGAATGAAGGAGTGAAAGGAACAAAAGATCTTTCTCTCTCTTACTCACCTGCACTGCTGCCCACCCAATCGCACAGGCAGAGGCAAGAAAGGGAAGGGAAGATCTTAGGAAGCAGGGGAAAAGATCTTCTCCCCTCCTGTACTCTCCCACCCACCACACACATGGGCATACCAGCAGCGGCGCAGGAGAGTGCAGGGAAGGGTATTCACAGCTATTTAACTTTCGCAGGAGTTCTGTGTCCCTGTCCCCTGCGAATGTGGAGGGCTTACTGTACAACTGAACAATCATGAAACATCTGAGGTTGGAAATTTTGATTTTTGGAGCCATGGGCCATGCTGATGGGCAGTTCTGGGGGATCCATTCCCAAAGAATAAACCTTTCCAAGCTGGGCAATATATATATATGAAATATTTTAAGCTGATAAGAGTTGCAGTCAGCTTCTATTGCAGACTGATGCAGTAAAAGAAATTCACGATATTTTAAAACAACAAAAAAGACTGTAATTCTAAACATATTAACTAGACAGTAGATTTCACTGGACAGAGTAAGACTTTCCTGTTGGTACATTTGCATAGAACTGCCTTGTGACTCAGTGTGAAATAATCCAACTATTAACAGTGTTCTCAGTTTTTAAGAACTTTGTTTGAAGTTAAAATAACTTAAAGAAACTGACTTGTGGTAAAGGGGTATGACATTAGAAAGAAATGAGATTACTGAGAGCAAGATTAGTTTTCATTTCTCATTCAAATGTACAAAAAAAACCCCAACAGGATAAAATTTGAAGCATTGCTAACTACTGCAGAGGACACTTTTTAGTTAAAAAGAAGGGTATGTTAATAAAAAGTCAAATGAAACATACACACACACACACACGCACAAAATAAAATTTTACAAAATTTGGAGGGAGTGTAAAAAAAAATCTTTCTATAAGAAAAAAAAGTAAGATTGTTACTTGAATGAATTCCACCATTGCCACTGCTCATAGTCCAATTGTCAATTATATAAGCAAACTCCATGAATCCAAAAGATGTCACAAGTGGGAAAACAAAGTGATCACTTCTTAAACTCTCTCAAAATATCCAGAGAAATGGTTGCATAAATTCCATAGAGAGACAGTTGAGTCTTAAAATTAAGATGTGAAGCTATAAAAGTAATTTATATGAAACCTGTAGAATTCACTCCCCCTGGAAATTGGGGGGACAAGCACAATGAATTTTTACTTTGCAGGGACTGTTTTATGCAGAGTAATAAATTTGCATGTATGGGATTGTGTTAAATTCTACGAGTTTGACACATTGAAACCACTAAAATATGTTTTCATTTTGTCTTAGCTTGCATTAATAATGCCAGTATTGAGAGTAACTTAGGAATTAGTTTTTGTTTGTTTCTTGTCTATCGGAGTTTTTATACTTCCTAATCAGACAGAACTGTTGGGATTGTGTGTATATCTCGTATGAGATCAAAAATGTCCAAGATGTACAGATATTCTAGGCTTTTCATACAACAACCAGCTGCAGACCTCCATTTCTCTGTAGACCTGATCTTACCCAAGGTGGGTACTGCTCCTGCTTCATCTTTATCACACTGCAAAGATGTTAGTTGAATTGAATCCTACAAATCTCAGGCTGACTATAATTTCTTACAAGAGAGCTTCTCTTGTTTATTCTTTTGTAGCTGAGGTTTATGGTTTTAATTTTTATATCTTTTAGCTAAAGCTGCCAAAATCCCACTGATGGAAATATTTTTAAAAATCCAAAGTGAATAGGATTGCATAATGTAAATTATACAGGTGAATGGTAGAAGATGGGCTGGACCTGAAAATTTGTGAAAATTAATGGAAAATAGAAAGAATGGGAATATTTAAAAACACAGGGCATTGCAGTAGGTTAAATGTTGAATTCACAATCTGGGATTCTTCCACTAATGCAATGGAAAGTTCTCCTTCTCTCCTCTGTCCTGCAGCACTCAACAACACCTGAACATCTCTTTTGGGTGGTTTCACTACCCTCCAGAAGAGATTGTAAACATGTTAGATGACAGAACTAGAGATCTAAAACTTCTAGAAATTTTGAACCCAAGGGAGGAGGAGACATTTTCCCTGATTTTTTCTGAAATTAAATAACATAGTACACATTTTAGAAAATTGAAAAGTGTTTTATTGGCACTTTTTACAGGCTGAGAGTCACTTTGTTACTTTAACATAGAGTATGATATGTTTAATTGTATTTGTATAAAATTGTAACATTTGCCATATTAAAAGTGCACATTGTTCAGACAATAATTAGAAATAAGATATCCCTTTTGAAACATTTACTTATTTATTTCAAATGGAGCTATAAGATCCTGAACAGTAAGGAGCATTTGAACTGTAAAGAACTTATTTGGCTTTATTAGTGTATGAGGAGTAGACAAAAACAAACAAAAACCATAAAAATGGAAGAAACAACAAACAGGAAGAAAAGAAAATTGAAAAAGTCATTTTGTCTGTTTTACTTCTCCATAATGCCAAGCAGACATGAAGTATTCATTCCCATAAAAAGAACTGAGAAAAGGAGACCAAGACCAGGGAGACCAATTATCTGATAAAGTACATAGTATTTACATAAAAGTCTCCCTATTGTGTAGTTTTTAGAAATGATTTTGGAGCAAACTGTTTGTCTTAAACATATTATTCATTATCCTAAAAGAAAATATAATCGGCTTCCACATTTGCAGGTTTAACTTGCACAGATTCAATGATTTGTGGGTTTCTCCAACCCTCTGCCCCACCTCCACCCCACTCCAAATGCTTCTTTTCTAGGGAACCTTCCCTCTTGGTGGCTCCAGTCAGGCCACACAGCCATTTAGAAACCTGCTTCTGGTCCTCCTCCTGTACCAACCACTGCCTGGCCAACTAAGGATGGCTCACAGCCCAATTTCTCAGCACCACAAACCCTATCCTGATGTCCCCCCCACATACACACCCAAGAAAGGAGGTGGGTGAGAGAGAGAGGAAGTGTAGGGCCACCATGCTGCCCTATCCCCTTTCCCTCTCCTTTCTCTGACCTAGTTTGGGCCCTGGGTGCCCATTCCCCCAATATTCCTTGTCCCTCTTCCCACAGACACACACACATTTTGATATTTGCAGTTTTCCTACTTTTATGGGGGTCCTGCGCCCTTAATCCCAGCAAATGTGGAGAACCAACTGTATTTCATAACAGATTTTTTTAAAAATCCAGAACAAAAAGAGACATGGGGGGAAATGGGAACGAGTTTGGAATTTTTCCAATTTTCCCCCAGACCTTCACATCTCTAGGCAGAAATACTGGATCCTAGTTAATATTAACAGTGTTTAAGATAGCATTTAGCAATACGTTTAATTTTTATCTCAATTAAAAGGGGTTTGGGTTGAGGTTCATTTCATCTTGCTTACCATTTATGCCCATTTGTGAGGTCTTCTTTCCTGACTTAAATACAACAGCTTGGAGGAGTGACAAAGGTCATGTGGAACAATATAGTCTTGGCCACCTGCTAGAAAAATTCAGCAGGGATTTAGCCAGCTTCTCTTTGCTTGAGAGGAAGTGCCACTATGGAACTGCTGCAACAAGGAAAGCTCTGTCCAATTTACTTAACCAGCCTAGCCTCTCAGAGTGGTGGGAAAATCAGCTGTGCCTCCACTGAAGATCTCAAAGTCAGAGCAGGTTCACATGGGAGGACACTGTCTTTCAGATAACCCTGGCTCTAAATGTTAACTCACTGGACAACCCTGTCCCAGGGTCTACAATTTTGATATTAAAATATGATTCAATGTGCCTGAGAGGTCACCTGGATGAGCACGTAGGCGGCCATGGTTGAATGATTGAAAACCAGGTCAGGCCAGTACACTCCCCCCTCATGTAGCCCCAGGAGACCTCAAGCTGTGCAAACCACAGTAGACAATGGGTCCTCAGCCCCTGAGAAGCCGACTTGAGGGGATTAGCGTGTTTGCCCCAAGTTGAGCATTGATAACCATAAGATCATATCAGGCAAGGATTATTTACATACAGCCACACCACAACCCAATGCAACTGAAGATCCTGAGACTTTGGCAACACTTTGTAATCTCATCATGCAAAGAAGTTGCCATTGTGGAGCTTCTTTCTCCTTGCGACACTCATTGTTCTCCCCAGGAAAGAATTAGCCCTCCAGGTACTCTTTCCCCTACAAATAGTCTCTTTTTTAGCAGTTCTTTGGATCACTCCCGACCATCCCAGCAGACCGTTTCTCCATCCGTTGAATAATCCCCTCAGGTCTCTCTGTGCTGAGAGCCACTTCTTTGCTGTTTTTCTTGGACCAAGGACTTTAGGAAAAGGTGCAGTATTACCCCAGCTACAATCCCTTCAATATTTCCCCTATCCAGTTTCCTCTCTTTTGTTGCTTAATAGGTCTTGAGTGAGTGTGTGAGTAATTGCATTGATGCGTGAGACTTTCATTCAATAAAATCCTTTATTAGACATTTTCGTTTGTTTTTTGGCTTGGCCTGACCCCGTAATAATTGGGTAAAAAGACCCTGCTAGGTTACCCTGCCTCTTTCATTGCTATTGCTTATGCTCTGACCAGTTTCTTTTCCCTACCATGTGGAGCACATTAAGGCATCCCCCATGGGACCCCAGAAATCAGGGTAACATAAGCTTTTTAGTCCTTTGCAGGTAAAAGCAAGTGTAGTGGCCAAAAATGTGAATTCAATAAAGCAGAAGTTTTTAAAACGTAAAATTACATAAGAGGTAAAAATGAGCACTGGTAGACATGATGTAGAAATAAAATGTTTAAGCAGCTTTCAAACAACTGACGCTAATATATCAAGGGGAATATTGTAAAAAGAAACACACATCCTCCACACTGCTGTTTATAATAATATCCTTGAAGTATGTGTACAGCTTCCATGTAAGCATCAAAACACAAGATGCATTTTGACCTTGAAGGCTTCACCGGTTCTGTTGTGGCTGTAAAAATATCCTGCAGCTTTAAGTCAAATTAATGTATTTCAGATCTCCTTCATACATTACTTTTCAATGGACCAAGGCTCTATCGTGAGTTCTAATAGATAGAACAAAAGTATTAGATACATTACTAATACATACTACTAACAAAATAACCATGACATGTATCACACTTAAAACCAGCACAAAAATATTACTCCCATTTTTTTTAAATCAAAAGGTTGTATGTCTAGATGTTCCTTTAACCTTGCATCCAGTTGTTTGGTAAACTAAACTCCAAACCCTTTTGAAATGATTAGTGAGTCACCTGTGAGTCCTCCCTGCTGTCTCTTAAATGTAAAAACCAGCACCTTGAAATGAACTCAGAAGCAAATGGGAAATCGGTGCTATTAGTTCAAGACTGGTGAGATAGGTATTTAATACCTCTTAAAAAAAAAAAAAGGCAATATCCGGTGCAAAATTTTGATAACCATACCACAGCCAAAATTCAGTAAAAATAAGGCAGAGGAATCTAGTTTGAGAAGAACAATATATTCAGGTTAACAAAATTAATCTGGGAAACCTAGGTGAAGTTAAGTATTTTTGCCATGTACTTAAGACTCACTGTTGTTGTCACATCACTTACTGTAATCACTGGGGGGACTACACCAGTGGACACAGGCAGGTATGCTAAATGCCCTTTTTTTTAGTGGTCACCAGAAGAATCCTTGAAACATACAGAAATCCAAAAGGGCTTCTGTCATAACAGAATGGAGCAGCAGAGAGTGTAAGAGACAAGGTGATCTCTCAGATAACAAGTGTGTAAGTTCTTCAGAGCCTTGTACACTAATACTAACAACTTAAAACTTGTTAAATATTTATTTCTATGTAGTAGTACAAAGGCAGCCAGTGGATTGCATTAAGTTGAGATTTTACATGTTGATAATAAGGACTACCATGTTTCTTTGTGAAAGGTTTTTCCAGCTTTAGGATAAGACTTAACATTTAATTATTAATATTTATGTACTTGTTTTTATTTTTAGTGTGCTCTGTAGTTTTATATATGTTGATCTAGACTTGTGAGGAAAGTGACCATTATTCTCCCTTTACAGATGAGGAATAGAGGCTAAATGATAGTGACGCTCCCAAGATCAGACCATGCTAGAAATAAGACTATGACTGGATGGCCTGTGTGGTCTCTTCCAACTCTGAATTTCTATTTAGTATTCAGGGTTTCAGCAATATCATCAAGAACAAAAGTGGATAAAGTTCCCACCAGCACAGCCAGGGGTGAGGAATGCTGGGAAGTTCAGCAGCATCTAGTAGACTCCAGAACTGTCCTCTGATTTCAACAGAACTTCCCCCAGTTATGCAGTATTTAGACCAGTGGTAGGCAAAATGAAGCCTGTGGATTGCATGTACCTTTCCAGGGTTAAAAAAAAAATCAAATAATTTTTTTCAATTTTTTTCCCCAAAACTTTTCCCCCTTATAATGCCCTCAAATGCCTTCTAGGTGATGTTGAGGACAACTTCAACATACCTTTGCCTGTCCTTGTAGCATTTTAGGCCCAAGAGAGACCTTTTTGCAGGAACTAAACAAGATGTGACTTCTGGGTCAGTTCCTGTTGTAAAAAGGGAGTACAGCTGAAGGATGGTCCTCCAAGACTCCTAAGGGCAGTCAGTGCAGCCTCCTAATCTCCAACAGTAGCCTTCTAACCCCCAACATTAGCCCACCCCAGCGTAGACCTTTGATCCATTAACAATGATAGCTAACATGCCTTTAAGCAAAAATTCTACTATATAAAGTTGGCAGAATTGGAACACTCCAGTTTTAGTATCTGGTCTAGAGGTTTTCATTGTTGTTGTCTGCCTTCAAGTTCTTTCCAGCTTAGGGTGACCCTAAGATTAAGCTATTGTGTGGGTTTTCTTGGCAGATTTGTTCAGAGG
This sequence comes from Ctenosaura bakeri, assembly GCA_948474755.1. Taxonomy (NCBI): domain Eukaryota; kingdom Metazoa; phylum Chordata; class Lepidosauria; order Squamata; family Iguanidae; genus Ctenosaura; species Ctenosaura bakeri. Next base: position 446,653 of record CAOLHI010000995.1, on the reverse strand, counting down.
GGCTTTGCCTTTTCCTTCCTTATGTAGTATTAATTGCTCTTGTTGAATGTCAGTCTTGATACTGAAAGAAAAGCTTGATTGTAACTTATCCAGTCTTTTAAAAGGACAAAGAAGCTACTTAAATACAATTCCTGTTATGATTTTCTAACCTATTTTAGTTTTAAAACACTGAAAACTGTGAATTTGTTTACAGGTTTTTTTTACAGATACATAAACTATCTTCAAAGGTACATGTGGTTATATAATGCCATTTTAATTTTTTAATACAATTACAAAGAGCTTTGAGAACACAGTTCCTTGGGACTCTGAAAACACTTCCCCTTTCTAAAGTTGTATTTATTTCTGTATGTGTTAATCATTTCAGACAGGCGCCTTACATTCTGTCAGAGCCTTCCAATTATTTACTGTACACAAATAATTGTTGAAGCACAAAGGGACAGAACTGTTGGCTGCCTGCACTTCTGAAATTTATTGTACCAGGTAAGCTTTTTGAAAGATTAACTGGGTTGGGTTTCAGTGGAGACTTGCTAAATTTGGAAAGTGACAAAATGTCTTCCCACAGGATTTCCAAAAGCAGTCTGAGGAAAGACAGATAGATAGGAGGGGATTGATGAGAAGGTCAATTCATTTAGAAACTGCTGCAATTATGATAGATTGTTATGTAGTGGAAATTTCCTCCAGTTTCTTGATGCTGTATTATCTCTCCCCCACTTCCCGCTGTTGCTAAGGTGCTCAGTTGCCTTCTGAGTGTGAAAGGAGTGGGAAGACCAAGGAAATGATTTTGAAGAGTATGAAAGACAACTGTGATTCAGAATTTGACAGATGGGCCTGAGGCTACAGGACTCTTTACTATTGAAACACTGGGTTTTGTTTTTAAATATTTGAGAAGTATACGTATCTTGTCACACAAGATAAGATTTTTTTTAAAAAATGGATCAAAAATTGGTCATATTAGTTCAGGTCTTCTTAATTAATATGTATAGCTCTTGAATTCTACACCACTGTTATGTATCCCTAAACCCCATACATAGCATGCGTTCATAGCATGTGTTCTAAGTGACAGAGATGGAATTAAGTATTCAAAAGTCAAGGTATTTACAAGCACAAGAGGTAGGATGATGCAGTTCTTTCCCACTGAATCGAACAATGGGAGCAAATAATCCCTACCCACTCAACTGCTTCTTTAGGTTGCTGCTGCTTCTCAAAGTATAGGAGTGAGAAATCAGAAGAAGCAGCTGGGTCGGAAGTGTGCATGTGCTGCCTGGTTGTGCAGAAATTGTTCACCTACTGCAGTTTGGTTGACACACACATATATGGCCACAACCCAACTCCTCCTTCCAATCATTTGCTCTCAAACAGATTACAGGATCTGACTTTTTCTAAGAACCAAGAAGATCCACATTTACTAGGTGAATAACCCTTAGGGTTACATTTTCTCCTCACATGTATATGTGTTACAAACATATAATGTATTTTAAAAAATGAATATTTGTAAAAGTTCTGGAGAATACTGAAAGCAGGTGGTTGGGAGGGGGGAGGGGCAGAAACCAGTAGAGATATGTGTGAATGAGGAGGCTGTTTTTCATCTTGTAATGATGTTTATATCTTTCTGGACAAATACACATTAATGAGAATTATATACTGAGTGCAGATTCCTGCTGCATGGAAAATGAACTTTTGGAAAAAGTACATTGCATGAAGGGGTACTTTGTGGTCAGGAAATTGATTATTTTAGGATTTCTTTGTGTGTAGGATTTGATTTACATCAAAAATAAACAGTTCTTGGGTGTGGATATGCAAGGCTGGCTGTTGTGTTCCGCCATGTCAGACCTTTATGCTAGATTAGTATTCATGAACCAATTCTCTGTCAAAGTCTTTCTTGTTCAGTTTAAGTTTTTTTGGTCAGGAAACAGCTCTGAAGAAGTGGTAAACTGTTACCTGGAATGACTTGAATGCTGGTGCACATAGCCTATTTGCTTGACTTGTCCTAAAATCAAGAGCAACTGGTCTAACCAGAAATAGAAACTTGTTCAAAAGAGGATTCCTATTTTGGTTGCTACCAGGCAAGCCAGGATTACTAAACCAAGAATAATAGACTCTGGTTTGTCTCTGGTTGGGATTCAGCAAAAAACCAGGAATCCAATCCAGATGACATGATACACTTTCCATTTCTGGTTATTTCAACAACTTCCAGCAGTGAGTGAAGCCACATGGAAGTGGATGACCTGCCTGTAATAGCATATGGCTTATTGTCAATAAATTGGGATTTTCTGAAATTCTGTCATATCCTTTGAAAGCAAATGCAACTACTGATTTAAAGCTGTCTGTTCATCTTTCTTGTGATGAGAAGTTCTAATTAGGATGTTTATAGGTGCAACATGTCTAACAAGCCTCAGAAAAGAGATCTACTATATCTGATAGATTTGGTGACCTAGCAGTACTGAGGCCTGGGCATCAGCTTTACTGAGCCAACAACTGGGTGTCAGAGAAATTTTTATACCATGTCTACCAACTTTCTACCAACTCTTTAACTCTTCCTTCTTTCTGAGTTACTTTGGAGAGCTCACATAATCCATGCTCTCTCAGCCAGATACCTGTACAATATGAGTAAAGTAGTGGTTGACTTTATTTGTATTGCTATTGATGGGATATTTTTAATGGTTACAAACTTAAGATGAATCACTTTTTGGTATAGAAATCGAATTTCAAGATTGTGAACCCCCATCTCTGCTGCTACTTTTTGTATTGAAGTAAACACATACAGTAGTTCTGAATGCTTCCTGTGGACAGCAATCACTTTTCCTTCAGGGAAGCACAAACAGTGGCTTTACATGAAACCAGGAGATTCTTTCTTCTGACAATTCAGTGTGTCAGTCATCTTACATGACTCCATTCATTGGGTGAAAATACTGAAAGACAGGAGAATGCTTATTTCTTGCCAACTAGTTGGAGAGAATAGTGCTTCTACATTTTACCTTGTATCTCACTCTTTTTTAAAGGAAGGAGATTTGCTTTATTTAGAAAAATAAAATCTGGATATCTGGGGATTATGGTTCATTCAGTGGGCAGGAAAGTGAAGGGGTTTTGCCCTCTACCTTGGTTACCAGGCACTTATGGATGTCCACAGAAGCAAGCTCTTTTCACAATACTAATCTCTCAGTTCTGCACATTTTAACTCAATAGCATGTTCCTGAGAATTTCTTAGGACATACTGTAATGTTAAGGGCTAAATGAAACCATGGTAATTGTGTGACTGCCGCTGAAACCCTAGTTCCCACCCCCTCCCAATAATATCTGATGCAAGGGGTCTCAAGTCGTGACATCATAGTGTGTTTCTTTTTTGCCAGCTGTACCCCACACATCATTAACGTTGCTGGCAGGACTCTGCATGTTGTGACATTAAGCTTCAAATAAATTGTACTAGACATAGTGAGGGAAGCTGCTGACATTTTCAGTGGGTTGTTGTTGTGGTGGTGGTGGTGTGCCTTCAGGTTGTTTCTGACTTATGGTGACCCTAAAATAACCCTATCATGGGGTCTTCTTGGCAAGATTTGTTCAGTGGTTCCCAGATATTTAGCTTAATGTCTACCCCAACTGTGCTTTGCAATGCAGAATATAGCATTGTTGTTACAATACCTGCAACTGTTCAAGCTGGGTAGTTCCTTAATGTAAGTATCTGAATTACTGTAAATCTCATATGCTTGATTATGAAGCAGTCAACAGTACTATATGAATATTTTCTTTGATTCAGTTTTAGCTTGAAATTTGCCTGCTGTTAATTATTTTGTCCTTCTAATCAGTTCCATAGTAACATCACTTAGCTTGTCAGTTATTTGTCACTGCTGTCCTTCACTGTACTTGGAAGTCCTTATACACAATATGAACCCTGTTCTCACTGTCAGCAAATAAGCAATCTTTGCGAATTTGACCCTTGCTTCCTCTCTGTGAGTAATTGATACAGAGGATAAAATGTTATCCAATGCAAATGATAGTTTTGCATAGGACAGTCCTAAATTATGATTTGCACATTAACAGAGGGAGAGGAACTAAGGTGATACCTTTCTTTCACATTGAACTCTTTTGCTGTCAACTCCACTGGTGAGAGAGAAAATATCATGAAATGTGTGTATGCCTCTCATTTTCCATGTTCAGTGTCTGTTTCTTTATTGCCACTGCTAATGTTTTCTGTGAGTAAAATTTCAACTGTTGTGCTTGAAACAAATTATTAGCAGAAATAAGGAACCAATACAAACCAATATGTCAAAGGTTGAATTATTATGTTGCTTGTTACTGTTCTCACATTTCTTATTAAGATGTGTCACTGCTTCCTACAAGCCTTTTAAAAATCCGTCATATGTATTAAGTATGAGAATAATGGTGAAATCTAACAGTTTGGCAGCCTTGTTATTAAATAACAACTAAATTAGCATATATCAGCCTAGATACAAAAACAGTGTTGCTTCTGTTTCAGTATGCCACAGTGAAGGCTAGAATCTTGCTTCTCCTGATGAATTAAATAGGAAAGCTACCTGTTTAGGGAAGGGCCCTATCTCACAGGCAGAGTACATGCTTTGCATGCTGGTAGACTCTTGCTGTTTTCAGGTAGGGTTGGGAAAGACTCCATTTCAAAGCCCGAGAGTCAGTGTAGACTAGGGCTAGGAAGCACCAAACTAGATGGTGATGTTGACTAAAAACAAGACAATAGCAGACCAAAAAGAATTGACAGAGAAAATTGCTTTTGGAATTGAGAAGAAGGTGAAATATTTAGGTATTATAATGACCACCATGAATTGTATGTTATTTCAAACTAGCTGTGTGAAGAGATGGAATGACATTAAGAAGGATGGGAATAATTAAATTTCTCATTGTTAGGAAGAATTTCAGTGGTAAAAATGAATGTTTTATCAGAAGTGATGTTCATATTTTAGACAATACTGATGTGGACAAATGATGCTGCATTTAAACAGTGGCAGAAGGACCTAAGTTTGTTTGGCGGGGAAAAAGAACAAGAGTAAAATTTAAAGTATTGCATGATGTAAAATCATGAGGGGGTTTGAGGTTACCAAATCTGAAAGCATATTTTGCCACTTGCTGTTTATATATGGTTGAAAGAATGAATGCTGCTGACAAATTAAATATTATTGGAACTAGAAGGACATGGACTGAGGTTTGGATGACACAAATAGCTATGGTACAATAACATAGGAGTTAATGCAGATTTTAATAATTGTAATGTGAGACATGCCATTACTAGAATCTGAACTAGATAAAAATCCAAGTTGTGTCAGAAAATGACTCTGTGGGTTTCAGCACAAGAAACATTTTATAGAAGGGAAGTAGAAGACAAAGAGAAATGGTTAAGATATCAGGATTTGCTGAAAAATTACCAATGAGAATATATAATTAAAACAAATGAATAGTTGCTGGTAGAGGGATATATCTTTCAGTGGTTTTCTTATTTGCAATTATTTGGTAGATTTAAGACAGATAAAAAGAATTATGGTTTTGAAACAAATTGAGATTGAATTGCAGTTATGTACAATGATGAATACGTGTTTGCCAAAATGTATAAAATATTGTTGAAATTTGATATGGAAGATGAACAGGTGAAAGATTGTATGATAAAATGGGCCAAGAATCATGGGTGTATTATACAAATAGAACAATGGGAAAGGATGTGTTTGAGAGAGTTGATATTTATGTTATGATCTTAAAGAGAACTTTTATAGAATGATGTATCACTGAGATACAATCCCTACGAAATTGTCTAGAATATATAAAACTACTTCAACTGTATGTTGGAAATGTAAATGGCAAGAAGGAATATTTTACTTTATTGGTAGACCTGTGAGAAAGCTAAAAAGTACTGGGTACAATTACATATTCAGAGAATTTTAAAGACTGATGATTAAAACCTGAATTGTTTCTTCTGAAACTGCTATATGAACCATTGGAAAGGAGATATGGGGAAGTACTTCATTATATGGTTACAGCAGCAAGATTATTATATGTTCAGAGATGGAAAAGTAATTTATTACCTTCAAAGAATGAATGGTTATTAAAACTGACTGAGATGGCAGAAATGGATAAATTATCTACATTGATAAGCAGAAAATTGTTGGCATCATTTTGGAAAGACTGGAGATGTTTGGTGGATTTTTTGGATTATTGGTTTTGAAAATAAATACAAGTTGACAAATAGAATTGATTTCCATTGCAAAATAATATCACAAAGAAAGATGCATAATAGTAATTCATCAACCATATCCACGCTGCACTTCCAACCACTCCCACTTTATTTAGTGACTTTGCTATATGTCATGAATGTTCCAGTAAGATTAAACAGAACCATCTTGAGGGCATATTGAGCATGCTTACCTGGGGGAATAAATTCCACAGAACTCACTGTGGCTTACCTCTGAGTGTATCTGCATTGTTCAGTAAGCTACTGATGAAATGGGATAACCTTGCTGAAAGCAGAGTTTCTGTGTGTTAACATTTAGAATCAGTGACCTGAAAAGCAATCTAGTCCAACCTCTTGCCAATGCAGCTAAAACATCCCTTTCAATTAGCCTTCTAAACACTTGTATTAAACAAATACCTCTAATGAAGGAGAATTTACCACATTCTGGGGTTCTGTATATTATTGTCGAACAACATCAGGAAGTTCTTAATGTTCAGTGCTTTCTAATTTGATTCCTTTGGTCTAGATTCTAACTTCTGGAGCAGCAGAAAACAAGCTTACTCAATATTCCTTCCGTATGATACTCCTCTGGATATTTGAAGACGGCTCTAAGTATTCTCCATGCTAACCACAGCCAGCTCTATCAGCTATTCTTCATAAGACTTGGTTTCCAGATCTCTTACCATGTTGGTTCTTTATCTCTTCAGGAGGAAGGTTGATTTTTTTTAAAAAAAATAGCATATATTATTCAGTGGCAAGAATAGATTAGCAGTTAGGAAAGTCAGAGGTAAAAAATTAAATAGCTAAACTTAATTAGCACAGTAAACTGCTACTGTATCTGTTGAGAGTATCTGAAATCTTTAATTAATGCTAATCTGTCCAAGCATGATTATTCTTAAATTTTAGTTCACAATGTGGTAAGCATTCTATCATATATGCAAAAACAGAGGGGGGCTACAATTGTATTCTGAGATGGCCTTTTGAAAAGAAATGTGACCCAGGACTAATGGATATTTTGAAAAAGTATCAACCAAGCAAGATAAAGGAAGGGGTGGAGGAAGGATTTGCTACTATAAATCCATACAGCTGAAAATATACTTTAGTTCTACCAATATTGAGTAACCTTTAATGGGAATTAATATATGCCTTTCATTTTGTGTTGTGCTTTTGTGCTAAGAAGCAGAGGAGGTAGGAGATCAGTCTTTGTTCAGTTCTTAGCTGTAACGGACACATTAGTCCCATTGAGGTGTTACTGCCTTGAATGCACAATGGGAGGAGCAAAGTCATGCTTGCCAAATCTATTTTTGGTGTTGCCCTGTGCATTGGCTGAGTGGAAAGGTGGCAGCGGGGGCTTTCATTTGATAACCACGAGGAAAATTTGAGGTATATTCAGCCAAATGTCTGAAAAACTCCATTTTAGTTCACTTCAGTGTAAGATGTGTGCTGCTGCTGCACATTGAGCCAGGGCAAATGTGGATGGTCCCACTCAACCTTCTATGGGTTCAGACAGTAAAGGGCTACTAATGGTTTTGTTAGAATATCAGTACTGCATTAGTAAAATGCATGTACTTCTAGCAAGATGGCTGTGTTGTGTTTTATTCTTTCTGGATAGCCTTTATTTTACTTCATAGATAATTGGGGAAGAATACTTATTATCGGCTACATACTTCAGGTTTGCACTCTGTCCACACTTGAAAGCTAGTTTACCTGAAACCACATTCCCAGCTTGGTTCTGTTGTGGCCACCCTCGTTCCAAACATGGAGTAGTAGTGCTTTCAAATTCAGTCTGAAGGTCAGATTGCACAATTTTGATTTGCACAGATTGGAGTTTATATATCGTATTCTAATGTCAACAGCCACATACTGGATGTCCATGGGTGTTTGTAGATTTTTGTATATTTTTCATATTTTGGGATTAAAATAACCGAGATCTTTCATTTCCCACTTTATAACTAGAAGTGTAACTCAAGAAGATGATAGAGTTCAAAATCTTATTTAAAACACAAAAGAACTATATTAACATGCACATGTTATTCGAAAATATGGAGCATAATAAAGAGCGTAAATTTTTGGGAGGCTCTAAATGATCCTTTTTTTACTGCTTTTCAAATCTGAATCAAGATGTTGTAGAAGACCTGTGATAATGGAAAGCAGATAGAGTCATGATGACACTGTCAAGCAACCAAACGTAATTGAGTGATCTTCGTATTTATGAAAGTCTATAAACAGACATAGGTACTACATGGAACATAAAGTTAAAATGCTTTTAATGTATGTAGGTTGGACAGAGAATATAGAAGCATGTGGCACTTTGTGGTACAGGAAATGAAGCAACCATCAGTTGCAAGTTTTAGATCCAACTGTCATGGTTACTTGATTTTTTTTTTATTTTAAAAAATCTTATTTAAGGCCTTTGTAGGATTCAGGGCTGATAGAAAGAGTACAACAGAATACAGCAAAGCACAGATGTATAGTTGTAGCATCTGGGCATATCTGTTGGAGATACAGTCTCTGCTGTGCTGCAGATCCTGACCTTTGTGGTGGTTTTTGCACACACTTGTGCCTGAGAAGTATTTGCCCTTGTCAGTAAACTAGAGGCTGGTGTAATTGAGTGCCACTGAAATCAGTGAGGTGCCAAATGTGGGCAGATCAATATTTACATTTTATATCATGGCAGATTGTATGTGCTAAAAGTTTTATCATATCACCTGAAGCAAAAAGTCAAATACTGGGGCCATATGGGCAATCATATGGACCAATACAGTATTGTTTGTTTTTCTAGTCACAAAAAAGGGTTGTTCATCAGAAATTGGAGCATGGGGACAGTAGTGTCTACAGCTTATACTTGGAAAAACAGTTAAACAGATTGGTCTCAACCTTGGCCATTTAGGAGAGGAAGACTTGAGGACGATCTCTGCTGGCTTTGAGGTAAAAAGGTTAACACATGACTTGTTTATATGGTTTTAACATTGTCATGTTTTTTATCTGTAGACTTTGCCAGACTTGATGCGTATTAGCAAATTTCTGTGTTATTTGTAACAGAGTGATAGTTTTCAGTTAAAAGAATCTACGTGTATTTTCTAGTGGGCAAATTATGGACTTGGGCAACCACTCTGCCACTGACAGCCATCCTGTTCCAAGCTAGTGGTAAAATAACCATAGTGTATGATGCCATGCCAAATCCACACTACTTAAATATAATAGGTAACATATCTGTTAAAGGCATGGTCTTTAGTAGCTGCAGTTTTTTGACATTTGAAATTTATGAACATGGAAAACTTTTGACACAACATGTAAGACTAAAAAGTGATGGGCTTCTATTTTTTTCTTTATTCAATGTAATATGTAGTAACCATATTAAATAGGGCTATACTGTATTCGTTTTTTGCATCTAATTTTTAATGAACCTTACTGTGACATTTTAAAGTCCTGGCTTTGTGCTGCTTCACTTTGTATCTCCCATGTTTTTGTTCTCTTTCATTTCTTATTGAAATGCTGTTTGAATCCTGATTGAGAATTGCAGCTGCATGTCTAGGACAAACTCCCTTTTGTGCAAATATGAGTTAAAATGGAAGCATGTTTACCAGTTCCACAGTTCATCACGTTTTGGACAATGAAACCAAGTGGGATTACATGCCATGCTATTGCAGCAGACATATGTACATTCAGAATATTATTAACTACTGACCTGTAAGATTAAATCTATCATATATTACAAAACAATGTGCTGAAAGAGAAAAAGGGTGGTTCATCCCCTAAAAAGCAGCAGGTTCTAAAGCAGCATCAAAGTTCTCCAACTCTTCATAGATGATTTCTTCCTTTCCATTTTACTTTGTATCATTGGAACAACAGTCTTTTGGAATGTTAAACTGTAAATGGACAGCCTGAGAACAAACTCCTCTCAATTTTTATATAATTAACTTAATTGTAATTAATTGGCCCAATTTGAATCTCAGTAGGATGTCAGGATGTGACTGGCATATGTCCTGGTCCCTTTCTTGGATGCTATAAAGTTCTGTGCCTCTTGTGTCATCTCATTTTTCGTGGGGGAATCTCTGGCACTTTTGGAACAGTAACAGGAATTTATTCATCAGCTGAGCATTTCAGTCTGCTGGAGTAACTGAAGGCTCTTTTTATCTATAGTCCCTAATGCTAAATGGGCAAGAGTGCAAACAGTCAGGCTTTTAATGACAGAAGATGCTTAGAAATAATGCTATTTGCAAGTTTATATGTTTTGTTCCCAGTACCTTCTGAGAGAAGCAATAATACATTTGCTGAATCATAGCAGAAGTTGATTAGCAGGGATCCTGTTCCTGATAATCTATGTGTGCATCCTATGTCCTGTAGATGAAATAGAGAACAGCTTAGAGCTGTTCCCTTTTATGCAGCTAGATAGAACTGCCATGGCTCACTACAGAACCAGTGTAGTTTGAGTGTTGGACCAGGATTCTGGGAGGCTAGGGTTTAAATCTCTGGTCTGCCATGGAAACCCACTTGGTGCCCTCAGCAAGTCACTCTCTCTCAACCTTAGAGGAAAGCTATGGCAAACCTCCTGAACAGATCTTGACAAGAAAACCTTAAGATAAGTTTGCCTATCATAAGTGGGAGTCAATTTGAAGGCACAAAACAACTATAAAGCTTTTAGGACTCTAAAGCGTGGAAACATCCTCAACTAAAGCAAGTATTCTGAGACCTCTGTACATCAGCAGTGGGAATCATTCAGCCCTACAGATGCTGTCAAATTGCAGCTTGTAGCATTAGTCACCACTGGCTGTGCTGGCTGGGAATGATGGGAGTTGTAGTCCAATAGCATCTGGAGGGCTTCATGATTCCCACTCTTCTATTGCATAATATCAAGTGTGTGTATTGGTTGAACATTCATTTTTATTTAAGAAATGGGTATTTATTTATTTATTTTGCTGTTCTTTGTAACATTTTTTTCAGCTTTTAGAAAAATATAAGATCTGGATTTAATAATTCTGAGAAGATCCCAGTAATCTCAAAACATCTGCTTTGGTGACTGCTTTGAAGCCAAATGTTACTCACTCCTGCAGTAGTTAAGCAAGCATATGCCTCGCTTCTGTCTGTTTACCCATAAAAATAAATATTTCTTCTGAACAAAAGATGCTGAGGAAAATCTGGCTATGTATAAAGGATGCACTTGATTATGGTATTCTCTATTGTTCAGGACAGTGAATGTTCCACCTGCACATATTTGTGCAGCCTTTCCTCCCACATGATTTGGCTGCCCTTCTGTACCCTTGTAATCCAATCGGCATGAGGAAGAAAGCAGATTGCTACGCCTCTAATTCTTAGAAAACTGGATCAGTCATGACTCTTGGAAGAAGTGGAAACAGCTTTTGTCTTTTTCTTCTTCCACATGATCTAAAAGCTTGAATGGAATGGAGGATGGGACATGCGTCTTAGCAAAGTCATAAAGATGGCAAGCATTCATTCTTAAGAGATGGGGAACTGCTCAGGACAAATACGAAGTACTGGCATATGCAGTAGTCCAAGGTAGATTTTTCTGCTTAATGCATAATGGCAAGTGGGACTTCTTCAAAGATAGGAAGTTGGGATATTAAACATATTTACAAACTGTAGCAGTCTTTTAAGATCATCTGTAAAAGTTGCCTAAATGTATAATTCATACATGAAGTTTGAAAACGAAGAGCATGCACTTAGCAGAACATTCTCAGTGGATGCTTCCCAGTTCTTAAGTACTCTGTCTTTTCCAGTGTTCTAGCTATGAATGTTCCAAAGGTAATGCAGATCTTTTAAATCTGAGACAAGAATGGCAAGCAACAGGGGCATAGCTAAGTGTTTCATGTTGAAGTGCAGTGTTTTCGCACATAATTTTGCATCTTCATAATGGTGGATGAGCAATTTAGAGTTCTGCAACCAGAATAGTACAGAGCAGATTCCTAATCCCTATTCATTCATCCCAGAATATGTTTATGTGAACATAGTTTCCAGGTGGATTAACTGGTTTGGACCTTTTCACAGCTAGAACACTGGAAGAACTACCTTTTAAACCTAAATTTTAAAACCCTTAATTTTGTTCTGATTAAAGAGAATTTTTGGTCTTAAGAGAGAGTTTTTCTTTTTTCCACAAGGTAGCAAGGCAAGGACTAGTATATTATAGAATGGCTTTCCCTTGCTATGAAATAATCCCCATCAGCTGACTGTGCATATAGACCAGTGTAAGAGGCTCAGGAGGATAGAGAGGTAGAACCAGAGCTGGCCAAAGACATTTTGCCATTTCATAGAACACAGAAAATAGCACTTCTCAAGTCAAGGTTCATAGTATCCAAAGCCAGTTATATTGTATATGAGCTATAAAAAAATCCCACGAACATATCTCTCCATCTTTGGGAAAACATGGAAATCCTGTTCTTACACACTGCCCTGAAGCAATCACCTTTCAAATGTGGGCTGAAGCTCCTATGTTAATCACCCAGGAAGACTTAAGTAAACCTTCTGTATTTGTTGTAACAGCTTTGCACTTCTAAGGTATATCAATCACCCAAACTGTTATTTATGTCTTCTTGGTAGCTGTCTGCCTGCAATATGAAAATACAAATGAATCCAGCCATCAAAACTACTAGTTTTGGGGGAGGTGGGTTGTTTGGCATAAATATTGATGTTTTGTCCTAGAGAGATTCAGATCTCATATTACAGCAGGTACTGCCTAATAGAAGGGTGGACAAAGTGCAGCCTGCAGACCACATGCAGCTCTTGGGGTTGTTTTTGCAACTTTCAGGGATCAAAGGAGGAAATAAACAGGAAGTGATTTCTGGTCACTTATATAAAATAAAGCCTCTCCCAGGCCTCATGTTCCCTAGAGGGAGTTTGGGAGCATTTGAGACCTCTGTCTGTCTGTCTGTCTGTCTTTTTTTAAGGGTTCAGTGCTGATGGTGCTCCAGGGTCTCAGGCAGTGGGCTAATGCAGTCCCACAGCCTCCCACAGATGCCTATCCTCATCTAGTAGTAAGACATCTAGAGATATGAAAAATATGTACTCATTAATTTCGAATATTTGCAATATGATAGTCACACAAAAGATAAGCAGTAAAATTACAGTGACGAATTTTATGTTTTCAGAACATGATCACCTGCTTGTCCTCTTTTTGTTCAGTATTGGCTTTGTTGTGTTCTTAGGAAATGAATAGGAATTTTTGGCCTTCATTCATTTGGTTGGAGCTCTCTGCTTACTCTGTACTGAATGTGGTAGAAATCACTGGTTTATTGGGTGCAGGATGGTTCTGTTTATTAAGCTGATCTTGACTGATTTTATTTGTTCAGTGATAATATTAGCTATGTTAATTTGATCTTATCTGATATATTTCATGGTCATTGCTAATACTGGTTAGATTAATTCATTTGGCTGCAGTGTGCAAAGATTTCATAGGGTTAAAGGTTGACGAGAATCCAAAGGCACCTTTAAGGTGATTCATGATTGCAAAGTCCAGCAGCTCAAGCCTTCAGATCGTTGGGCAGGAATAAGAAATCAATTTCAAGACCCACTTTCCTGAACTGTTTGGTGTTCTGGGGCACTGGGTCCCAGGCAAGACAGAGTGTCCCCCAACACTGGTGTAGGTGTGGACCTGGGAAGAGGATGTGCGTCTGGTGTCCTCCTCCTCTGCTTTATGGTTTATTCACACCATGATTTATTAAGCTTATTGCCTTTTTAGAATGTGATCCCAGCACAGCTTCACACAGTTTCTGATTAATTTTAGTCAATAAAATATAGCCATATTGTTACACCAGTTATTTACTTATCTGGGTGCAACAAGTCTGAAGAAATTCACCTTGTAGTCTAAAGCAACCTGCTGTTTGCTGTCAAATGCTATCAGTTGCAGAAAACACCAAATGTCAATTGCAATTACTAGACCTTGGATCATTTCTTCCCCACCTGTACTGTAATCTGAAAGTGAAAGAGAAACTATAAGACAGGTGCTAGCTGCAACAGTATAACTTGTTTTGAAATTTCAGCACTATTAGATTGATCAAGGGTTAATAATCACCCCAAGATCATTTTGTAAACATATTTCTGTTTTATTCAGCAGTTGTAAGAGGCACAGTTCTACTAATAAATAGCAATCTGACATCTTAAACTTGCTATGGAGAGGGGGAAAGGCATGCCAGTTCCTAGGTTTGTCCTCTGCAGTTATGTAGAGCATAAGAAAATCTTCCCCAAATGCTTGTCCCAGGCCACATGAGTAATGAAGTTGGTTTCAGTTTTGTCTTTGACCAACAGTACACATTTTGCATGTTCCCTATGCGTACATGTACATTCCCTCCTTCGTGAATTGCAAATGTTTATTGTTGTTTCATCTCCAAAATAATGGTGAATCTGTGCAACTGGAGACAAGTGAAAGTCTCCAGTAGTGGAATAGTGATGAGATAATAATCTGGAAGAGAGCTGGTCCATTCCACATGTCTTGGAACTCCAATGACATAATTTTCCCCTTCTTGCAGAGCAATTCATCCCTTTACAGACATCCTACTAAGTGCATTGACCCTATGATAGAACCGGCTGAGTACTGTGCTGCCAGGGTTGGAGCCTTATAGGTGTGATGTCCCCCTTCCTATATATACTGAGGAAATATTTGGAAAGGGGCTTTGTTTTGATGACTTTGAGCTTGGAGATGGATAGAAGCTTCAGTTCAATTGTGGAAGACATGCTTCTCGTGTGAAAGGTTCTATGTCCTTGGAGAGGTAAGAAGCACTACATGTGTGCTACATCCATTCCCTTCCTGAATTATGAAACAGGCCAGGGGGGGTTGGCTGAGGAGATGGAGGGAATAGTCAGTGTCACCTCACAACAAACTAGCATTTCAGCTTATCCAAAGGAAGCAGCTGTGAGACCTTTGTTGAAAAAGTTATCACTGAATCCATCTAATGGTGTCTTTCTGGGCTGCCATACTGAGATGGGACTTGCAGGCACAGTTTTACAAGTGATTCCTGTCCTTCCTGGAGCAGAGAACCTAGAAGATGATGGTAGGGGACTTCTGTTTGACCCACCAGCCATTGGCCTGTGGCAGAGCTTTCCAAACGGTGTGCTGCAACATGTTAGTGTGTCGCCTGAAGTGTGTAGGTATGTCACCTACAATCTTGAAAAGGTATCTTATTATTTATAAATCATATATTTTAAAAAATATATGAAAGTTTTTCATGAGATATGTTGTGTCCCCATACATTTTATTACAATTTATATATGTGTCTATATCTGTTATAAGGGGTTAGTTTAACCTCCAATTTGCTAGTAAAATTGAAATTACTGCGTCACAAAATGATGCATGTCTAAAAAAGGTGTCAACAACATGAAAAGTTTGGAAAGTTCTGGCCTATGGAGTTCACCAAGATTCTGTTTTGTCCCCTGTGCTATTGAACATATACATGAAACCACTGGGGTAGGTTGTCTGGAGTTTTGTGAGTGATGCCCAACAGTACTACTCCTTTCCATCCCAGTCCAAGGAGCCTGTCCTGGATGAGGACGGGCAACTTGAAACTTAATCCAAACAAGACAGAGGTGTTCTTTGTTAGTCAGAAGGCAGATCAAGGAATAGGGATTCAGCCTATATTAGACTAGGTTACCTTCCCCTGAAGACACAGCTTTGTAGTTTGGATGTACTCCTGGACTCAGCTTTGACTCAGGTTTCTGTAGTGGCCAGGAGTGCTTTTGCACATTTAGTTTGTGTGAGAACTGCACTCATTCCTTGAGATGCCAGATGTGGCAACAATGTACCTGCCTTAGTTATATCCCATTTGGACTACTGTAATGCACTTTACTTTGGGTTGCCTTTTGAAGAAAGTTCAGAAATTTCAGCTAGTCTAAAGAGCTGCAGCCAGACTGTTAATCAAGGTAGGTTACAGAGACCGTACTATGTCCCTGCTGAAACAGCTCCAATGGCTGCCAGTTTGTTTCCAGGCACAATTCAAAGTGCTGGTTATGACCTAAAAAGCCCTATATTGTTCAGGTCTAGATTATTTGGCAGATCTATCTCCTTGTATGAGCTGGACCAGTCTCTGAGATCATCAAGATAGGCTCTTTTCTCAGTCCCACTACCATTACAAGTATAGTTGGCGGGAGCGTGAGAGATGGCCTGCTTAGTGGCTGCCCCTGGACTCTGGAACTCCCTTCCCAAGGAGGCCAGAATGGCCCCCTCCTTGTTGTCCTTCCCTTGGCAGGGTAAAGCCTTTTTATTCAGACAGGCTTTTGATACAGAAAGCTTTTAAAGAATGGGCTGGGGGGCTTTATTGTTTTAACTGAATTTTATTGTTTTAACTGAATTGCATTTTATTCTTTTCACTGAAGTGTGAATTGTTTTAATACTGTAAATATTTTAATTCTGTTTTAATGTGCACTTTCCATAAGCTTGTATTGTTTTGTTCTTTTAAATTATGAGCTGCTTTGAGACTCAGTTTTGGTGGGAAAAGCAGGATATAAATAAAGATGATTGATGATGATGATGATGATGATGATGATGTTGATGATGATGACAACGACATTCCCAGCCTTGGCATCTCTGGTTAAAGACAGTGAGTAGCATAGCTTCAAAAGTTCTTCATTGTGACTTATAGGCCCTTTCCACACGGGGGTTTAAAAACGGTGTAGAGCGACCTCTGACGGAGGTCGTCTACATCATAAAGTGGATTGGGGTGGACTACTTTTGCGTAGTTCCACACCCCAATCCACGCTAGGGTGACCGGAAGTGGCGCCGCCGCATGCTTTTTAAAAACCACTTCTCTGATGGTTTTTAAAAAGCACGATTGTGCAGCCGCGCACAGCCCCGTCGCAGTTTCCGCTGTCGATTTGCAGGCGCACGAAAGGGCGTGCCTGCAGATCTGCCGGGGCGGGCTTTCCGGCTGGCGAGGTTCTCCAATTGGTGGAGAGCCTCCGCCAGTCATAAGCCGCCATTTTGGGTGCCGCAGGACGCTGCAGGATGCCGACGAGTGTGGAACAGCGAAAACGCGCTGCTCCACGTCGCGACGGACTTACCGGGTTTCAGGTAAGCTCCGTTTCAGCGTGGTTTCCCCCGTTTCTTCGCCCACATGTGGAAAGGGCCATAGTTGCTTTTAAATTTACAAAACACCTCATGTACCTGAAGTTGGTAATCCACAGCCTGAATAGGAAGGCAGTATTTCCCATACTACAGATTTAGGACTGAGAGAAGGTGGTTTGTGTAAGGCTACCTGTCAAGATTATGGTAGAACAGAGATTAAGGAAAAATTTATGGAAAAACTAAATTCTTCCCAGTTTATTATTAACCCCCACATAGAGCCACGTGTAACAGCTGTCCCCTTTACTTCTTTGCCTCCTTGGGATTGTTCAGTGAAAGTCAGCAACATATAAGATGCTTAATAAAAGAGAAGACTAGATAATTTTGAGAAAGGTGAGTTGGTAACAGCAAATTTCAAAGAATGAAGACAACTATTAGATATAAATGATATGAAAAGGAAAAGGATTATAATTTCACCAATGTAGATTATATATACACACACACA
Organism: Ctenosaura bakeri; assembly: GCA_948474755.1. Classification (NCBI taxonomy): domain Eukaryota; kingdom Metazoa; phylum Chordata; class Lepidosauria; order Squamata; family Iguanidae; genus Ctenosaura; species Ctenosaura bakeri. The sequence continues at coordinate 428,959 of CAOLHI010000995.1, read as the reverse complement.
TTAGTATAGGTGAAATTGTATAAAAGGTATGAAGATCTTCAATGCATATAAGATAAGATCAAGGAGTTAGATATGGAAAAATAAGTGTGAAGTTTATAGCAATTTTTTAAATACAAAAACCAGTTAGGAAGAAGTTGAGGTATGTGGATATAGTGGTAGGATTGGAATGAGATATGAATATTATGAATTGGTTTTATGTGTTTTATAAATGCAAAAAAAAAAAGTTAAAAAAGGAAAATCTGGATGTTACATTATCCCTTTCCATCTACCATCTGCCACTATTGCTTTCTTTTGTTTCATTATGATGTGTGTTGTGTTTTTTTTGTTTTGTTTAGTTTTTAACTCAGTGGGAAAGGAGAATGGAAATCTGTTCTCTTTGACTTAAAGCTCAACACTATGTATGCCACACCTAAACCTGTGCTGTAATGACCCATTATAAAAGGCCCTTACTGGTGATTCAGCAGCAGCAAGTATTTCTTCTCTGTGTGACATTTTTTCTGACTCTGTGTCAGTGTTACACAGGCATCTGTTGCAGGTTTGATGTTCAATTTCCTTTTTATTTATTGCTGTTCGAAAGCTTGGAGCCAGAGGAGCTACTTCACTCAGGTATTCAGTGTACCTCATACATACATCTTCCTCCTTTGTCAGAGATTACCAGTGCCAGCCTTCCATAAACCAGTGCAGTGGTGAATTACTATGGGGTCCTCTCTGGGAGCCTCACAGACTGCCAAAAATGCCCCAAAAGAAACAAGCGGAAGTGGCCTATGTATACTTCTAGTTTTGAAAAGTATGTATGTAGAGTTATGTTAAATAGCACAGGCCATTTCCACACTAGACTGTTATAGTGCTATTATTCCACCTTCAACATCCTATGGAATCCTGGGGTTTGCAGTTAAGGGAGGGGTCCCAAAGGCCCCTCCCCAAACTGCAAACCCCAGGATTCCATAGGATGTTGAAAGTGGAATAATACCAGTCTAGTGTGGAAATGGCCACAATGGGGGTGTAGAACCTATTTAAAATGTGAGTTGCCATTCCTGCAGGTTTCCAGAAGAGGGAATTTATCTTTTAGGAGGCAGAAAAAGGGTGATTCAGGGAGTCTGGAGGCATTGGGGGATCCATAAGAACAGAGTTGGGGACTGTATTTGGCCCCAGGGCCACACTGTGCCCATCTCTGACCTAGTGCCCTCCAGAGCACTTGGACTGCTACTCTCATCTTTCCAACCCTTATGGTCATACTGGCTGGGGATGACTGTAATCCAAACATCTGGATGGGAAAGCTTCCAGTAGTTGCAAGTGGGATAACAGTGGGATTCCAGACTAGTGTATCTGAAGCATTAGGTGTTGATTTGTGAATCACATTTGTCTTTTGCCTGCACATGGAATTTTCAGTTCCTTTCTTGGCTTTGGATGTGTGTGAAACTGGCTTGCTTGCTAAGAGAGGCAATGCTTGAATAGTACTTTTTAAAAACCCTACTGTATCTGCATGCTATAGAGTCCCACAGACACCCATCAGGATGAAATTAAACCTCTTTCAGTTACTGCTTGACAAAGCACCACTGAGCTGGCTCATGCTCTTTTCTTCATGGTAATGTGGAAAGGCTTATCTCTTCGCAGACCTGAATAGCAGCACCATTTCTGACAGAGTCCTAGTTTCTTCACAAATACTGTTTGAGTATATAAACGTAGAACATGTATGCTGCACCTGTGCCAATTTATGTGAAGAATATGAAGAAGAGCCTTCAATTTGCGGCTGTCTTTGACATTGACTGGTTTGCTAATAAAGTTTTAATAATATATTATCCATTTGGGAGGTGTTCATACATAATTTGTTCCTAACTTGTTAAGACATGGATAAAACCAGAGGAGCAGGTTAAACAACATAATTCTAAACAAAGAGTGGTAGACAGCTGCCTTCTCTCTGATGTGACAGGAAATAGCAAATCTTTAATTGAGAGCAATTTATTAACTTGAATGTTCTGAATAGGAAAGCTCTTACTCCCTCCCCATATCCAATATAATTCTGTTTTTAAGATAGCTGTTTTGCACTGGTGTGTACTATCTTCAAAAGCCAGTGCGTTTGGCTACAGAGCAAACTTTGCAAGCCTGAAAACTTCTGACAAAATATGGATAATTCACATGGTGATTTCACAGAATCATAGAGCTGGAGGCAATTGCAAGGGCCAACCCCCCTGCCATGTAGTAATGCACAACCAAAACAGTCCTAAGAGATTGCCGTGCAACCTCCCTCTCACTCTCTCGCTTTCTCTTTTTTAATCTCTGGGAATGGTGGACTCTCCTTTAAAGCCCTCCAAAGGAGAGTCCACTGTGCCCAGAGGTAATTTCTTTGACTGTATAACAGCTTTAACAATAAAAAAAAAATCCTCCTAATGTTTAGGTAGAATCTCTTTTCTTGTAACTTGAAGCCATTGGTTCATGTTTTGTCTTTGAAGCAGCAGAAGACAAGCTCACTACATCTTCTCCGTGGCATATTCCATATATCTAAAGATGGCTATCATGTCAGCTCTTTGTTTTGTCTTTTGTTAGCTGAGTATACCTAACTGTTCCACATAATACTTGATTTCCAGAACTTTGATCCATCTTGATCTCCCACCTCTGGACATGTTTCTGCTTCTAAATAAGCTTCTTGAACTGTGGAGGCCAAAACTGAACATAGTGCTCCAGGTGAAGTCTGTCCAAAGCAGAACAGAGCAGCACTGTTACGTCCCTAGACCTTCCCACTATGCTTATATTGATATAACCTGGAACTGCATTGGCTTTTTGGCCACAGCATCACGCTGTTGACTCGTGTTTAACTTGTGGTCTACTATGACCCTTAGATCCTTTTCACATATATTGTGTTAATGCTAGATATCACCCATTTTATATTTGTACATTTCATTTTTCCTACCTAGATTTAATACCTTACATTTCTCCCTGTTGAAATTCATTTTTTTAGTCTTGGCTCAGCTATCCAATATGTCAAGGTAATTTTGAATTCTGATACCATGCGCTGGGGTATTAGCTACCCCTCCTAGATTGGTGTCACCTGCATATTTTGTGGACATGTCTTCTATTCCATCATATATGTCATTTATAAAGATGTTGAACAACACCAATCCCACCCACCCAGTCACCACCCTCCAGGAAGAAAAGCAAGCATAGATGAGCACTCTCTGGGCTCATTATGTCAACCAATTATAAATCCACTTAGAAGTAGCACTGTCTATCCCACAGTTCACCAGCTTTTATATATGTAGACCAACCTTCCCAAACTTGGTACCTTCCTGATGGATTGGGTTACAACTCCCTTCAGCCCCCAGCCAGCTTAGCATATCATTTTCTAGCACACTTGTGCATTTCTAGTTGTGTGACTGTGCAGTAAGGCATATTTTGTGAGAGCATTCCTTTCTTTTTAGCAAATCTGGAAGGAAGGATGATAGACAAATCCTGCCCACACACCTGGACTAGCAGGCTGGTACATATTTAATATAGGAAAACAGGAGATGACGCAAAAATAAAACAAGCCAAATTACACAAGGTGCAGTAGGAGGAATATTTTGCAAAGATAATTTTCCCCTTAGAATCTGTTCCATACCAACGTATTTGAGAAGGGGATTAATTCTGGAGCAAGTCCAAAAGGCAAGCAAACTATTATTTACATAAATGCATCATAATTCCCCCTTTGTTCTCAAAAAGTTGAGAATTTTTGCTTGTTCTAGGCTAGACAAAGACCAGTGTCAGTTGGTCACCAGTGACGATGGTCATCCTTTGGGAAGCAGGTGTTTAGAAAATGGCAAGGTACTTTAAGTATAACTAATGTGCACAGCATGGAAAGTTATTTTTCAAAAGTAATTTGTTTCCTTTATTGCAGTGTTAAACCAGTAACTGGTTGCCATTACTTATTACAGCCTGATAAAAGTAACTCCCTGTGTGACTTGTTGCATTGCTCCTTCTTTTTTAAACATGGTGTTTAAAAAGGCCTCTTTGAAATTATTAATATGTATGGATTGTGCCCCTCCACCCACACACACCTTGAAGAGATCATACAAAAATTTCTAGGCTGAAGTGTGTTAGGCAAGTTCTTTTCTTTTTAACATACTGATATCCCATCTATTCTTTACATCAGGTTTCATTGGATATTTCTAGTTTCTTTTGCTTCTTTTCTTTCCCTCAGTGGCCAGACAGCTCGCTATGAGAAGGTGGTATTCGGAAGCAGACTGCCTCAAATCCTGGAAAGGGAGCATGTACTCATTGAAACAAGTGGTCACTGGTGGCCCTTTGTTGTTCTTGTTGTTGTGTGCCTTAAAGTCATTCCTGACTTATGGTGGCCTTAAGGCAAACCTATCATGGGGTTTTTTGGCAGAATTTGTTCAGAGGGGGTTTGCCTTTGCCTTCTTCGAGGCTAAGAGAGTGTGGTGATTTGACCCTAGTCTCCTAGTGACCTAGTCCAACACTCAAATCACTACACCACAATGGCTCTTATCCCCTGTGAATTTGTATAATCAGTGGTGTATCTAGCTTCAACAGTGCCCAGGGCAAGCACGGAAGTTGCGCCCCAGGTGCTGTTTCTCCCACCGCTGCCACCCCCAGCCGAGGAAGACCCAGGTGGGGTTGGTGACGGGCCAGGTTCGCATGGAAGAGGGGGTTCGGCTTTTTTGTGCCCCCTACACGTGTCCAATTGCCTCATCCTAGATATACCTCTGTGTATAATCCTCCTTTAAAGCTGTCAAGCTGATGGCTGTCACCAGATCTTGCGATAGCAAATTCCACAGCTTAACTATGTATCGTAAGAAGAATTACTCCATGCCCCAGGCAGTCAGGTGATAATTTCTGCTTGGATGCCTTGTTAAAACTGCTGAGCCTTCCTTCCCTGCCAAGAGGTGGCTTCAGCATGGAGGTTTTCCCCCTTTCCCCTGATCAGCTGGATTGATACTCCCCTTTCCTTGCCCATTGTTCAGCTTCTTTGTGTTGCATCTGCCTTTAGCTGTAGACAGGAGAGCCTAGCTTTGTCTATCTGCTCTCAATTCCTTTGGCATATGCAGAGAGCTCAAGGAAGGATCGCCTTTCATGCTGGGCTCAGGCATGAGGCAAAAACTTGAACTCTCAGTGCCATCTAAGAGACCTCTCCTGAATGCTCTGGAACTCACACAGAAATTGGAGAAAGCAATCTGTGTGCTGCTGGGCATACTCTTTGCCAGGGTGGCAGGGCACTTGATTCTGGCAAGCGTGTTTATGGAGGTTCAGTCTTTATTCTTTTCATACCACAATGATAATTTAAAGACTGTAATGACTGGGAGGATTGCCTGCTCAGTTTTATATTTCACTGGCTTTTGATATTTTAAATTTTAAATTTCCTCACCCTTACTGTCGAGCCAGTTCTGTGCCTGACTGAACTAGAGGTGTAGATGGCTTACAGTGTTTTATTGTTATTATCAAGGATCAAAATTTGAGTGAATGAGTAAATAAATGTATTAACAGTTTCTGTAGTCAGTATGCAGTATTTGGGAGTCTAGTTGCTGGCTTTAGGTCACAAAATTACTTTTTATATTTTCAGGAGATTTAGCCTTGTTAGGAGAAATAGGTGGAAAGACATGCCAGTGCAATACTGGAGGTGAGATAGCTTGTCTGTTTTCTGGTCAATGGGTTTAGTTTGTTAATAAGTATGCTTATCTTAATATTGCTGTTGCTTGCCAGGAAACAGGAAGAAGTATGAATTTAGTTTTAACCATCCTCATCCAGTGAACTGAAGCCTGCACTTATTTTTTAATTATTTGTTAATTTTAACACAAACATAATCTAAACCAAAACTAAAACAAAGTTCCAAAACACTAAACTAAAACATTGAACACCAACTAACTAAAATGCTAGACACTAAATTACTGAAACACAAAAGGGCTCTGACGCTCCCCCCAGCCAAACTGTAATGAAAGGAAAAAAAAAAGAAATAATGTATTATTCTACCATTACAGTTCCACTAGAATTACTAGCAACCGTACCCACAGATTATTGCATTGTTAAATTTCTTATTGCTGAAAAGTTCCATAAACAGTTTTCAGTCTTTCAAAAAATCTTAATTTGACTTATCCTTTAAAACCCACATTTGGCAATTTGGGCCAGCTCAGCAGCCTTAATGATCCATTCTCTCAATCTTTTTCCAGGTTTCAGCTAACAATGTTTTTACTGCTCTTACTGTATACTGAAGAAGTAATCGATATGTACTGTTTAATTCTATGTCCATAATACCCAGCAAAACATTTCTGATGACTACAAACTCCACCTTTAATTTTTTTTGGATTTAATGTAAATCATAGACCAATAACATTTCATTTTCATACAAGTCCACCACGTAGAAAGAGGAGCTGTCCTTTAACATTGATTTGAAACACTTAGACATTTTTGACAGCTTTTTAAAAATCAGCTACCATCTATACACCATTGTATACGTGTTTTCCTTTAAAGTACTGTACAAAGTAAATTTTATATCTTTAAGCCACATTTTTGCCATGCACCCATTTGAATATTGTGCCCAAAATTTCAGGCCTTCAGAAGATTGTTCTTCTGTGTCTCATTTCAAAAAGTATTTGTCCACTTTTTTTTAATTACATGGTCGTTGTTTTTACACAACTTTAAATAAAATTTGTTTTCTTTAACCACTATGGCTAGATCTCTCTTATCTTGATTAAATCTATCCTTGAGTTGCATATAAGCAAACCAATTAAGATCTTTGCCTTCCTTATGAAGCATCTTACTTGATTTAAACTCCCAGCTGTCTTGTTCAAAGTATAAAAGATCATCATAAAGCAACCATCTCTGATTTTTTTTTACTCATTCTTTCCTGGAAAAGGCTTACTGAAGTGAGTTTGCTAATATTATCTTAGGAAAATCTCTGCTTGTATTTCTACCAAACTCATAGCAACATGTGCCTTAATTTTATCATATCGTATATAATCCTGCCACCCAAATCTTAAATCATAACTTTCAAGTTCCAAGAGCCTTTCATCTCTATGTAATAGCCATTCCTTCAACCATACAAGACAGCAAGCCTCAGAAGACAATTCAATATTAGGAATTTCAAGACCATCTCTTTCTTTAGCATAATATACTGTTTTAAATTTTATTCTGAATTTCCTTGCCTGCCAAACAAATCTGGAAATCTTTCTGCCGTTGTACAAAGAGTATTCCATCTCTTATGATAGGGATCATTTGGAAGTAGAATAAAAAAAATCTTGGCAAAATATTTGCTTTTATTGCTGCAATTCTCCCAAAAAAGGATAAATTTCTCCATTTTTCTGAGTCTCTTTTAATTTCTTTCTGGCTTTTTTCATGATTTTTTTGAAACAATAGACTATTAATCTTTGTAACTGTAGCTTTCAGATATTTAATCCCTTTTTGAGCCTGTGCTTATTAAAGGCACTCCTGTTATCATGGGAAGCAGGGCTCTCTAAAAGTACTGAATAGGCAGATGAAGAGCAAAGGTGATTGAAAAGCTTCACTACTAACTTCACTATCCCTACTTAGGCCTTTTGATTTCTTTGCAGATTATGACGATTGCTTTGATACAAAGAATGTCCCCAGTAGAGGACTAAAACCCCTGTTCCTCTTCTGTTAACACACTCTAGGATTTCTAAAAATTCTGAGGTGCAAATATCCCCCTCATTAAGTACAAATTAGAAATCTGGGAGTGAAGTCTCTGTGGCTTTCATCCATGACTACTTTATTCATAATTATTCTCTTTTAATCATTCTGGTTTTGGCAAAGACTTGCGTAATATGAACTTTTTTCTATCAGTTCATTGCCGTGGTTGATTTCCTGCCTGAAGAAGTACTCCCTTAATCTTGAAAGCTTGCGTATTCACCAATGGGAGCTTGTCTTTATCTGTTTTATGTAGTGTGATTAATTAATGGACTTCACTTACAGAATTATTCTACCCCCCCACTGTCATGATGTGCATTAGCCCTGCCAGTCAGCAGTGCTATTGAAGTGGGATTTCTAAGTATGGGATGTCCAACTGAAGTGAGTGGGACTTACTTGCAAGTAAACACTATTAGAACATGTCAGTTGCAGATTCCTTTGGAGTATTTTCACTGATTACTCGTCTGTGTGGGAGTGTATTAACCAGCATCAGGAGAAATTTTAGAATTGGGGAGCATACGCAGTATATCTAGCAACTATGAATTTTTTACCAACCATGTTGATGTCTTTTCTTAAAGTAAGAGCTGAATCCTATCCTACTGTTTTCCTATAGCTTCAGAAAGAGACCTAAGAAAAATAAGATCTTCAATCCAACAGTATATGTTCTTCTGTCTGCTTCTTCCACTTGAGAAGGATCCCGCAGACAGAATGGTTGAAATATCATGTGTCTGATACTTGAGCTTCCCAGTTGAGGATTCTACTTCCAAGGTCAAATTATTTATAATGTTCCAAGCAAGCAGTAATGCTAAACAAGATCCCCCTATTGGGAACTAACCTGCATCACTTAGTGAATCAATCAATGAGCTTTTCTCCCATCCTGAGAGTTTGTGCTGTTAAAGTCACCAGATTTTATTTCACAGTCTTTGTGCAGCTTATAGGAAGCAAAGTCTTCTGCAGAAAGCAAAATGTAGTGTAGTTGAGCTATTGATGAAAACACATCAAGATGCGATGGCTGCTATAAGAGTTGCTCCACGTGCTCAACTTAGGCCTGGTGTTATTTGTGCGTGTATGTTTAGTGAACAGCTTGTATTTATCAGTGTAAAGCCAGTTTGGTATAGTGGTTTGAATGTTGGACTACAAGTCTTGGAGATTAGGGTTCAAATCCCTGCTCAACCATGGAAAGCCACTGGGTGGCTTGGACAAGTCACATTCTCTCAGCCTCAGAGGCAGGCAAAGGTAAACCTCCTCTTGCCAAGGAAGACCCATGATAAGCTTGCTTTCAGGTTACCGCAAGTCATAAACAACTTGTAGGCACAGAGCAACAACAATAACTATATTAATTATGTGTTCAAAGGAACTGCACCTTTCAGAGGTAGCTTGGAATTTAGAGGGCCAACAGAAAATGTAAGTGAGAGCAGGCAGAAGATAAGGGGGAGTTATCTTAAAGACTCGCACAAGGCTTCTTGTGACAGTAGCAATGCTGAACAGACAATGAGGAGTGTCTTTTTAGCCCTCTACTAGATCAAGTATCTATATATGATGGTGGGAGCAGCACCAGCACATTCATGGCTGCGTTGGAGTCAATGCCAGCTGCTTCTTGTGGCAAGCAATGGTGGTTTCTAGGCAACCATGGATCTTGTTCTTGAAATGTATATAATGGAAACAAAGCATCTCTACTTTTTGTCACTGGATTAAAGGTCCTCTGTATCAGAACTCTGGAAAGGGGAGTTAACCAAGAGAGAGGAGTTATGGGTACTAGCAGGCGACATGTGTGTTTCCTTTGCTGGGAATCTGGGAAAATTTAGGCTTCATTACTAAAACCTATCAGTAAGGTGCTCTAGTTCAGATGCAGCGTGCCTAAAGAATTTTAAATTAAGAAATACCAGCCCTAGGAGGTAACACTGGGGATTTTGTGGCACAGAGTTTCTGAGGATAAAACCTACTTGCAAGCTATAATGTGCAATCAAGCAAGAGCACTTCAATCTCTCTTGTTAGAGTTAGCCAATAAATCTAGTTCTTGACATTATGTAGAGATAAGAAGTGTTTTTCTTATTGTTGTCACTAGATTTTGCAGTAATGGCCAAAGCCTGTGAAAACAAGAGAAATTGCCACCTCTCCTAGCTGTGCTGTGACAGCTTTCTTATGTCTGTCACCATGGGCCAAAATATGAAATATTTTGAACTTGGATGTGAGTACTAGAGCACTGTTTTAAAGGGTACTGGTGTGTTTCAAATATTGCTTTTTCTCTTATAAAAGTGTTTTGTGAGAAGGGCCGCAGTTCATGAGGGGTCAAGAGAGTTCTATTTTCCTTCAGACCCTGATTCTACCCCCCTCCTCAGCATCATCTTACAGTTTCCCCATCCCAGAAGCAGCTCCTGATTTTTAGAGTTAAAGGAACTTTTGAACATACAATAGATCTATTCAGTGTTTGTCTGACTGCATATAGAGGAGACACAGGCAGGAACTGGTGAAGAGCCAGTGTACAAGAATAGACACTGTATTGTCCTGTTCTCAATGTGAGTTCACACAAATGGCTGAACAGCCATATCGCTTCCTTTCCTGCAATTATGGTGATTTCTTCAGCAGAGAATTGTTGCCCCCTGTAGTATACCTGCCAAATGGCAGGGTTATCCAGTTTCAGTGGCTGTAGACTGTTTTTTTTCCAGCCACAGGGGTGGGCATCATACAGCCTTGAAGATGATGTTGGACTACAAATCGCAGCATTTTTCACCGTTGGCTATATTGGCTAGAACTGCTGTGATTGCAGTCCAACAGTATCTGGATGACCACATGATTGCCACACAATGACATTATCTCACAGTGCAGTACTTTTACTTTTCATCATAGGAATTAATGGAAGCCATTCTCATATGACAGAAAGTAACTGAGTGTTCTCAGGGATGTTGTCAACGATCTGGTTGTCTAGAGGTTCCTTAAACCCTTTTTCTTCTACTACTGATTCCAGTTGTTAGGCGAGCCTCTTCCTATTTGTTGTCATGTTTCTTGATCACACTAGAGTATTAAGAGAGAAGGGACGTAGAAAATAATAGGTCCTTAAAGGAAGCATCTTAGAACAAAGCTGAACCTGTGGGTTGTATATATCTCCTTAAGCATTAGTCAGAAAAGTATACTTCTAACTCTCTAACCATGGTAACTATTCCTCTTCTTATAAATTAACCACTAAAAGGAAAAAGGAAATAGATCAGAGTCACTCATTTCCAGTCTCCAGGATTATTACTCTTAATGGTCATTTGGTGGATTTTTCTTCATACATCACTGGTTACATTAGATAACTGATTTAACTTCTTGGCTGTATACATAAGTTGGCAGATGGGTAATAAAAACAAGCATCAAATGGAAGTCTAATTGCTGTGACAATAATTGTTTTATGGTCTATACATGTATATAATGCACTCCATTTTGCAAAGATAACTTCATTCTTAAAAAGTCGTATTCAGCATGAGGATTATCTGGTTCTGTGCCTTTGGCATCTTCCAATTTTGTGAAAAATATATAGCATGCAGCAATAGTACATTATCAATAATGAATTTGGTAGAAGCGAAGTTCTTCTTCGTGGTCTCTGTGCCTCATACAATAGGAGCTTTCGCGCCTGCGCGGTAGCGTTCGGAAGATTCTAGAGCTCGCTGGCTTGGCGGAGGGAGCCCTCCTCCCCCGGTCGTACTGCGCATGTCCTCCCGCCGAGCCGCGGTCTCTCCTCAGTTTTTTCTTGTCCGCCTCAGCGTACAGAAGGTTCTTCTCGTTGGCTTGCATTTCTTGCTGCGTAGTTGTTGGATTTGGATTCGGAATTCACCTCGGACTGTTTCTTGCTTCCTTCGGTTTTCGGTACGTTTTGCACGGGTTTTTTTTGGACTTTTGGACTGTTTTTGGCTTTTTCCTCGGCTGGGTCTTCGACTCGGCGCGGCGTCTTCGGACTCCCCCCCTCTCCTCGCCCTTGCCCCGCGGTTTATGTCGGCTTTGTTAAAGTCCTGCGCCTCCTGCGGAAGGAAGGTCGCCCTTTGGGACCGACACTCGAAGTGTCTTTTTTGCTTGGGTGAGGGGCATAACGTCCAAACTTGCCCCGCGTGTAGGGAGTTCACCCACCAGACACTCCGTAACCGGGCGGCGAGGTTGAAGTCTTTTTGTTGGGAGCATCTCTCCGCGCCCAAAGACCGTCCCCGCTCCGATGGAAAAAGGACTTTCTCCACCCTCCTCCTCCTCTCCAACGGCCGCCGGGACCTCGGTACCGTCGGTATCGAAGCCCCCGGTACCGGTGATGAAGCTACCGAGGATCCCGAAGATCTGGGCGAGTCGGCCCCGAGACGACCCCGCGGCCTCCTCTTCGAAACCGCTGACTTCTGCGCAGAAGAAGCGCCCTGCTACCGAGGAGGTAGCCGGGGGAAAGAAGAGGAAGAGGAAGGAGAAGCGGCACCCTCCGGAGACCGCCAGGCCACCGACCCCGCCGCCTACCCAGTTCACGGCAGAGTCGGCCCTCTCCGACGTCCCGGAGGAGGAAACGCCGCAGGCCCAGGAGATCCTGGAGCTATCGGACGACGACCAACCCGTCGAGGCCGCCCAGCCTCCGAAGCTAGTCGTGGAGACTGTGCCGCCGAGTCGCCATCCATCTCCGGAGCGCCACGTGGACACCCCGGGCCGGAGACGTTCCTCCCCCGGCGTGGCGAATCCGATCTCCGGGCCACTGGGCCAGGCCTCCATCCCCGCGGTATCGGGAGATGCGCCTGGAGAGCGTGCGCGCGGGCGAGGCGCTCATTCCCCCGGCTATTTGGGGGGAGATATGCGCTGGAGCAAGGATGGCACGAGCCCCCGGGCTCCTACTATTCTTACTCGCCCTCCTACCGGGACCGCTACCATCCGGACCCTAGATACTGGTCCCCGCGGCCCCGCTCCCGCTCGCCGCATCGGGAGCGCCACTACTCCCGCCACGGGCGATCGCCGAGGCGTGGGTCCCCGAGCTCCCACGCTCCCCGGGAGCCGTCGCCCCGCCACAGACCGGTCTCCCCGCCGCCACGGACAACGGCCACGGCGACCAGGCCGACCCCCCAGGCCACCCCGGCCGACGGAACCTCGGCCACGTCGACGACGCAGGCGGCGTCGCACCCGAGACCATCGGTACCGCCCCCGGAGACCGTGCAGGCCCCGACGGCACCGCCGGCCGCTCTGCCGACGCAGCCGGCACAGCAGCGGCCTAGAGAAGGGGAGAGACCGCGCGCTCGCCATCCCCGTCCGACGAGTCCTACGAGTCGGACTCGGACTCCGCGGAAATCCACGCCGTCCTCCCACGAGTCACCGCCGCTGGACTTCGGAAGACCCGCTCCCGGAATCGGCGCCGGAGGACGTGCGCCAGTTTTCCGCAATCCTCCTCCGGATGGCGACGGCGCTCGGCCTCAAGGTGACGGAGCCCGCCCCGCAGGCGCAGGACCCGGTCTTCCAATACCTCGAGACCCGGCCTCCATCGACCGCGCCGCTCCCGTTCCTCCCGACCCTGGCGGACGCGTTGAAACAGCCTTGGGCGAAGCCGGCGTCCGCACAGCCTATCCCGCATAGGCTCGAGCACCTCTACAGGACTCAGAGGGAAGGAGCGGAGTTCCTGTTCAACCACCCCGTCCCGAACTCCGTGGTGGTGGAGTCGTCGCAGACGCGAGGTGGCAACCGGGCACACACCACCCCGCCCGCCCAAGAAGCCGGAAACTCGACGGCTTCGGGAGGAGGTTCTATTCGGCGGCGTCCTTGGTGTCCAGGACCGCCAACACCATGGCCTGCCTGGCGGCCTATCATCGAAACCTCTTTGACCGCCTGGGCCCCCTCCTGGCTGACCCCCCGGGAAAGGGTCCCGCGTCTGCCACGCAGATTTTCGGAGAGGCCGTGGCGGTGGCTACCCAACAGCTCGCCACCTCGAGGCACGCCGTGGAGGCTACCTCGAGGGTGATGGTCGGCGCCGTGGCCCTCCGAGGGACGCGTGGCTCCGCTCCTCCGGACTCCAGGAGGACAGTCGCCGGAGAATAGAGGACCTCCCCTTCGACGGGCAGGGGCTCTTTCACACGTCCACGGACGAGGCCATGGACCACCTCGTGAAGGCCCGGCTGACGGCGAGGAAGAGGGGGGATCAACCAGCCCCCCCAGGCTCGCCGGTCCTCCCAGTCCAGATCGTCCTGGCGGAGGTCCTCCTCGTCCTCGGCCTACCAGTCCCGGTCCCCGCGCTCGACCGCCTCGAGACCGCCCGCGGCGCCCGCCCAGAGGAGGCCCTTCCGACGACAGCCTCCGCCGTCGAAGAAGTCGTCGTCTTCCGGGGGGGGCACGCTTTTGATGCCTCCCGCAGGACACCACCGATGCCGTCCTTCGCCCCTCCAGCAACCTCATCCATCACCCGGACCTGGCCAGACACCTCGACCGATGGCGCGAGATCACCACGGACTCCTGGGTACTTACCATTGTCCGCCTGGGGTACGCCATCGAGTTCCGGGATATTCCACCACGGGGCGTCTACTACTCCACCCCGGCCAGCCCGGCTCTGCTGGGGGAAATCCAGTCCCTGCTCGACAAAGGAGCGATCGAGAGGCTTCCGCCTTCGGCCAGGACCACCGGCTTCTACTCGAGGTACTTCGCCGTACCGAAGGCGGACGGGTCCCTACGCCCCATCCTGGACCTGCGGGGAGTGAACGAGTACATCCCTCCCAAGAGGTTCAAGATGGTCACGCTACCGTCGATCCTCCCATTCCTACGCCGAGGGGACTGGCTGGCATCCATAGACCTCAAGGACGCCTACTTCCACATCTCGATCCGCCCCCAGCACAGACGGTACCTGCGCTTCGCGATCGACGGTACCAGCTACCAGTACCGGGTTCTGCCCTTCGGACTCCCACCGCACCCCGCGTGTTCACGAAGTGCATGGCTCCCGTCGTCCCCTTTCGCGGACGAGAGGCGTCTCGATCTACCCCTATCTCGACGACTGGCTATTGGTGGCGTCCTGCAAAGACAAACTTTACAAAGACATTCACCTTACCCTGACGTGGCTTACCCGGCTCGGGCCCAAGGTAAACCCCAAGAAATCCCACCTCGAACCCACCCGCCTCCTCGACTTCATCGGGGCGACCCCGAACCGTGGCGGGAAGGGCCTACTTACCGACGGAGAGGGCTCGGACGCTCACGCGTGTGGCGCGGGCGGCCGCCCAGGCCCCGACGGTGTCGGCCAGGACGCTACAGCAGCTGCTCGGCTACATGGCGGCGACCACGGCCGTCACCTACCTCTCCAGGCTACGAGCGCGACCCCTGCAGCACTGGTTCGTCAGGGTCTTCGACCCGCTCCGGGACGAGCAGTCCCGCCGCTACCGTATTCCCCCCGAGATCCGGCAGACTCTCCTGTGGTGGCAGTCCCACCGGAACCTGATGTCGGGAATGCCGTTCCGCCAGCCCAGGCCCTCGGTCACGATAACGACGGATGCGTCCCTGCTGGGCTGGGGGGCCCACGCCGGGGACCTCCGGGTCAAGGGCGCCTGGATGGACGACGAGACGTCCCTCCACATCAACGCTCTGGAGCTCCTCGCCATCCACAAAGCCCTGATGGCGTTCCGGCACTTGGTGGCGGGCCGCGCCGTGTTATCCTCACCGACAACACGACTGCCATGTGTTATGTGAACAGGCAAGGGGGGACCCGCTCCACCACTCTCCTGACCATCGCGCTCGCCCTCTGGAACTGGTGCGTCTCCCTAGGATCCACCCGCTGGCGGTTCACCTGGCGGGGCAGGAGAACACCATGGCGGATGCTCTCAGCAGGGACACCTCCTCCTACCACGAGTGGTCCCTGGCCGACGACGCCTTCCGGATGCTCCGACACCGGTGGGGCGAGCCGACGGTCGACCTCTTCGCGACCAGCCAGAACGCGAAATGCCGACGCTTTTGCTCCAGGGCGGGTCACGATCCCCGCTCCATCGGCGATGCGTTCCAGATCCCGTGGGACAAGGAGCTCCTGACGCCTTCCCGCCGTTCCCGCTCCTCGGTCGCATCGTCTCGAAGATCATCTCGGACGGAGCCGACGCGATTCTGGTCACCGTACTGGCCGAGGCAACACTGGTTCGGCCCTCTGATCGAGGCCTCGCGGGGGGGGATCCTCAAGTTCCCGCTAGCGCCGGACCTGCTCTCCCACTCCAACGGCCAGGTGCTGCACCCGGACCTCCCGGTATTGGCCCTCCATGCCTGGAGGATATCGCCGTAGACGACCCGGCCATCGGTACCGTCTTGACCGCGGCGAGGAAGGAATCGACACGGAGGAACTACCACTATAAATGGCAGCGGTTTGTCGCCTTCGCAGAGGAGCGACGGGAACCGACGCCCCGGCCGGCCTCCGGACCGTCCTCCACTTCCTCCTCCACCTGCGACAGCAAGGCCTTGCCTTCACATCGATCAAGGTCTACCTCGCCGCGATCGTGGCGTACCAACCGCCGGGATCGCCCTCGGCGGCCCTCTTCCGGGATGATGCCGTCAAGCGATTCCTGAAGGGCCTGCAACACTCACCCGCCGGATCGCCCCCGCTACCCGTGGTCGCTATCGCTGGTGCTATCGCAGCTCACGAGGCCCCCCTTTGAGCCGATGGCGACAGCGGACGACAGGCTCCTGGCGATGAAGACGGCGTTCCTGGTGGCGATCACCTCGGCCAGGCGAGCCGGGGAACCGGTGGCTGCGCTCCGACGACCCCTTCCTGGTCTTCCACCGCGACAAGGTGATCCTCCGGCCTACGTCCCTTCCTGCCGAAGGTGGTGTCCACCTTCCACCTCAACCAGGACATCGTGCTCCCGGCCTTTTACCCCGAGCCGACCTCGCCCCTGGAGCGGGCCCTGCACTCCCTGGACGTCCGTCGGGCCCTCGCCTTTTACACGGATAGGACGGCGTCCTACCGACAGACTCCACACCTCTTCGTCTGCTACGGCAGGCGGAAAAGAGGCCACAAGGTATCATCCCAGCGACTCTCCAAGTGGGTCGCGCAGGCTATCCACTTGGCATACCAACTGGCCAAGAAGCCTCCGCCGGACCTGCTTCGGGCCCACTCCACCAGAGCCGTGGCCACGTCCGCGGCCCTCCTGCGGGGGGTCGACCCGGAACTGTGTCGTGTGGCGACCTGGGCTCAACCGTCGACCTTCATCCGCCATTACAGGCTCGACTGCCGTTCCAGGCAAGATGCCCGGTTTGGTCGTGCGGTGCTGGCCTCTGTCCTCTAGGGTCTGGGACCTGACCCACCATCCTACAGGTGAGCTATACAGTCTCCTATTGTATGAGGCACAAGACCACGAAGAAGAAGAACAGGTTGCTTACCTGTAACTGTAGTTCTTCGAGTGGTCATCTGTGCCTCATACACACACCCGCCCTGCCTTCCCCTCTTTTCAGGTCCCATGTTCTTCGGCGGACCAGAACTGAGGAGAGACCGCGGCTCGGCAGGAGGAGCATGCGCAGTACGACCGGGGAGGGGCTCCCTCCGCCAAGCCAGCGAGCTCTAGAATCTTCCGAACGCTACCGCGCAGGCGCGAAAGCTCCTATTGTATGAGGCACAGATGACCACTCGAAGAACTACAGTTACAGGTAAGCAACCTGTTCTTATTTGATTTAAATCAAATGCTCCCTGGAAAATCTGTGGATTCCTCTGCTAGGCTAGCTTCTTTTCTTTAGACAGCTGTCACCACCACATGACAACAGACAATTGTTGTCACTTGAAAAACACCTGGACTTGAGGCCAGAAGATGAGACAGGTGATGGTGTGCAGGAATCAGTGTTATTAAAAACAGCCAAGTCTTGTATTTTTGGTAATTGCCTCCGTACGAGCAAGAAACAATGATTTAATAGTAATCAAAGCAACCACCACATATAGGAGGAGTATTGAGAATCGTGTGCTGTTAAGCATCATTTCAATCAAGTTTTTATTTTTCTTAGCTGTAATCAGAATCAGAGAGAAGAAAAAGAAATAGAGAAATAAATAACATCTTAGAACTTTTAAAAAATCAAACAAAAGACACAGATAATACTCCTGTTAGCCTGGCCTGCCCCTATAAAAGGCACACCCCAATATCAAATTGCCCTGATTATAGTTTGTCCATCTTCATATGTTCAAGCTGTTCTCTGCCTTAAAGGTAAAATGCACTATTTCCACCACCTTCCTGTGAGAGTTAAAAAATGACTGCCCAAAGGTGCTGGGATGCAGCAATCTTAATTCATCTTTCTCTTGGTGAGCAAATAGAGTTAGCACTACAGATAACACCACAGTAGGACCATCTCTCTAGTTCCCAGATGGCTTAACTTGGTTAGTAGTTAGTCTAGGCCATGCTGATAGTTGAGGTTGATAACAGCATGTGTAGACAGGAAAAGGAATTGAAGAGTTTTCTCCTTTTCTCTACCTTTCTCTCCTACAGCCCTTCCTATATTGAGATACAGGTGGAAGGGGAGACCTTCTGTAATTATTGCTTTCCAAGGGCAAAAGAAACAAGTTGTCAGACCTCTCTGGATGTTGCTCATCCGTCCTCTCTGTGCAGCTAAGGAGACCTTGTATCCATCTTCTTTCCTCAGCCCACATCTGTGCTAAGAGGGAGGCTAGTCATTTCTTAATACAGTAACTCAGCCTCTGCTGACCCAATCAGTGATGTCCACCAAGAGACCATTCTAGTCTGTGGATGTCATTTAAGGAGAAGGGGAGATGGCACTCTTCTGTCATCAAGTTAAAAACCTTAAACCAGGAGTGGGTAGCTGTGACCTCAAGACGTATGTAGTGTGGTAGAGTTTCCTTCTTCGGAGGTTTTTAAGCAGAGGCTGGATGGCCATCTGTTGGGAATGCTTTGATGGGTGTTCCTGCATAGCAGGGGGTTGGACTTGATGGCCCCTAGGGTCTCTTCCAACTCTATGATTCTATGTGTTTTACTTGTTGAATTGGTCTGCAACTCCTCTCAATCTTAGCTAGCATAGCGTGAGGGATTTTAATTATAGCTCAACAATATCTGGAAGGCCACAGTTGCCCACCCCGTCCCTAAGCTCAACACGCCAATGTCAAAAGAACTGTGAAGTTTCTATAGAGCTACCCATGTTAGTCTGCTGCAGCAGAGAATCCTTTAGCACTTAACTCTTTATTGCAGCATAACCTTCCCACAGAACCAGATTTATGCAGAGGTTGGGCTCACTTGGAATTTTGTCTAAAAATTACCAGTGGTGTATTTAAATCTCTTAGTCCAAGTCTCAAGTTAAGTTCTTGAGTCTCTACTTTCAAGTCTTGAGTCAAATCTCAAGTCCTTGAAGATACTTTCAAGTCAAGTCTCAAGTCTGGGAACCAACTTTATACCCCAATCTATATTCCAGAATTTCTGGACAGAGTTGAATAAATTCAGTATTAACAATTTAAGCAGAGTCGGCCCTCCACATTTGCGATTTTGCCATTTGCAGCTTTGGAAGTGGGGAATAGGATCCTTCTTACTCCCCGTTACTGAAGCTTCAAAAGTGTTAGAAGGAAGGATCTTTCCTCCTCAAGCCTGTTGCCTAACACATTTGCTGTTCATCTCTGAGAATGCACCCTACACTCCGAGAGTAAGTCTTCTGCTCTTAAGAAAAGTTTTAGAAGGCTCCCCCAATATGCAGCAGGGACAGATTACTGAGTGGACCTCAAGTCCACCTCAAGTCCATTGCCTAACCTGTTTGCTGTTCCCCTCTGAGAAATGTGCCCACACTTTGGGCTTGAGACAGATTATCATGTGATCAGTAGGCAAAAGAGATGGAAACATTGTTCAAAATTGTAAGGTTTCTGAATGAATGTGTTGTATGACTGAACCAAGGGCAACAAGTCAGACACTAAAAATATACAGGTCTCAAGTCGTCGAGTCAGCGCGTCATTTGTTGCCGAGTTGAGTCCGAATCAAGTCACTGAAGTGACTTAAGTCTGACTTGAGTCCGAGTCAGTCGACTCGAGTCTACATCACTGGAAATTACATCTTGTAAAACTTTAGTGAAATGAACATAAGTCCTAATAAAGCATATAAGCCCCCCATCAAAAAAAGAATTTTAACCAATTGTTATAAAATCCAATGAGAAGCCAATATTTCAGCTACTTTCATTTTCATAAGGCAACTGAATATGAGAATATGGAAATATTAGAGACAGGAAGATCTAGGAGTTGGTAACAATCCGCAAACAGTATATATTGATAGGGAGAGAGGAAGACTGAATAAACTGGGCAGCACAATTAGATCTGCAGGAATCTGCACCAAGGACTGAACTGAAGAAATGGAGAAGGTAGGAAGTCAGAATCCTATGGAAGTACTGGAGAGGGAATAACCAATTTAATCTAGATAAGTGAAAGAAGACCTACTTACTAAATACCATGGCAAATGTTTCTACCAGCTTCTGCCAGTTTTCAGCCATGTTGTTCTTGGTGCTCTTTATACATCTGCCAGAAAATGTTGGCATCATCGTTCCTGCTCCATCTGAGCAATCTGCCTCCAATTCATGTGGCTTGTCCTTATGCAAGTGGTGACACGTACTCTTTTCTATGCCCACACTGCCATTATGTGGGACCAGCATTGGGAGCTCCCTTGGTGAAGGATGCATGAATCATGCAGGCCCTGAAACTGCATGAGCCTGGCCCAAGAACGATCTCCTGCACAAGGATAATTTCATTAGACTGTTACCTTTTACTTTCTGCATACAAGTGCCTCCACAGTAAGTAACAAATGGTATTTTTAAAATCCAGTGCAGTCATAAGTCAATAAAACAGACAAAACAAGTGATGAAACATAGCCCCCCCCCAAAAAAAAAACTCTTAATGGAAACAGAGCAGCTTAAAAAGTAAAAATTAGTAAACATCTGTTTTAAGTTTTCACTTAGTACCAAAATGGCAACTATTTTTGACCTCCGTGAGACAGCATTCATCCAAAGGTGGTACAGGGTGGTCAAGAAGGTTCCATTAGCACACACACACACACACACACACACAAAACCCAGAAAATTAACTAATGGAGTTGAAATGTTATCACCTGTCTTTTATTGACTTTTGTCCCTGATCTCTACATGGCCAAGAATGGACCACAACAGAAACATCATCTGAAAGAAAATGTAGACCTGTAACTTTACCATTGTCACTTCTCTTCTCCTGTGTATATGTTTAAAATTTTTGCCTGATGAAGAAGCCATTGGAGTTTCAAAAGTTTGCATGATGTATTTTCTGCATTTTGGTTGGTCAATAAATGTTCGGATGTTGCTCTTTTGTGGATATTGGATTTTGTTGAATTTTGCTGCTTGGCCAGCAAGGCTGCCCCTGTATATGTTTCCTAGATTGGGAATACTAGTTGCAGCGTGCTTGTCTTCTGCCACATCAGAATGAGGAGGCAGTGGCCCTTTAGATGTTGGCAGATCCCATTTGCCGTCACTGTCAACCAGCTTAAACAATAGTCATATATTATGGGACCTGGAATTCAACAGTATCTTGAGAGCCACAAATTGCTGTGCTACTCTTAATTCATTTGGTTAAAGAGGAAAGCTAGCTGTTTGTAAAACATGGGACCTAAAACCAAACACAGTAATTTAAACAAAATCTCAAGGCAGCTAAGTAAAACAATTCATTTTTTCATATCAACATAGAGTTCTGTTAATGTCATTGGTTCTTCATGCCACATTTCATTTGCTGTCAATTCCCATTAATTATCACTGTCAACTGTCTTTCCAGTTGTCCAATCTGATACTGTATTTTATGTATTTTGTTCCTCTCATCTCAGCCCACCATTCAAAATTGTACATCCTTCCTTATGGGGTGTCATTTTATTACCAAGTGAATGAATTTTACATTTCATCTAACATTGTGTTTAGCATCCTACACAGTTTTTTTGCTTATCTCAGATTATTAATGGAAAAGTAGATCACCATTAAACTGACTGCTGTGAAAGCACAGCAATGATGGAAGCATGTTTATTTCTGCTAGCAGGTGCTTTTTCAACCAACTGTTTCTTCTGCATGGTACTTCCTTCTAGTTATAAGACTAAACCATGCCTGTTGGGTACCATAGACATCTGGGTCATAAGAACTGGGATATCTAAGTCAGAAATGATGCTTTCAGTATGACTATAAGTATGTATTATTCATGTAATTAATTAATGTATATCCCAGCTTGCTCTTGACATGGAACTCAGCGCAACTTGCAACAAGGCTAAAACAAGATAAAGCAAAAAACCCAATGATCAAAGTTAAAACACATTATCATGGTGAAGCACCATTAATTTTAAAAAGTGTAAAATCATTTAAAATATGACATCAGAGATTTTAAAAAATACAATGTACAGTCAGCCCTCCACATTTGCGGGTTTCCCTTTTGTGGATTTGATTATTCACAGATTATTTGCTGTCAGCTTTGTTGGTGTCCTATGCCATTTTTAATTGGGACTGCAAGCCTCATGAGACTGAGAAACCGCGAACGAAGCTAGTAAGTCCCTATTAAAAATGGTGTGGGGCAGCACTGGAGGTGGCAGTAAACCCCACTAGCCACCCCACTTCTGCCTTGTGAAGGAAACCTGATGCCTGAAAGGAATCCATGGTGGTTTGAATACGGTGATCATACCTTTTTTGTGTGTTAAATATGGTTTGGGGGGGGGCTAGAGTTATTCACATTTTTTTCACTTTCACAGGGGCCCTGTGCCCTTAACTGTAGTGAATGTGAAGAGATGACTATACACACAGCACATAGAAAGATTCCCCATGTCCAATTAACCATCAACTAAAAGATCTGTGGTTGCTAGCACAGGGAGAAGGGACCAGCTTAGCTTCCCATGGAAGAAGACCTTGTGGGTGGTTTTTAGATTTTAACACAACACATGTATCTCAAAAAGCAGTTTCAATTAGACTTTTAAGTGACAGACACCAGTGGTCTAAAAGGCAGAGAGAAAACCCACACTGATAGAGACTTCGGAGCAAACTATTCTGTCAAAATCCACTTGTGTGGACTAATATCCTTGAACAGAATATAGGGCTTTGGATCAGCCAAAAACATAACTAGAATCACATGTTTATGCCCCAAGTGCCTGTATTTTAGAAAATAGGTTAGATAAGGGAGCTGTGGAAAATTGTGTTTCTAAATGGCAGGGCCCTGTTCCCTGTGGCCCAAGGGAAAGTGGGAGGGGCAGCGTAGATGTATGCTCATGCAATAACATAATGCCTGTGCAAATAAAAATTGAAAAATGAGATAAAAAAATAAGCATTTGAGAAAGATGAAGAGTGTGTGTGTGTATTAGTTTCTTAAGTATGCCAGAACATTTTGTGTTCATCTTGCCGCTTTATTGAAAGAGGAAGAGAGTCCCAGCTGCTTCAGGCTTATTGAAAATAGATTTAATATTTGCTTGTACCAAACATCAAACTTCCATGCTGTTATTCATCTATCACAAGCTATGGTTTCTTCCACTGTACTAAGACTGCACTCCTAGACCTACTTAGCTGAGAGCAAAACCCAGCAAGTGCAACTGAATTTGTGTCATAAAATTTATGTTCGTGTCAGAAAAAGTATTGTCTGAAATAATCCATAGGAACTCTTGTTTTCCTTACACTACAACAGATCTAACTTGACCTGTTTTCTTGAGAGGAGACAGTTTTACAACATACATAATCTTCGCAGGGACATTTCTATTGCTTCCTAAGCCATGTATTCATTGCATGATAAATACTTCCTTGTTGTATAGCTAGGTATTTATGAATTGTTTGCTTAAAGTGTAGAATTCATTTCGTTAAATGAAGCTTATACACACTTGCATTGATTTGAAAACATAACAAAAACAATCTGTGCTTTCTTTTTTCCCCAGTAACCAATAAAAGCTATTCATAGCAAAGTAAATTTGTGTGATGTACTGAATGGGTGACCCTGTGTGTGTGCGTTATGTGTGTGTATTCTTAGCTGGGTATTAGCACTGCACAGAACAAGAAGATTGTGTGAAAAATTCCTTGAATTCTGATTAGGCAGTTGTGCATGCTTAGGAGCTAAGTGAATTTCAGAGTTAACTAACTGAAATCAGTGGAGAGTTAAATTAACCTTGATTAACATATATCCCATTGGTTGTAATGGGAAGTGGCATCGTAATGGAGGGAGGTGCTCTGCCTTCGGTGGGGAAAAATAAGAGGGTACAGTGAGAGCTCTTTATTCACTCTCCCTCACAGAGGTGCCAGAACAGGGAAGAAGAAATTGGATATGAAGAATGCAAGCCGCTCAGGACAGACTCACAACCTGCCTCAAGGCAAGCCTTTCTCCTCCGCCTCCCCTTAGAAATTCTTAGAGTGGTGTAGTGGTTAGAGCATTGGCCTCTAACTTGAGAGACCAGGATTTGATTCTCTACTCAGCTATGGAAACTCACTAGGTGACCTTTGGTGCATCACATACTCTCAATCCCACAAACTCTGTGATAGGTTTGCCTGAGGGTCACCATAAGTCATAAATGACTTGAAGGCACACAAAAACAACAGTACAGGAAAGATGGGAAGAAGTTCTTAAGGCAGCTGTCATTGATGGCACTGGTTCCAGCTGCTCTGCTGCTTGATGTGGGAGTAAATGTACTAAGCCCACCAGAGTCACCAGCTGTACAAAACTAGGTGGGAGAGATGCCACACACGACAAGAATTCTACAGAAATTACCTCTTTATATACATTCCAGGCAAAACATCCAGGAAAGGGTTGGGGTGCAACTTTTCAGGAAGCTTAGGACACCCAATTCAGCAGATGCACAAGACTAGATGAGAGTGATGCCAGAAGTCACAGAAATCAGAAAGTCACAGGAGTCACTTTCTCCTACCTATTCCAGGTAAAACATCTGGATTTGAAAAAATAGCTCTCAACATCAACATTTGAAATAGGTACAAGGAGGTGGTTCCTATGGAATTTTTGTGACTTTTTAGCATCACACTCATCTAAAGTTGTATGTGTCTGGTAAATTAGTAGGTGTGACTTGTTACATCTCTCCCATCTTCACAAAATATGTATGTTGTGTCTAAGTTAAGTCAATCAGATCATTAAATGCAAAGTTGCAAAAAATGCAACTAGGCTACATATTGGAAGCTGAAAAGGGATAAGATCCATTCTTTGTGCAAAAATAAGATCAGAAGCAAATTGTGGCAGGCCATGAACTGTTAATATCAAAAATCAGAGTAAAGCTAAAGTAAACAATTGAATCAATCAATGTGCCAAAATGCAACCTGAAGAAAATTTCTGTAGAATTTAAAATGCAACCTGAAGAAAATTCCTAAGGATGGACAAGAAGCAAATGAAAATCCTGAACAAAACTGTTCAGCAACTTCTCTGGAGGGACAAAGAACTGCAGCAAAATAGAAAATGACAACAAATAAAGTAATACAAGGGACCTTATCTGCACAATCCAAGAAGTCAAAAGGAAATTTAAATCAAGAATGCAGATACTACATAACCAGCAGGGAAAAAAACTACATGATCAAAAAGGAATTAAAAAAAGATGTTACTCTGGTTTCTCTTCAGATCGTATAAATCTTTCACCTTTTAAAAAAGGAATTAAAAAAAGATGATGGAAACAAAATAGATGATGGAAGAAAAAAAATTGAAACAAAAGAACTATATGCAAGAGATGAAAGGATGACAGATTCATTAAAGGAAGAACCATTTGAAAATGAACCCACAGTTTTAGAAAGCAAAGTGGAAGCACTCCAAGAACTTGGAAGAAATAAATCACAAGGAACAGCCTACCAATATAGCTTTTCAGTCTATAGAGATAGGATCCACTCAGATTCTAACTAATGTCTACCAACAGGTATGGAAAATAAAACAATGACCTACAGGTTGGAAATGTTCAGTGTACATTCCACTCCCCAGGAAACAGGACATCTTAGATTACAGTCCACCATTGGATTAATCTCCCATCCCAACAAAGTGATTTTATAACAAAGACTTTCATCAAATGTGGAGTGAGAAATGCCGGATAACCAAGCTGGGTTCAGAAAAAGAAGAGGCATTAGGGATCATATTGCAAACATATTTTGAATCAGTTTCCCCCCATTTATCAAAAAATATATTAATGTAATTCAAACATATTAGTCCATTACTTTTTTTCTTTTTTGTACTGTAATGTTTTATTTATTTATTTATTTATTTATTTATTTATTTTACTGGCAAGATTATATACACAAATTTCAATATAAGATTATTTTCCCTGTCTGCATTTCTTTTCTGGCCATTATTATTATTCATTCATTTCATTTCATGATTATTACCAAAAATAATTTTGTTTGGAGGCAAGTGTTCAAAAAATTATCCACACTGGGTATCAAGTGTGCTAAGCGTGCCACTGGTAATGGGTATATTCTTAAGTAGGTCTAGATTGAACCCCGTTATTTCACACAACTGAAGAAAAAACAAAGACTGGAGTATAGAACAAAGAAGTTTACTTCATTATGCTCTTTACTTTTATTTTTCTTTTTAAAAATGCATGTTAACAGCTGCAAAGATACCTTTAAATATGTGTAGGATATTGCTTAGTGAAATCTCAGGTGTCTCAAATAAGTACCTGAATGAGACATGTTTACAGTGGGCAATATTTCCATGTCATTTGTTATGTTTTACATCCACCCCAGGACTAGGAGAAACAATTGCATAATTCTGTTTCATGTTCATCATTATTGCATCTCATAGAATTCACTTTTCTTGGTATAGTATTTGAGCTTCTTTGAAGCCAGATTCTGAGAGATGGGTTCTTCTCTTTGTTTCAGGACACATAAGCCAAAGAGTCATGTTAGAAAATTCTGTTTCTTGTAATATTTCCCAAGATAATCTTTTAGGCAATCTGTATCTTATATCTTATGAAGGTTGAAGTTACTTTCTGCCCTGAAATATGATGGAGAATGTTAGCAGATGCTTCAAAATAAAGTTGTTGCAGCATACAGTGGGGACTGAAGCATAAGAATGCAGGCAGTGACCCTTGGAATGTGTGAGGTTAGTTCAACATTCAAGAAGCATATTCATACAGTCACTGAGAATTTAACAACCCTTGGTTGCTTGAAGGCCCTTGAGTACACTTTGCAGTTGCCAGTTTTTGTGCTGACTTAGAATGGAGAGGAAAAGAAGCAAACCTTCCTTTCATGGTCTGAACTTCTGAGACCTCTGACTCCATTTCAATAACGTTTTCTGCTTTCTAGAAGTTGTTGCCTGGGTCCATGCTCTTTGTTCTACATTGGATCTTGGAAACTGAATATGTACATTACAGGGAAATGGTTATTTTGTGCCCACCAGGATAGAGATGAAGAAAATAAGGCTTTTGCTTCTTTTGTCATTGTTAGACATGTGAAATCCCAGAAAAAGGGGAAAGCCCCCGTTTGTTCCAGGTTTCTCCTGAGACCTTTTTTCCCAGAAAAATGGGGAATAGCGAGCCATGGAATATTTGTTTCTAGAATGAAGAATAAAATGTTTGAGACAAAGTGTACATGTATTACTCCTATTCCTACCTTATTTCTAAAAGCTATGTAATAGGTAAACATTTCATAGAATCATAGAAATGTAGAGTTGGAAGAGACCACAGGGGCCATCCAGTCCAACCCCCTGCAGGAACACCCTCAAAGCACTCCCAACATATGGCCATCCAGCCTCTGCTTAAAAACCTCCAAAGAAGGAGACTCCACTACACTCCAAGGCAGCACGTTCCACTGCCGGACAGCCCTGACTGTCAGGAAGTTCTTCCTGAGGTTCAGGTGGAATCTCCTTTCCTGCAACTTGAATCCATTGCTCCTTGTCCTGGTCTCTGGAGCAGCAGAAAACAAGCCCTCTCCTTCCTCTACATGGCATCCCTTCAAATATTTAAACATGGCTATCATGTCCCCTCTTAACCTTCTCTTTTGCAGACTAAACATACCCAGCTCTCTAAGTCTATCCTCATAGGGCATGGCTTTGTGTCACACTATGTACACATCTTATCTCATTGTAATTCCTTTTCTTGGTTTCCTTTTTTTCATTTCTTTTTGTGGACTGAGTGCTTTATGTCTACCTGGAACTATGAAAGACTATTTTTTAATTTGATTTATATCATACTTTTAAATAACATTTATTTTTTTTAATTTTTAAAAATTTTAAAATGTAAATTCAATTTGTAATTTTTAAAAAATAAACTATAATTCTACTATGTAAAACATGATACTGTCATGCCGAGATAAATTATATGTGCTGCATTTTATGTTCCTAAAGTAACATAAAAAGGAGGGGGATGGATATTTAGCAGCACTTTTAAGACCAAGTGGTTTTTATTTTAGCATGAGCTTTCATGAATGTCAGTCCACTTCTTCAAATGCAATACAAAGTGATTTTAAAGCCTCAGGTTATTAAGCGTATTTATAGTGGGAGTGGGATAGAATGTCATCTTCAAATGACTGTATGAGATGATACAGGTCTTTCAAATCTTACAGTGCTCAGTTAGTATTGATGTGTGAAAGCAATAAATCTGCTTACCAAAAGTCTGTTTTCTTGGGGTCAAAACCTTCTCTGAGGTTTTGTTACATGTGCAGTTATAAGGATTCATGTACTAATATGCGTAGTGCACCATGAAACCATTATCCATGTTCAAATCTCTGCTAATGGGTTGGAATTTGTGAATATAATTCAGTTCAGCTGTTTTCATTTCTTGTCTTCCTTTGTAATTTCTTTGTTCAAAGACTGTGGCCTGTAAATTCCATGCTGTACACCCAGGAAGGTTGTAATGCTTTTCAACTGTTTTTTGTCAGTTAATGTTAACACATATCAGATTTGTGTCCATTTATCCCTTTGCATAGTGACTATCTTGTTTGTTAAGTGTACAATGTAGAGGGACATTGCTAACATTGGATGGGTTGTATCACATTAGAGGCAGAGCAAATAAATGCACCTATGACATTGTGGGCCATTGGTCCCTATTATATTGCTCCCAGAGCAAATGTGGGGACAAATTTGGCATCTGAGTTTGTGGCAGGGTCTTGTCTCTGCATTCTCTCGTGTATCCTGTTGTGAGTAGTTGTTTAAGATTTGGAGACTGTCTGTAGGCCAGTAAAGGCCTACTTCCCAGAGGTTGTGAGAAGGATGTTTTGTTCTCCAGAATTAGTAACGTTGTGACTTTCACTCTGTTAAGGGGGCCTATGTTGCATTTTTTTTTACATTTTTGAAAAAAACTGAAAAAATTGCTCAGCTTCAAAATTTGTGGAAATGTTACCTCTCTAATTATTGACTGAGATCTTTGTTTCTCAGACTGCCCCTCCTTTGGATAAAGAATAAGAGTGTTACACTCATGTCCCCAATTGAGTTTTCTAGGCAAGCTGCTGGTCTCTCTACACTGGTATTGGGCACAAGACTTATATTGCTGTCCAATATAAGCTGCAGATGGAGTCTGAGAGTCCCTTAGCTTTCACTTAAGCAGCTATCTGGAAACATTAGCAAGAGCTACCATTTTAAGATTATTGCCACCAACATGCTGGATGCTGTTTTGTGAAATTGCTTATTTCCAAACACAACAACAGCCCCAGCCAGACGACCACAGTAGCTCTGGCAAAATCAGGAATGCTTGCCCTCTTTCACTGTTGCCCAGCTGAGTGGGTTTCTATATTTGCTAAATTTCATGACTGTTAGAATCCTAAGGAGAGTGAGCTAAAAGGCATAAAGAAAGCAAAATTTGCTGATACTACCTGTTTCCTATCCTTCCACAGCTCTTGTATGACAGCCCAAAAGCACGACAAGAGGTAGATCATCACTGGCGGGCTTCTGGCTGTCCCCACATTGTCCACATCCTGGATGTTTATGAAAATATACATCATGGGAAGAGATGCCTTCTGATCATTATGGAATGGTAAGAGTCAGTTAGGTTTATTCTTACCTGATCCATGCTTGGGAATCCCAGGTGAAAGCTATGAGAACTCCATAGTGCAACATAACAACATGCACCTCTATAGAAAATAGTTATCCCCTACCAAGTTTCCTGGAGACATGAAAGATTTTATAAAGTAGAGAGAATTTTGTGAAAGCTTTGGGTGCACTTCCCCCTAGGCACTACTCCTTGCGTGCCTTTCCTTTAACTATCCCTGTGTTTGGGAGTAGTTGCTGGCCCATACAGAAAAGAAGTCTCATGCAGCCTAAAGCACCCAGTGTATTGGTTTTTATCTCATGTTATACAGCTTCTCCCTGGTCAGGATCCATTCTGACTTTCCAGCAGCAACAGTTCTTGGTATGACCCACTCTATATTAAGAGTTTCCTGTGTTGTTTCAGAAATCTGAATTTCTCTGAACTCTTTCATGCCTGTGTACTAGAAGAATATCAGTAGAGCCCTGCTGGATCAGGCCAAGGCGCCAGCTGGTCCAGCATCCTGTGTCCCACAGTGGCCAGCTGCATGATTCTGCAAAGGTCACCAGTGGGGTGTGCCTGACATTTGCCTTCCTGCTGATCCCTGCTATGGATGCATCATCTGTTCAGTTTGTTTGAGTTGTTTACTTGTTTAGATTCTGTACCACCTTTCAATTAATAAATTCCCAGGGGGCTTAATCAGTTTCATCTACACAGCAAGAAGACAGAGTTGAACATAGGCAAGGCACTATTTCCCTGTTGCCTGCAGCTTATGAGAGTGACAAAATTACCACACAACTGCCTGGGTTAAGTGGAGTTGAATAGCCCTTAACTAGACCAGAGACACGAAACCAAACGTGGTGTGGCCCAAGATTTGAAATGTCTTCATTTTGCACACTCAAGTTGCACCCACTGCACCTGCTCACAGTCAATATGAATCCCCCTACTATCTATATCTTTTTTATCAGAAAGATGTTATATTGAAAATCTTTTTGCAATGCCTATAAAAAACCAGCATTAATATTAGTGTTACAGGAAAACAATCCCCCAAAAAGGCACACTTTCTAATCCAATATTGAAATATACCGGACCAGAAGATCTCACTGTGCAGTTTGCATAGAATAAAATAGAATAAAGAATAAATATACTATCTATATTTCAAATGGAAAGAGTTATGTGATATGGATTCATAAATGACCAGTATAAGCCCACAACATATTTACATACTCATATCATACATAAACATCATTTCTTGTTCTTAAGCCACACGAAATGAGGTTGGAAGCATCTATGCAGAAATACAAAAGCCACAGGCACTAGGAATGTTTTATTCAAGTAGGTGCTGTCTCTGACCCAAACAGAGAGAGCTTTGTTACTTGGAGACAGCATCTGTAATCTCCTCCTTGTATCACAAAGAGTTTGTTTGTAGGAAGAAAGGAATGGTAGATTGGCTCACCCAAGGTTTGGGACTATGTGGCTGTGGCAGCAGGTCCACATCAAACCTGGTGGAGGGGAAGAAGTCCACAAGACCAGGTTTCCTCACAGGTAAAGTGGGCTGGGAAGAGCCAGCTTGGCTTCCCTTGAGGATGCCCCGGCATGTGCCATTGGCCATTGGGTCTTACTGCTGAGGAAACTGAGTGCTGATGGCTTTTGAGAAGAGAACGTGCTCTGGTCTCTGTCCCTTTCCCTTTGCAAAATAGGGCCATCTGTTTGACCTGAGAGTTCTCTTTTTCTTCCTTTCTAAGTGACCTTCTAAGCACTTAGAAATTGAGGCACAAGCCATCCTTAACTGACCAGGGAGCAGCTGGTGGAGGAGGAGGAAGATCAGAGGTGGATTTTTAAAAGGCTGCATGACCTGATCAGACCCACCAGGGGAGAATATGAGAGTGGGGGGCAGATGTAGGACAAACTCTCAAATAATCAAATCAGTGAAAGTTACACTGTGAACAAAGAGGGCAGACTGTACATTTATCTCTGGCCCTTCAAACACCATCTTTATTAAAGGTCAATAAAGAGTGATATTAAAAGTTAGTAAGGAATTATGCATTTTATTTCTGCCAGCGGACACTGATCCACTGCAACTGCAGCACTAAAAGGCTGACTACAAAAGTCTGTCAGTGAATCAAGGGTGAAGAATTCTTAAAAAGAAATATTTTCAGTGCCTCTGAGCATGTGCCAAAATTTTCTACTCAGCTCATTCACTGCTTGCATTCTGGCTCCCTGCTCTCTTATCAAAAAGTACAGTTTGCAAAGATCAGTGGTAGAGTACATGTTCTGCTAATTTAACTTAAGGGGGCTTACTTCTGATAGGTTTTTTTTTTTTAAAGGAACACAGGGAAGGATGGGGGAGTGTGGATTTATCTGGCTTTATTTTTTGGCTCTAAGCTTGAACCTTATCAAACCCTTCCAAGCATGTGCTCCACTGAAGAAGAGGCAGAAAGCTGAAGAGGGTAGAGGTTGGAAGAGTCAGGAAATAGAGAAAAGCCAAGAAATGGGGGAGAATCTTTCCATTTAATTATCCAAGTGTCCAGCAACAATAAATATCTTAAAGAATTACAAATGGATTGCATGGGTTGATGAACCTTTTGTCTCTGAATTAATAGCTCCAATCTCTCCCAGCCTCTCCAAGTATATGAATGAAGGGACATGTGGAAAGTAAAGCAGAACAGGGGAAAAGTGAGTGGAGAAACTAATACTGGAGAAAGGGAGTGGGGCTGAAGAAAATTTCATTTAATTTTCTGCTTATTTAACACTGTGTGACTAAAATAAACATACTTAAACATTATAAACGGGTTTGTTGGTGCTCCTATCAAATAATAGTATACAATGTATATTTAATAGTATACAATGTATATTTTATACTATACAGAGAGAGAGAATAATATACCATACTGTGTATTATACACTAATATGCAATTCATTTTTGTTCTTCTTTGCCATCAAATAACATTTATGGCAACCCTATGAGCCCCTGTCATCAACATCTCTGCACTTCTCTGTTGTGAGAAGTGGTTTAGGGAGGTGGTTATGTCTAGGTTGGAGAAGAGAAGACTAAGAGTTGGCATGATAGCTATCTTTAAATATCTGAAAGGAGGTCATGTAGGAGACAGAATGAGCTTGTTGTCTGCTGCTCTAGAGATGAGAATGAGAACCAGTGGGTTCAAATTACAAGAGATTCCACCTAAACATTAGGGAGAACCTTTTTTTTAAAACTGAAATAGCCATTTGACAGTGGAATAGATGGCCTCAGAGGGTGGTGGATTCCATATCATTGAAGGTCTTTAAACAGAAGTTAGATGAGCGTCATTCAGGTGTGCTTTAGCTGTGTATTCCTCCTGTATGACAGGGAGCTGGACTAGATGGCCCTTGTGCCAACTTCCAGCTCTAAGATTCTGTGATTTTATGACATCTTGTAAACTAAAGGTCATGGCTTTGTTTATTGAGTCAATCCATCTATAATATAGTCTTTTTCTGCTGCTTTCCCTCTAGTCTACCCCATCCCATCCCATCCCATCCCATCCCCAGAATGACATATAGGCCAGTGAGGAGACCCACTAGCCATCCTGGCCTCAGTAGCCTGACATCATAATTGTATTAGTCTGTTTCAGCATAAGAAGGAAAAGGAAGGAAGTCAGAATCAAGCAGTACTTTTGAGACAGAATGAGGCAGTACCTTTGATTTAT
This sequence comes from Ctenosaura bakeri, assembly GCA_948474755.1. Taxonomy (NCBI): domain Eukaryota; kingdom Metazoa; phylum Chordata; class Lepidosauria; order Squamata; family Iguanidae; genus Ctenosaura; species Ctenosaura bakeri. The sequence continues at coordinate 395,829 of CAOLHI010000995.1, read as the reverse complement.
TTTAGAATGAGCTTCTTCAGTGCATCTGAAGAAGTAAGTTGATATCCATGGACGTCTGTACTAAAATAAGTCAATTGGTCTTGAAGGTACAGTTTGATTCCTTCATTTCTCCCCACACCCCTTTCCATTTTGTCTAAGTTTCATGGCTAGTTAACATCTCAGCTGCTAAACAAATAGCTCCTCCCATTCCATTCTATACTAAGAATTTTTTCTTCTTTCTAAAGTTCTGCCAGTATCATTCACAAAATCTAGTGAGTTAAGCTGCATTGGTTAAAAAAGAACCCTAATGAGTTAATTCTTGAATCATTAATTGTTTATCTCCAAGTTCTGGTTGAACACTCCCTCTCCCACACACACAGAGTATACTCACAGAAGTTTAGTTGTCTCTAGTCCCTTTAATTGTTAGTAGAGTTGTTAGGAAATACCTGACTCTCCCCTAAACCAGCGGAAGTAGAAGTAACATATCAATTTAGTTAATACTTGTCTTCACTCTAAGTTTGCTTTCATGTCCTAACTTTCCGTATGTTTTGTTTGCATCACCTGGTTTCTCTTTATTCTTTTAGTGGTTTCTTATGCAAAAACCCACAGAATCAGTGTCTTTTCTTTTTGTTGCTTCTGTTACTGTTTTGTCTTCATTTCTTGAAGAATATTGATGGCATGAGAACTCCCAAGGATTACTGGTAGCATTCCTGCAGTACTGTCTGTTGTGCACATTTCCAGTTGGGTCAGCAAACAGCAGTGATTCACTTTTTTCTGTAGAGTCTATCTGTATTAAAACATAGGCTTTATTTTTTTTTATTTTTATTAATAAAGAGGAACCAGGTGATGCAAACAAAACATATGGAAAGTTAGGACATGAAAGCAAACTTAGAGTAAAGACAAAGTATTAAAACTTACTAAAACTCCTGATCTTTACTTTTATGAATATTATAATTTAAAGTGCCCTTCTGTCAAGCTGTACAGTCATGGGTTTGATCACAGAGTCACCAGAGCTGACTTGTTTTCTGTTTTTTTTAATTAAAAGAAAGGAAAAAGAGACAAAGAAACAGCAAAACTACAAAACAATAAGTGAAACTACAAACACATAATACAATGCAAATAAAAAGCAAAAAATACCAAACAAAACTACAAACATCTATCAAAACTACAAAAAACAACAAAAAATAACTACAATAACTAAAAATTGGTTTCCGCCCTTACTGCATACAACTCTTAGTAAATTCTTGTACTCCACTATTAGAACACTATTCAAAATATTGATTAACTTTGTCACTAATAATCCTAGTTATCTTACTTGGAAACTAAATTTACCTGAATTAATAAGAAAAAATATTTCAATCGTACACAGTTATTACCATGAATCTATTATTTTAAGTTCCAAACCCTGTTATCGTACCATGACCTAAATATTAACATTATTATATTTAAACCATAAGTACCTATGGAAAACAATAATAGATGGAGTAATGGCTCATTTTTGTAGATCATTGATAAATCTTAAATATTATTACTAGAATCCATATTATAGATACTAAAAATTGAAACAAAACAGAACTAGCAACAAAACTAGAACCATCATCTACTATTTTTATATAACACTTATCAATAAAAGCAAGAGTCAGGGCTTAAGAATACATGCAAGTTCAAAAACCTATTGTCATCAATTCACCCTCATTTTTCTTTACATACTCCATCAGACATTTCCGTTCAGAAGACAATTCATCTTCTGTTCAGCCCTTTAATCTATATGTGAGATTCTCCATTTCAGCTACTCCCATCGATGAATCAAACCATTATTCTGTTGATGAGATTTCCCAAAGCTGATAGGACATGTTTTCTGGTAGGAGCAAAACAAAGGCAGTAACGGCATTTTGGACCTGATTAATCAAATTACTTTGAGTACTTCCTAAACAAACATGTCAGATTTCTTTATTTTTCGTCTAGAATGCACATCTTTGAACCAATTTTGACCAATTGATATTTACACTTAAGTTGACATTCCATACTTTTCTATACTAAGCTTTGGCTTTCTTTGTAAAATTGCTTATTTGAGGGCCAAACTACATGGAACTTTGTATGAATTTATTTATTTGTTACAGATGGTAAGTGCTAGCAATCTATTTCATTCAAATGAAAAGTAAAATCATCACCATCAGTCTGGTCAAAGCCAGATAAATTTCCAGATGTATATATAAAATTTGGTGCAGGTCAGCAGTCTGCAGATATCCAGTCACAAGCAAGTCACTCACTGAGGCTGTCGTCTTATGTGCTGTTAAGCCACTTAAATCCTGTTGAAGTTAACTGTTTTTAAGTAGCCTGTGTGCACAGTGCAACCTGGTCATTTTATTGCCTGGATTTTACAACACTTTCTCTGCCAGCACCCACATAGCCTAATTGAGGAGCAATCTGTGGCCATTTCCACACGACAACACTCTTCCACGTCATCTCGCTGCAGTCCCGGGTCCAGAAGGGAGCGCGTCAGCAATGCTCCCCTCTGCACCCGCTCGATCCATGCAAAGAGAACGCAATGGCACCATGTCTTTCTTCCGCAACGCAGCCGGGCTTTTTCCATTGCTGTGCTACGGAAGGAAGTGTCGCCAGTGCGCTTCCACATGGCCAGAAGTGATGGGAGTGCCGCGCGATCGCAGATGCAACACGGATTTTTTCCGTTTTATGAAAACTGCACAAGCACGATGGTCCACGACAGGATGGCAGCAGGACGGTGACAATGTCATGCAGAAGCGCAACCTGCCAACCGCTGCCATCCTGTGGCAGAAACGAAACAGCAACATTGTGCGGAAAGGGCCTCTGCCTACATGGATATCGCACCAGACCAACTTAACTGACAACAATAAAACAACATCTTGACAAAATGTAGGCCTGTGGCTCTAACATCATCATTTTTTTCTCCTGTAAGATTTTAAACATTTTTTCCTGATGAAGAAACCAATGGAGCTTCAAAAGCTTGCATGACATATTTTTGTGCATTTTTGGTTGGTTCCAGTAATGCTATCACTGCTTTGTGGATTTGGGATGTTACTGTATTTAGCCATGTGACCAGTACAGTTGCCCCGGGTATGTTTTCTGATCAGGTTAAGTAACATATCACATATGCAGATATGGCTATAGCTAAACATAGCTGGTATTTAACCAGTAGTGGGTTTAGACAATCCCAGACCAAGTTTCTTGAAAGTCTGTCCTTCATAGGGTAGCCATAAGTCAAAACTGACTTGACACCAATTAACACCAAAGTTTGAGCAAGGTTCTGGAGGGCATGGGGGCTTCCAGCTCCAAGGGTTTCTAGATATTTCAGTCTGGCTGCAGGCCTGAATATGGGACACCGACAGCTTTGGTCACTCTGATGGATGATTTATACCAGGAACTGGGCAAGAGCATGTGAGCATCTCAGCAACATTCAACACCATTGACCATGACATCACTCTGAGCTGCCTCTCTAGAATGGGAATTAGAATTTTACAGTGGTTCCTGTCTTCCTTGGAAGAAGGGTTGCCTCCGAAGGTTCTGCCGGAGGATTCCTGGCCAAGCTCTTGCAGGGTCCCCCAGGGCTCAGTTTTGTCCCTCATGCCATTCAGTATCCACATGGAACTGCTGTGAGAGGTTGGCTGGATTTTTGAGGTCAGATGTCACCAGTATGCTGATGACACCCAAATCTCTCTTTCCTTTCCATCTAACTTCAAGGAAACTGTCTTGGTGCTTTATAAGTATCTGCTGTGAGTAATGGACAAGACTTGTACAAATGAAGCTTAATCCAGACAAGAGAGAGATGCTCCTTGTCAGTAAGAAGGCAGATCAAAGAACAGAGATACAGCTTGTGCTGGATGGGGTTACATTGCCCCTGAAATCTCAGATTCATAGCCTGAGTATACTATTGAATTCAGCCTTGAACCTGAAGGTCCTGGACTCAGCAGTGGCCAGGAGTACATTTGCATAGTTGAAGCTAGTGCAGCAGCTATGCCTATTCCTTGAGATGTCAAATCTGGGCAGAGTGACACATTCCTTGATTAAGCACAGCTGCCTTTGCAAATTGTTCGAAAACTGTAACGTGTCTAAAATGATGCAGCCAGACTCCTGACTGGGGTCACTTAGAGTAAGTATATAACTTCCCATTTGAAACAGCTTCACTGTGTACTGGGTCATTTTCAGGCACAATTCAAAGTGCTGGTTATAAGCTTTAAATCCCTATATAGCTTGCATCCAAAGTGTCAGAAAGACTGTGACTTCCAGGATAAGCCTGCCTGAATTTTAAGATCCTTGGGAGAGAGGCCTTTCTCTCAGTCCTACTACTGTCACAGGCACATTTGGTGATAACATAGATGAGAGCCTTCTTGATGGCTGCTCTCAGACTGTGGAATTCACTCTCATAGAAAACTGAGACAGCTTCTACTCTGCCCTCTTTCCATCGGCAAATGAAGAGCTTTCTATTTACCAGACTGTTGCAGAAAATATGTTAATTGGGGTGTATTTTATTTGTAATAGTGGTGGTGGTATTATTATTATTATTATTTATTTGACTGGCTTTTAAAAGCTGTTATAAATTAATGTTTTTAATGTGAATGCTTAATTGTTTTAACTTTTGTATTATGCATAATTCAAACTGCATCTGTTTAAATTCAGTTTTGTGAGCCACCTTGGGTCCCATACTGGCAGAAAAGCAGGATATAAATTAAGTAAATAAACAAACAATATGTTTATAGTTGACAAGATTTTCCAATTTCGGTCCAGCGTTCCCCCGGTCACTTTTAAATTTTCATTGAAAATGCAGCCATAGTTCCTCCACTCCCCTTTTGCACACTCCCTTCCTCTTTTTCTTCCACTTTTACCTCCAGCAGGCTGGATTTCCATTTAGTCTTACTTTATATTTTGAAGGAGTGAGTCAAGTAGTAGAGAACGAGGGCAGGAAGTGCAAGCAATGATATCCTCTCCTGCAGCATTGACATATTTAAAGGAAAAAGCAGGATCTCCAGCTCATACCCTGGCAAAATTAGCTCAAAGAAAAAAGGTCTTCACTATATTCTCCATGTACTGTACTGACAGCACTGATGTGGCTATTTTCAACACCTCTCTTCATGTTTTTGTCATTTGAACATGATTCACAGATTCTATCCAAAGGAAAACCTTGATCATTTGTAACATTTATAGATTGGATGTAGTAGGAATAAATAACATATGTCTCTGCACTGTAGGGGTCACTTCTCCCATAAGCCCTAAACAGCATAGCCAGGTGATGAAGGATGGTGGGAACTGCAGTCCAGTATACCTAGAAGACTGTTGGGATTGATTTGAGGGTGTTCCTGCATGGCAGGGGGTTGGACTGGATGGCCTGTGTGGTCTCTTCCAACTCTGAATTTCTATGATTCTATGATTCTAAGACTACATCTTACCCAGTCCTGACTATAGGACATGTAGAATCCAAGATCTCATGGGTTTTTATAGGTCCGAAGCACCTTTACATGTTTCAGAGTACTACCAGAAGCATATACCATGAAATACTAGAGCAAGATGCTTTTGGAAGCCCAGCTATGTCACAGTAGGCTTCTGCTTTGCTGCGTCAGATGCAGAACGTCAGCAGTTGACAGGGGCAACCCTTCACTCCAGATTGCATTAAATTTGTCAGGCACGGATGCTCACATAACAGCTAGGCCTGCATCTGGAACATGGGTGAGGAAAGGAGGCTGTTTTGTCACTGAATCATAAAAAGCACTCAGAAGCATCCTTGCTTACTTACTTTCCAGGCATGAGAAAAGTTCCACAACTGCCCCAGACGCTCAAGCTTTTTGGGCAGCAGAATTTGGACTGGTTATCCCACAGTTTCAAAGCTAGCAAGGTACTTTCTTCAAGTACTGTTTTAAATATCGCAACAACTTGGACAAAATTATTAGTGAGATCGCAGCAGTAACTTTTGGGCACCTTTTAAGAATAATAAAACCAATGTTAGAAACAGGTAACAGATATGACATGGAAACATATCACGCCCATAAAAATAAGCTACTGAAATGAGATCCCCTTCTCTGCTTGCATTTAAATTATCTGTGTGTGTGCATGCTTTGTTCACAGCATGGAGGGAGGGGAGCTGTTCAGCAGGATCCAGGAGCGAGGAGACCAAGCATTTACAGAAAAAGGTAAAATGTTACCTTTTTATGTGCATCATTTTTTTAGAAGTAGGTGAATGTTAGTTTTTATTAAGTTTTTGTTAGACTCGGATTTAGATTTTCTTTCTATGTGCTAAAATTTTAAGAATGTTGGTTAAATGTTTATCTCTTTTCTGTGTTAAACTTCCGTGTTAAACTCCTCACTTTTATTTCTTGGTTTTGAAACTGAACTTAATTCTTCAATCTCTCATCCCATAGACACAAGGAGTAGCAGGGCAGGGCATCCTGTCAGATTCTGGTGAAATCCTTCCCTCCCCTGTCAGGGTGTCACTGCTATAATGGGAGTGATCCCACACAGGCAGGCCTCTCTCATCAAAGGGCCCCCTCCTGTACTGTGCCTAGGAGCTGCCAACAGTTGTGTTCTTCCCCAGCTACCTTCAGGAGGTGAGAGGGAAGAGAGGTTAACCAGAGCTCTTTGCTGGTGGTTGCACGTCTAGAGGCCAAAATTGTTCCAAGCTCTACAATCTTCATTTTAAAATATTTTTTTCAGATATGAGGAGCACTATTAGTTTACAAGTAGGCTGTAGATTAAACACAGCACAAAACCAGTCAGTGGATCTGCTTTGTTGAACACAAGCAACATACATCTATTGAATAAACCTGTGCTTCTGTCATGTTTATTGTTGTCTTCTGAGCCAGGAACCAGTGAGTAGCAGAGTTTAAGGGTGGGGGCATTGTCATTTGCAAAATGAAAACACAGCTGTTGGGGCTAATTTTAGTTTTTCCATGTCTTGATACTAACCTTGTAAACAAATAAGCTAGCTGCTAGTCAGAAACATTGCTTACTTGCACATCTTTGAGGTATGGTGGGAATGTTAATGTGACCTTTCTTTAAAATTATGTTTCCAGAAGCCTCTGAAATAATGAGAGACATTGGAACAGCCATCCAGTATCTACATGGGATGAACATAGCCCACAGAGATGTCAAGGTGAGGCTTGAAAGTTCCTTGGCAGAATGGAGAACAAACTGAACAATAGAAGCAAATGACAAGAGCTGAGTTATGCAGACCATGTTACTACACAGAGATGAAATAGCTTCCTCCTATTTTGAAACGTGGAAAAAAGCAGGAGTCAGGAGCCCAAGTATCTTCTGTGTATGCAATTATTTGAGAACCCAGAGCATTTAAAAAAGGCATATCAAAGAAGCTCTAATATTTATTTAAAATCAAGAGACTGTCTTGTAATCTGCTGAAATAAAAATAAAAGCTTGGCTCTAGGTACATTACCTATCTGCCAAACGCAGTGGTTTTTAACCTTTTCTTTATCGGGGACTGTTTGTAAATATAATTTATTTGCTGGGGACTCCCAAGACTTAACTCAAGATTTAAATACTTAAATTTAGATTTAAATATTCAAATATTTATTTATTTATTAAAGGCTTCTGGAGACTAGGATTCAAATCCCTGCTCAGACACTGGGTGACCTTGAGCAAGTCACATTCTCTCAGCTTCAGAGGAAGGCAAGGGCAAACCCCCTATGAACAAATCTTACAAAAAAAAAAAACTGTGATAGGTTCACCTTAGGGTTGCCATAAGTCATAAGTGACTGAAGGCATATAACAAGAAAGTGTTCCTTCCAGGGGGAGTTTCTTTATAGCAATCATGTCTCTCTCCTTTGAAAACTGACTCATCGAGACCCTAAGACGAATCAGTCATGGGGTTTTTCTTTTTGCAAGATTTGTTCCTTTGCTTGCTTTGAGGTTGAGAGAATGTGACTTGCCTGAGGTCACCCAGTGGGTTTCCATGGCTGGGTTTCCATTACTCTCCAAGTTCTTAGTCTGGGCGTGTGCACACACCTCCTGCTGTTTCTCTTTTGTCAGAAGTGCAGCTGTGGGGAGGGTATGGGTACCAAAATTGTGTCCCTTGTTTGCAAACAAGGGAGCAGTTTGTGCATGTGCACACACCTGCCGCCACGTCCTTTTCATCAGGGACGTGGTAGTGGGGGGATGTGAGCACGAAAATGCTCTCTCTTTTGCAAACGAGGGAGCAGTTTGGGCATGAGGACACACCTATCACCATGTCCCTCAGCGCTCCTACTCCTGCTGCCACATCCCTAACAATAGCGACATGGCAGCAGGCATGTGCACATGCCTAAGCTGCTCTCTCATTTGCAAATGAGGGAGAAGTTTTGGCACCACACTCCAGCCCTGCTGCATCTCTGATGAAAGGAACATGGTGGTAAGCGTGTGCACACGCCAAATTGTTTCCTCATTTACAAACAAGGGAATGTTTCAGTACTCTCATCCCCCCACTACCATGTCCCTGTTGCTGCCACTGCTGTTAGCATCCAGCAGCAAGCTTCACAGAGCCCTCCTAAGAGTACTCTGTAGAACCCCCCAGGGGTCTGTGGACCCCAGGTTAAGAACCACCAGCCTAAAGGAAAGAAATAGAGCTTCTTATTAAACAGAATAAATTCCCAGAAGCCTCTCATGTTTAGCTTCATTTTATCTTTCTTCTTTGCTGCCATTACAGCCAGAAAATCTGCTTTATACATCTAAAGAGAAGGATGCAGTGCTCAAACTTACAGACTTCGGGTTTGCCAAAGAGACAACAGTACAAAATGCATTGCAAACTCCATGTTACACTCCATACTATGTAGGTAAGTCTGTGTTTTCCACACCATTCCACATGGCAATTTTGAAGGTTGTGGTGCACGAAAGGGAGAATGTTGTGCTTTATCAAATATAGTTCTCCCACATTTCATATGTTAGCAAAGGTCTGGCTTCAAGCAGCTGGATTCCAGGAATAAGGATGGTAGTTCAGTTGAGCCAGATGCAAATGCATCATCTGAAAACAGACAGGGTACTTGCACCAGGGCAGCCGTCTAGGATCTGGACAGAGGAGATGAGTGCCTAGAACTGGTTGGAAGGTCAATTTCCAGGGTAGAAATTGAGGATGGGGGCAGGAGCTTAGGTAGACTGTGTCCTTAGTCAAAATACAAGATGATTGACCTGAGGGCAAGCTCTGAGGCTCTACAGGGCCTGGAAGACAGGCGTTGAACTGCTTGTCAGCTAACCCTTCCATCAGACAGATTGCTGCTGTCATCAGATCAGTCTTTGAGACTTAGAATCTAAAAAAGCGAAGATGCCAGAGGTGCAGGAAGTGTGGTGCTAAAGGTCATAAGCATAGAACAGTGGCTCAAGACAGACACAGATCCCTGCCACTTTACCCCACAGGAATGTAAAACAATGGTAAATGCATATCAGGCTTCACTGATCCCAAGAGGGTTTAAATAGGAAGAATTACTTTTTCAAGTAGTAACTACTTATTTAAAAACAGAAAAAAGACATGTGTTGTTCTGTGAGCAAAATGAGAAAAGCTGACACTCATTGTGCTTTTGGTTCTCTTGCCTACTCTTTCCTCCTCAGCCCCGGAAGTTCTTGGTCCCGAGAAGTATGACAAATCCTGTGATATGTGGTCTCTTGGTGTCATCATGTACATTCTGTAAGTGTGAAGTGGGGAGAAAAAAGATTAATAAAGCAAAGCTCTTGATATGCCAGGTATGAGCAGTTGCTTTGTATCCCAACCCACGCCCATTCCTAATGCCACTGGTACCTTAACAGTATTTTCATTTAAGCTGCACTAACAGAAATTAGTCACTGGGTTATTACTCACAGTATTAGAATAATGAGCAACCATCTGTGACTCTACATGGGACCAGGGAGGAGGGAAGGTGTGCTGATTTCCTGTATAGCACCAGCCTTTCTCTATATGTCATGTTGTTGACAGCTTGTGTGGGTTCCCTCCATTCTACTCCAACACTGGCCAAGCCATTTCTCCTGGAATGAAGAGGAGAATTCGGATGGGACAGTATGGATTTCCAAACCCTGAATGGTCAGAGGTGTCTGATGAAGGTAAATTAACTGCTGCTTTTTTCTCGTACATCAATGATGAATGAAAGAAATTCAATACACTGCATCTTCTGTAGGATGATCAGACCACATACCCATGCTGCTTGAAATCTATGAAACTGTAAGATTTTATTTAAACTGTATAGACTGAAAAGAAGTATAGAAAAATACTCAGCATTGTAGAAAGGATATTCATGGATACAGATAACAAATTATAAAACCATAAATTAATTGTGTTTCTCAAATAGCATGACTTCAGCCTTCGGACCGATATTAGAGCGAGCTTGATGGAAATGATAGGGCAGTAAAGAGATGGGGAACAATGGGTTCCAGTTAACAAGTCCTGTACCTAGGCATCATTTCTATCTGTCTGGCATTTTCCTTATTCTTGTAGTGGCTTCAGTGTGTCATGTCTGGTTGACATACACTACGACATCAGCAATAGCTACTGTTTATAAATATGATGTTCCCTAAAGCAGATTATGTATCACAGGGATGAGGCAGCATGCGTACAAGCATTGTGAGTAATTCATTGATGCACCATGTTAAAGATGTTCTGCCACCTTGGGCAAGCTTTGCTGATGTTGTCATATGCATCTGATTGTTGCATCTGACATACATACAAGGTGAGACAGACCTTATTCATCTCTCAGAGGAGCTGCAGCATCTACCTTGATGGAAGTCACATTGTACTGTTACAGCAATGTATATCCATAATGGAAGGCCCTGTCAGCCATCAAGCACCAGAAATATCATACTCCCAAACCCTCATGTGGGCTAGAAATTCTTGCTCCTTTGGGGACAGAATTTCTTAGCTGTCTCCCTTAATCACAGGTAGGGAGTATCTCTAGCCCTCCAGATATTTTTACACTGTATAACCTATCAGTCCAGCCATTGGCCATAAAGGTTGGGGGTGATGAATGTTGCTGCCCTTAAATGTAAACAGATAATTGATGGGGCCAGCTCTGCCATTAGCCTGAGTGAGACAGTTGCCTTAGGCAGTGGATGCTTGGAACTGGAAGCAGGATGTTGGAGGGAAGAACTGTGTATGCCATTATATCCTGCTGTACACTCCTACACTCCCCAAGCTAACCTGCTGCCTTCAGGCCTGGCAGAAGATGCTGACCCATCACCCGTGTTGAAGAAAGGTTCACTTGAAATAGAAGGGAGAGCCATTTTGTTCTTTACCTCAGGTAAACATGTTTTGGGTTAGCTCTGATCATGCAGCTATATTTAATAAACTTAGAAATATATAACTTCTAGAAAGAGTGGGAGGGAATATTTGGAATAATTCCTCCTCAACCTGAGATGTCTGTGGTTGTTAATCACTGTAGTCCTTGTTAGGGAATCAGTCATCTTTCCTCAGTGTTGCTGAGACAGAATTGATGGCCTAATTCAGATACACATTAGTAGAACTACAAATGCACTACATCCTTGTGTGGTCCAAGAGTTTATTTTAGGGATGTGGATCAATATTTCAGATAATTGTTTTCTTTGTACAAATCCAGAAACAGAAGCAATTCAGGAATTTTCCATTTTTGCTAATCTGTTATGTCCAGATTAGACGTAATTTGACTGCACTGAAGACTCAGAAAATATCAGAAATTCCATCATTCTTCTTGATACAACAGCTGTTCAGATAAATGTTTTCACCCACTCATGCAATTAAAACTGAAAATATGGAGGAATGAGATCACACACCCACTGGCTTAGCTTCTTCCCCTGGTGTTCACCTGAACCTATGAATAAAAAGTATGCATTTAGGCTTTGTTCACAGATTTGGATAAGTAGGGTTGGGGAGATGCCAACCCACTCTGTATTCAAGTCTTTACTTTTACATGGACAAACACAGGAAGAATCATAGTGTGTAAGCAGCTTGTTGTTGTTGTTGTTGTGTGCCTTCAAATTTTTTCCAACTTATGGTAACTCTAAGGTGATCTATCACAGGGTTTTCTTGGCAAGATTTGTTCAGAGGAAGGTTGCCTTTGCCTTCGTCTGAGGTGAGAGAGTATGACATGCCCAAGGGCACCCTGTAGGTTTCAGTGGGTGAGTGGGGATTCAGACCTTGGTCTTGAGGGTTGTAGTCCAACACTCAAACCATAATATCATGCTGGCTGTACTCACTTATATATCATGGGACTAGGTACCAGAGAAACTGCAAAAGATAACATGAACTGTTTTAGCCTAAGCATTCTTACGTGTAAGCAACAAATCCTATTTAACCCAAACGGAACTTTCTTTTATGGTTGTGATTGCTGTGTCTAATGTGAATCTTGAACAGGGTGAGAATTGTATGGCCCTTCAGATGTTGCTGAAATGCAGCTCTCAGCATTCCTCACCATGACCTATGCTGTCTCAGGCTGCTGGGAGTTGCTGTTCAACATCTTGAGAGCCCCATAACTTACATATCTGATGTATGACAATTTTTCAGAGAGAAGTACCAGCAACAAAGGGTATGTTTCCCCCACTCAGTTTGATGGTTCTGTTGAACTCTGTATAATCTTCTCTTTTTCCACCTCCATACTTTTGCTCTTTCTGCAGATCATCATTAAATAAGGTTATGTATATGTTCCACAGTCATGTGTAGGTGTCAAACTGTTTTCTAATTTGGCAGCAGAAGCAAAGTGGTAGGATTCAAGAATTCATGTCAGTTTTTCAGTATCTTGTTGTTTTTCTGAATTTTGGGGGCTTTTGTCATCTGTGTTGATCTTCTGTTTTTATTCTGTTTTGTGTCAGCCAAGCAGCTAATTCGCCAGTTGCTTAAGACGGACCCAACTGAGAGAATGACGATTTCTCAGTTTATGAATCACCCTTGGATTAATGTAAGTCCTACACAGTCACGGGCAGGTGCTTGAGAGGGATACTAGACAGCTTGCTGTGGTAAGGGGTAGCATAAGGAATTTAACCAGGACTAAGCCCTGCATAAAAAGGATATAATTCCTCCATCACATGTGAGGAAGCATTTAAGGTTAAAAAAAACCCTCTCTCTGTGAGTGGCAGTCAAGTATATTACACCCCCATCCCAACTGCTCTCAACTGGCATTTGCTGTTCATTGCACCAAGCACACACCCCCTTTCCTTCACTTATAAAAAGCGATGTTACCTCATCAGTGTAGGATTTATGGAGGACTATTATTAGACATGCAAGGCACCATTGCGCTGAACTGTGTTGATGTGAAAAGAGAACCTACTGCTTTGAGGGCATTCTCAGTCTTTGGCACAGATTTGCTGCAAACATTAGGGACAGGGAGTGCGGTAGCGGCGGAGGTTTATGTACAGCACTCTGATAGAACAACACCAGAGGCTGCTTTTATTAGAGATGCTAACTAAAAGGCTGTGGCAGTCCTCAGCGAGGCCTTCATTGTGCTGCAAAATTCTTTGCCTCAAGCAGAAAACAAGCCACCACTAAGGCTAGAAGTCTAAAAGATTTCAGGAGATCTTTTCTGCATCTTGCTGTGCAGCAACCACCGAAGTCTTCTGTGTTTATTTTTGTCCATTAGATTTCTATACCCTATTGTTATTAAGGCTCTGAGTGGCTTAAAATAAATTTTATTTATATTTGTACTTTATTACTTTTCAAGGAAGGATAAATAACCCAACTGTATTAAAAGCTTTTAAATAATCCATGAGCAGCAGACATTAAGAGTAGCTTGCAGGCAGTTATAAGGCATACTCTCTCTGGAAGCAAAAAGATGCAGCCTCCTGCAGATGTTTGGCCCTCTGGCCTGTGATTCAGGCTAAATGGTCTTCCTCCTCTCTAACTGTTCCTTTATTAGTCCAGAATAATCTGTTCATTTTCCTCCCTCATCCCCCCTTCCACATACATGATACTCTTGGTACTGCTGTTATGTGGATTAATTTTTTATTTATGCTTTCCATCACTTTTTATAATGTCAGAAAAAATGTTTAACAGCTGCTTCCATAGATCCCTAAGCTTACTGAATACAACAGATTTGTTCCTTACAAAATCATTTTCAGTTGATATTAGGCTGACATGAAATGTTAATACCTTGCTTTGGTCACAGCAGTGTGTGATCTGGAGCATAACAACAGATGCAAACATAAATTAAAATTGAGAAGTTTACGGAAACCAAGAAGTAACTGCTTCTCATGTTGAAATTTAAACAAAAATGTGGATATAGAAAAGAGTGCCTTGCAAGCTAGCAGTGCCATGTGCTACACAGAGGAAATCATGAAGTTCCTCTCTCTGTGAACACAGGGATCCCTGGCTGCCAAACTCCAAAACCATGGTCAGTCAATACCTTTGCTGGGGTCAACCAAATATGCACAACATTGTGGTCAAGCTTTCAAAATTTCCAAATCTCTTAATGTAGCAAGATATCATCTGCACACACACATAGAGACACGCACAAAAAGATGGTGACAGGGGCACTCACCTCATGCTGAAGTCATAATGTCTGGATCTTCAGAATTTTAAGATAAGTAGATGAAGAACATAGAGTTTAATTGATTAATATTTAATAAATATCACACAGATTTCAGGTTATACCTAGGACTGTGGGGACAGACAAACACCTACTAGCTGATTTCCCCCATTTCTGAAACCATCAAGTCTGGTAGATACTTTCTCTTACTCCACCCTTAGTGGAAACAGCAAATGTATAGAGAAAAAAATGACAATTTTTATATTGGCAAATCTGAAAATTGAATTTTGCATGGTGCAGTAAGCAATCAAAGTCAATAGAAGTCACAATGGGTGGGGGCACCTAGTCCCCAGAAAGTGTTTACCTTCAGCAGGCCCCGTTCAACAACTTGCCTGTCCATCACAATTCCACACTGGAGTAAAGCTAAGTACCTGCTGTATGAAGATGAATTATCTTGACATAGCAGGTACATAGCTTCACTGAAAGGTAAAATCCTGATGGACCACAACCTATATATCTGACTATACTCAAAGTAAATGCTACCCACTTATTTAATTTATTAATAACCAGCTAAATCTGAAACAAGAGAACAGCTGGGTCTGTGTATGGCAGATGCTAAATCCCAGGGAATTAACCCAGCAGAAATGCAATTGTTTCTTATTTGTTCAGGCCTTAAGGAGACCCATTAAACCTCATTCAGAACCCTAGATAGAACCAGCAGCAGCTGGTGGCCTCCTTGTCACTGAGGTGATGAGTCTGCTCTAGGCTTTAGTCCAAACTTCAAAAGAGTTTCCTGAAGTGCTGAACTTGTTTTGGAGATAGGGCTCAGCACCTTGGATAACTGCTTTAAAATTCAAACTAAATGCTAAAGCAGATTCACCACCCTACTGATATACTACTGGATTTAAAAATGAACTAGTGTCAACGCAAACAAAAACAATTACAGTGAGAAGGAAGGTGTGAGAGTGTCTAAAGAAACCAGGTGGATAAATAAGGAATTCTCAAATGAGCTGAGACTTAAAAGAAATGAAAGAAAGGGGAAATCGCCCAGGAAGAGTACAGACAAATTGTCAATATTTGTAGGAAGAAGGTCAAGAAGTCTTGAGCTCAGAAGAAGCTTTAGCTTGTAAAAGAAGTTAATGGTAATAAAAAATGAGGTCTGGTTATGTTCAGAGCTAGAGGAAGAACAAGGAAATGGAAGGTATGTTTCATGGAGAAGATGGCAAATGTGGCAGAGAAAAAAATGGAGCTGCTCTGTCTTCTCTGTCTTTGCTTTGATCTTCTCCCAAAAGGAGAACAGTGCTCAACCTCATGAAGACAAAACAAGCAAACAAACAAACAAAAATGGTTGCAGCCCAAAATAAAAGTAGTACAGGAACAACTAGCTACTTTAAATGAATTCAGATATCTGAAGCCAGGTGATCTGCATATGTGATTTCTAAAATAAATCACATATGCAATTTCTCTCTATAAACTTTGAGACTTGGTGAACAGATAATGTCCCTGAATGTTGTTCCCATCTTCAAAAAGGAGGGGGGAAAAACAGACCTGGGCAGCTATCAGGCAGACAGCTTTCTGTCAGTAGCAGGAAAGAGTCTAGAACAGAGCATTAAACAGTAAGTCTGTGTGAGCATTTAGAACAGGATGCTGTGATCATTAAGAACTAGGGCTGGAGATTTCTCAGAAAGCACACAACAACAACAGTTTACTTAGTCTGTGTCATGCTTTTCCACTAAAAATAACATTTGGCAGTTTACAATAAAATACAAAACAAAATAATGATCAATTATGAACAAAATCTATAGAGTTATTCTTGCTGTTGGTGTGTGCCTTGAGGTCATTTCCAACTTATGGGACCCCTACGGCAAACCTATCACAAGTTCTTCTTGGAAAGACTTGTTCAGAGGGGGTTTGCCGTTGCCTTCCTCTGAAGCTAAGAAAGTGTGACTTGCCCAAGGTAACTTAGTGGGTTTTCATCACCAAGCAGAGATTTGATCCCTGATCTTCAGAGCTGTATTCTAATACTCAAAGCACTACATCACATTGGCTCTCGTAGAGTTATTAGAATTCATCAAATAAAAACATTGCAGCAATTAAAATCACATTTATTCACACTTCCTTTCATTATTTAAATATTTGTTGCAAGTTCTCTGTGCTGGTACATCAGTAATGCAATAGTTGTCCCAAGTAGCAGTTGCCTGCTAGTATTTTCTCATGCAAGAACCTTTCCAGATATGTCTGGGAAGGCATGTGCCCTAAGAAGCACCACCATAGATTTTCATAAAGGACCTATGAATATGGAACCAAAAATACAACACTGCTTTGATATGGCAAGCAGTTTATGAATTGATTCATTGCTGGTCAGGCCTCAACTGGAATACAGTGTTCAGTTCTGGGTGCCTCATTTAAGAATGACATAGACAAGTTGGCGTGAGTTCAGAGAAGGGCAGTGAGATTGATAAGAGGAAGAAAGAACAAAACTTGGGAAGTTGAAGGAGTTGTGTATATTCAGCTTGGTAAAGAGAAGATTGAGGGGTGACATGGTTACACTCTTTAAACACCTCAAGGGCTGCCACAAAGAGGAGGGTGTAGGCTTGTTGTTGGCAATGGAACCAACTACTTAGGGAGGTGGTGGGATCTCCACCTCTGGATGTCTTCAGAAAGAGGCTGACAGCTACCTACTGGGGATGCTTTAGCTGGAGATCCTGCACTGAGCAGGGGGATGGACCTAGTGGCCCATAGGGCCCCTTCCATGATTCAGTGATGGAAGGAATCAATAAATAATGCAGCCAAAATGTATATGTGCTGCCGAAGCGAGTCTTAACTAGTAAGTCTCTTCATCCAAAGAGACCTGGAACTGTAGTTACTATAAGACAACCAGGATCACTGCTCACACACTATCCTTGACAGCCAAGAACAGTTCCCAAGGTTCTAGACATGGGTGTGGCAGTTCACATTTCACATTTGAAATCACTTTGTGGGTAGAGAAACACAACACTGGTACAGGAAAAGGCAATAGTAGCCTTTATTCCCTCTGCAGTTCTGGTTAAACTCATTTTCAATTTATTCCCATCTATCTTTTCTTTTTAAACAAATTTGAGCAGATCTGGTGGTTTTATTTTAACTTACCAGTGTAGACATTTTTAGATCATGACTATTTTGAAAGGTTGATGAGACCCCGCTGTCTTACTCATTTGCAAAGTGAGGATGCTATGTTTGCCCACATGCATATTCATTATAGCTTTTCTGATCTCTTGTACTTTCCCCCCTCCTTAATTTTTTGTCTGTGAATCCTGATTCTGTGTCGTTCTGGGCCCAGTCCTACTAGATTTAGCCAAGACCAACCTGGTAAAAGAGAAAAACCAGCCCCTCAAAAATCCCATTCTAAATGGCAGAACTAAGAAAAAAGAACACAGTACACCGAATACTTAGCACATGCGAAAAAGAGCTATTGAAAACTGCCTGAATGAGAACATAATATGTGAAATAAGGGGGGGGGAGTGAAGTTAGATTTTTTTTTTAAGATTTCAAACTGTTGTATACTAAAAATAATGCTGAAATGTTCAAATTTACTTGAGTTGGTCTTTTCTCTCTGTGTGTGGTTAGGTTTCCTTGTACTATCTGCCATAGTCAGTTCTGTAAGCCCCTTTCTGTTACAGTCAATCCCAGTTGAATTGGCTGCTAACAATGGGGATGGGCCACCTGTTGTCTCTAGATGTTTTGGGCAGCATGTCCCATGAGCCCTTGTCAGTGAAGTCCATGTTTAGGGATACTGAGAGTGTAGTACAAAACATCTGAAGGGTATCAGGCTGCTTATCCCTCATACGTCTGGGTTCTCCAGCTGGCAATTGAAGGGTCTAGGTCTTTTTCAGAGTGAGGGCTAATTGTGTGGTTATCTAGAAACACATTCCTAGGCTGGAGCGCAGTTCTCATTTATGGGTTTCGCTTTTGTGGATTTGATTATTTTCAAGTTTGTCCAGTCCCCACCACCCTGTTTCTAGGTGGCTCTAATCAGGCTCTGTAGCCCTTTAAAATCTGCCTCTGGTTCTTCCACCAGCTGCTACCTGGCCAGCAAAGGATGGCTTATACCTCGATTTTTAAGCACTGAGAAGTGTGCTTAGTGGGAGAGAAAAAATAGAGAATTCTGCACTCAAACAGGTAGCCCCACTTCACAATGGGAAAGGGGCCAGAGCACACTCCCTTCCCTTCCCAGAAGCCATTGGCACTCAGTTTCCTCCAGGCTAAGACCCAATGCCGAATGGCACATGCCAGGGCACATCCTTGCCCTTCCAGTCCTCTCACTTGGCCAGTGTAGGGTTGTTTTACTCATGAGGAAACCTGGCCTTGTGCACTCCTCCCCTTCTGCCAGGTTCCATGTGCATCCACCGCCACACCCACAAACCCCAAGTGAGCCTGTCTTCTAAACTTTGGCCCTGTCTTGTCATGGCAGGGGGCTTACCTCCAAGGAACCCTTACTTCTCCAAAATAAGAGGGAGGGGAGGATCAGTTTAAGGATTTCGATCTGAGAGCACATGCACACGCACGTAGGCTAGGCTCTCAATCTGAGCCAGTGGGTTTACTTAAGAGTACGGTAAAACCTGCCCATCCAAACTACCTTAGTGGTATTCATGGTTTTTTTCACTGTCCCAGGGTCCTGCACCTCAGCTCTTGCAGATGTGGAAGACCGACTATATTTTCAAGGGAAAAACTGAATTGAAAGCAGAGAAGCAGTGAGGGGAAGAAGGGAACACTTAGGCCATTTCCGCAGTAGCCTGTGGCCGGCCCCTCCCTAAACTGCAAACCCCAGGATTCCATAGGATGTTGAAAGTGGAATTATAGTGCTATAACAGGCTAGTGCGGAAATGGCCTTACTCTTTCTAGTAGTTTCCTGCTTCAGATTTATGTTCCTCTATCAACTTTTCTCTCTGTGGGGTTCCAAACATGTATCCTACGAGTCTTTTTCCAAGGACTGTGTCTACAGTTCTTTGCCAAATATGCATATTTCTGTCATCTTAAAAACACAACTGTGCTTAAGAATATGGGCAAGTGCATCTTCCTTCTTATGTTGCTTAGGAGATATATTAGTACATTTAAAAAAAGAAAGACTTGGAATCATCTTCTCAGAAACAATTGGTGTGCAAGTATTTTGTTGTCAAAGTAATTTTTATATCTTGCTGGTTCTTTGCTTTCCTTAGCAATCCATGGTGGTACCACCAACCCCTCTTCACACTGCCCGGGTCCTACAGGAAGATAAAGATCACTGGGATGAAGTGAAGGTAATGATGACCAAACTTTGACACAGGGCTTGGAAGTAACTAATTACAAAAAAAAGTCACTTATAATTAGTTTCTTTCCCAAGTAATTGCATTATGTTACAACTGTAATTTAGTGTGAGATAACTTTATTCCCTTTGTGTTTCAACTATAACTTTTCAAGGAGAACTGTCTGTTTCATATCACAGCCTGGCAGCATGCAGCATTCAGATATTTCTTTTAAAAATAACTGAAAGTTATCAATTTAGTTACTTCTGAGAAAGAGAACAATCTCTTACCTTTTTTTTTAATAACTGTGGGCAGTTAACATGGATTTAGAACTAGAACAAATTACTTTTTAAATAACTCCTCAAACGCTGGTGACCATTTCCAAATCAATTCAGAGATGTATGAAAGGTTTTCTTGCTTATTTGTATTCTGAAAACATTTTTGTTTGTGAATTTCTGTCTAGGTAGCAGGAACTTAATTTCACTTTGTTACCATTATTCACGTTGTCATTCTTGTCTTCTTCCAGTTATTTCTGACTTATGGTGACTCTAAAGCAAACCTATCACAGGGGTTTCTTGGCAGAATTTGTTCAGAGGGCGTTTGCCTTTGCCTTAATCTGAGGCTGAGAAAATGTGACTTGCCCAAGGTCACCCAGTGGGTTTCTGTGACCAAGCAGGGATTTGATAGAGGCTTAAATGAACAGGGAAAAAACTGATTAAGACATTTCCTGTATTCATTTAAAGCTGTGCTGTATAATGGAGGTGGGCAACATGGGCCCTCCAGATGTTGCTTGACAACAGCTCCCATCACCCCTAACCAGCACTGCCAGTTGTGAGGGATTATGAGAGTTGTGGTCCAGAAAATATCTGAAGAGTCACAGTCACCCATCTCTGTTCTAACACCTAGAAAGAGAGTAAATTCTGTGTATTAATATATGTGTAGCATTAAAAGCCTGCTTTCTTTGGGAAACATTTTTATAGCACTGGGTTCTTAATTTTTCTATGGTCAAATTACTCCACTTGTTAGTAGGATGTAGAATTTAAAATCTGCGTATGAATTCCTTCATCCTGGTCCTTCAGCCAAAGAGTCTGCCTGGGAATTGGATGTACTCTGGCCTTGTCGGAAAGGAGGACACATTTCTTAGCCTTGGCTCAGAGTAGTAAACAGAGGGGTCAGTTTTTGTCTGTACACAGAGGGAACTGGCTTGACTTCCTTACAATGTTGCTGTTTCTTTCCTGTGGCTGACAGGAGGAAATGACGAGTGCCTTGGCAACCATGAGAGTGGACTATGACCAAGTAAAAATTAAAGATTTGAAAACCTCAAACAACCGTCTCCTCAACAAACGGCGCAAGAAGCAAAAACAAGGAGGCACCTCTTCAGCATCAGCCGGTTGCAACAACCAATGAAGAAAAGAGAAAAGGATAAGCATAAATAGGAACAATTACTCCTAACAGAGTTCAGCTCACCTTTATGCCAAAAACAAAGGTTACCTCTCTGAAATATTGATGAGCATGTGCTCTACAGCAAAGGTGCACTGAGGCATCTAACATGCAATGTTCTGGAACTCTTTATTTTGGCATTTGGTTTTGTCTAAGGGGGATTTATTTGTTTCTACTATTCTTTTACATTTTTAATAGAATTTCTGTAAGGTGTTCCTGAAAGTCATATAATTCCAGTGAAGCTTTAGTTGAGTAGGTGGTTCTTGAGGCAATGCAGATTCAAAATCTAGCTACATTTAAGCACATTTAAATCTTGGGCTTAACTCTTAACAGAATTCACTGGGATGTAAAACTGCTTAACCTTGGCTGGATTATGTCCAGTATGTTTTAAGAGAAATGAATCCTACTGTGGTATAGGCCTCAAGAGCAGAAAGCTCAAAGTCTTCTGAGTATTATGGTGAAGAATGTAGGTCTCACATGTTCTTTCTTGGCCTTCATTTTCCTCTGCTTTATTTTAGTTCTAGTAATAATGCTATCAACTAGCAGAATTTCTGTCTGAACAGGGAAATACTGCTTTTGATTTTTCAGGAAAACATTTACAGAGTAAACCTTAAAAGATTATGAAGCTATGACTCCATGTTCATACAGTTCTGTGGCCATTTCCGCACTAGCCTGTTATAGCACTATGATTCCACTTTCAACATCCTATGGAATCCTAGGGTTTGCAGTTTTGGGAGGGGCCAGTCAGTCCCTCTCAAAACTGCAAACCCTAGGATTCCATAGGATGTTGAAAGTGGAATCATAGCACTATAATAGGCTAGTATGGAAATGGCCTTAGACTGAAAGCAATTAATGTAAGAAAATACATGAAAACAAGATGTGGATTGTCCTGTGCAATGATAACAGACATTTCTGTTTCACTGTTGTGCCATGCACAGGGAAAGTACAATTGGCCACATCTTCCTTGTAAGCATACACGTAGCAACCTAGCTGTGAGTGCAGTTATCGGTTGTTAGAATTGAGCTGATCCATTTCTTTACTGCACACATATGCCAAAAGTATTTTTAGCACATATTTTTCTCAGGCACTAGCCAGAATCCAGTGACGTACTGCTAGATCCCTCTGCTGCCAAAATTTGTGGTGCTCTTTCACCTCAGCAACCATTACCACCACCCCCAACCCCCCTCCTGAAAAAACTTATCCAGAGGATTAGGAAATCCTCTGGAGTGCCTCTGAGAGCTGCAGTGAGAGGAAATGAATGTGGAAATTCACCATGGGATATGAAGTAGACCATTGGATCAGTGAAATTAACACTGTTGGATTCTGGCCAGAATTTGATAAGATGGTTTTGTTTTCAGATTTCATTTAAATTTTGTTTTTAAATCACAGATTAGACTGCAGCCATTATAATTTAATCTTTGGTTATGTTAAATCCCAAGGACACATATTTGTACAAATAATCTTAAGATTTCAAGTGGAAGAGCCTCCTGTGTGGGCCAGAAGAAAGCCAGGATGTTCTGTTCCCTGTTGAAACCGAAGTCTCACCGTCCAATTCCTCGGTTAAGGGTACAGGCAAACCTTATACAACATGCAGGCTGTTGATTTCTGGCATCCGTTGTTCTACTCACTGGGCTTATAACAGTCACACGTCAGATTGTGCTCTCTGTGTTGACCTGATGCAAGCCATGGAAAAAATTTAAAATATGTGAGCATGCCAAGAATGCTCCTAATTCAAGGGACTGTTCACACACAGGATGATGGTTACAGGGACGAGCATCTTGCCCTAATTTTTCCACATATGTGAGTCTTACTTGATCCTGGTAAGGAGAACACTCTGCAGCACACATCCCTGGATTCTCAATTGTGCTGTTGCCTGGAGAAGCTATAAGATTGCAGGAGTCTTCTCTGATCTTTAGTCTCAGCACTGGTTAGAAAAAACCCAGAAAGCACTTGCATTTCTCAGGGAGCTGAAGGCAGAGGTGGCATTTCTTTCCCCATTTTCACTGTGATTTGTTCAGATAAAAACACAACTGCTGATGCTCCTCATTGTCTTCAAAATGCTACATATGTCTCAGGGCCTCCCATGCTTGCCAGCAACCTGAGAGCAGGGAAGAGATTTGTGACCAGTAAGCTGGATCTGGCCGGTATTTGTGGAGACGTTGCATCAGAAATTCATGCCAGAATTACAGAGGGTGGGTTAGACTTGTAATAGGAAACTGCAGTGCCTGAGAAGTCTACTCATCACTAGGCGCCTCCCTTTGACCTGCAGGTAGATACTAAACTGCAGCCAAGAAGCACTGGATAAATTTACACACTTTTGACTGTATGATATATTAACATTTTGCATAAATTAATAAATGGTTCTTTACCATTTTTTTCTTAATTGAGGCCTGCTTTCTTCACTATGGTGAACCTAGATTTTTAATAGGACCCTACATTAGCTTTAGTTAAATGGCGGTGATGTACCCCACCCAGCATAAAGGAGGTTGCATTTAAGAAGAGAACAGTAACTTAATTTGAAAGAAATATTTCTACCCAAATAAGAGGGCTAATTCTATCTTCCAACTGACTAACTTTTAGAGGAATTGTAAATGAGTAGCAGTTTCTAAGTACAGACGAGCCAAATCAAAAGGTTTAAAAGAATCAGTTCCTAGTCTGTTTCTGGGTCAGTCCAAGTCTACTGACATGAAAGCATAAATCCTTCCAACATTGATGAAAGGACTGTAGCCCTCTTCGTAGAGTGCCTGTTTTGTATGCTGAAAGGTGCCTGACTCACAGTGATGGTGCCTGACTCACAGTGATGGTGTACATGAAATAGGAACGTGCTGCCGGTTAAGTGTACAGAATGTACATTTGACAATACAGAAGTGTGTTTTTTTGTACAAGGCATTTTGCTTGTTTATATGGATACAATATTGTCTGAACTGTGTTTCCATCATCAATCTATCACCCTGAACCCACCCAGTTTTGTTTCATTTTGAAAACGAATCAGGGTCAGCCTGACGAATATCTGGATGGGAAACCACTGTGGAATAACAGGAATCTCCTTGTGGGGCTAGGAATCCCTGCATCCAGTCTGGACTGGAAGTACTGGGCCAGATGGACCAATGGTCTGAGTCAGTAAGAGGCAGCTTTCTGTGCTGTTGTAATACAGAGTAAAGCCAAATATTACCCAATCATTTTGTAGTTTGAAACTTACTGAGTAAAAATTTTTTTTTCCTGGAAAACACTGATATTTCCCATTTATCCTCACTACAGCACTGTGAGGTAGATTAGACTGTGGGTAGTCCCCCTTTGACCAGTGAACTTCATTATCAGCAAGTAGTACACTGCCAAGCTTTTTAGTCCATATTAAATACTACACTACGTAATCATTGTTCCCTTTTCCCTGGACTTCTGCTCCAGGCTCTTGAAATGTGTTCACTTCTGATACAAGGGTTTGAGTTCACCTGTTCATGTCTACATCTCCTGAGATTTTGATGGCTAACACAAGTGGGACAATTAACCTGAATACCTCTTTCAACTGGTTCTGAACTTAAGTGGTGGAACATATTGTGCCTTATTTTTCACAGTGCTAGTCCAATGATACACCAGTTCCTCATATGACAGAAGCACTGGAGCTTTTGTGTCTTTCACCATCTGCATTGAAAGTAAATGCAGTGGCCAATTTAATTTGAAAATGTGTGGGTGTGTGCACACACATACTCCTGCACTTGTACACATGAGTCTTTTTGTCTTAAGCTGCAGGCTTAACACAATGCAAATAATGTTGAAAATTTTCTGTGCTAAACATATAATGAAATCCCCAATAATTAACATAAAACAGAAAGGGAAAAATTAGAATTGGGGGATATATACAACAACTTTTTTTTAGGAAGAAGGGAACTTAACTCCATCACTTCAACCTTAAGATCAACTATATGAAACTGACTACAAAGATTTGAACTTGGTCTCTTGGTCTCTCTGACTTCTCCAGCTGTGAAATGGTAAAACTTTGCTATAAAGACTATAAACCAAAAAATGATAGTAGCAATGACTGGAGATCTTTGGCCTCAACATTTTATAACCACTAGGACTTAAAGAAGTTATTGATTTAAATTAATTAAGTCAATCTACAGTGGTAAGAGGTAATTTATGTAAGTACAGTAGGATGTAACTCCACTACAGATCGCTGAAGATGCAAAGCACAAAATGTGTGACAAAGGAGAACAGCTAAAGAAAACAGTCTTGGAATCGAAAAGCAATCACACCCACCATCATATAACTAGATGGAGTAGGTTCCTTCCATCTTAGTTTTGGAAAGATAAACTATGGGATACTTCTGGGCTGTGACATGTCTTGCTGTGAATTGACATGTTCAGAAAACTGCTATAACCTTTCCACCATTGAATGTTCTTCAGCATGTATGAAGGGCTGTTACAATTAAAACCTCTTACAGTATTACTTTATTATTATTATTATTATTATTATTATTATCATCATCATCATTACCACCACCATCATCATCGTCGTCATCATCATCATTTTATTTGTATCCCACTTATTGCCCAAAATTGGGCCGCAAAGCAGTTTATACATTAAAATAGTGCAAATTAAAAACATATAAACAGTAGATGTTAGAAAAGAATTAGGAGGGAAGGGCAAGGGTCTAGAACGCATGTGGTGGCTTTCACCTCTCCAAAGATCCTGTCCATATCCTTAGGCTGCATAAATTGAGGAGTGTCCAATAACACTGGACAAGCAGGAGCCAAGGTTACATTCACTGGAACTGTATCGACTTACAGCATCCAAGTTAGAGCAGATCTGAATGACTTTATCTGAAATGTGCTGTGCAAATTCTTCGCAGTGGGCTGTGAAGTGGTCTACACTTTCTACTTGAGGATTAGTGTGCAATAGACCTATGACCATTCAAAACAGCTCTGCTGGATAGCTCTTTGCAGATGCAATGGTAGTGTTATCACGGTTATGATATGTATGGTGAGAGCACTAGATATCCTTTTGGGATCAAATAATTTGGCCTTTGCTTGACCTTTCTCTACCACCCTACTCCACGTGTTTGCAGAGGTCCCCTGGACAAGCACGTAAGGGCGCGGCTGTTAATGGTTGTACATTCCAAAACCCCATTCAGGCAGGCAACTTAAGCCTCTCCGTTGCTTTAGGGAAAATCCTCCCTGCAGACGGGCTCTGCTCAGCACATAGAGCCAAGCCATTTCTTTATGTCAGGCTATTAACGAACTGGCCACGCTATTGTCTTAAGAGCTAAACCCATCATGCAAAATCTGACCTTTTCCAACTCCTTTGTCTAGCTCCAAATTACCTTTGTTCTCACCGAGCATAACATAGCCTGTAGGTAAAATCCACCCTATAAAAAGTCTCCACTTTTGGAACGTCTTCAGACTACTTTGGACTTCCATCCCGTCTTGCTGCTGGTAGTCTGAAGGAACTCCCCTCAGTGAACCCCGCTGAGCTTTCTTCCCCAGAACCCCGCTTCCCTCCAGGACTACAAGACCAGGTGTTGTACTGCCCTTCCTGAAAAGCTCTCCGTTTCTTTCTCAGTTAGTTAGTTTATGTCTTGTCTTTCGTGTTTCTTGTCTGTAATAAAATATTATTTGTTACTTTGAGAACCTTGTCTAGCCGCTCTCTGACCTGACGCTGTATACATTGGGTTAAAGATCCTTGCTAAAGTTACCCTGCCTCTCGTTTAGCTGAGAGAGTGCTCAAGTTAAATTCCCCCCAACTTGTGCTTTTATTTGGTTATTTGGGCACCCCTCCCGGGACCCCCAACATACAGGGTAACAGTAGCAGTGAAAAATAACTTCTTTGCTGCCCGCACTGCCATGGAGTAGGCCTTTGAATAGGTCAACTTGTGTTCATTCAGACTCACTTTTAGTCTTCCACCAATGTTGCTCTGGTCTCTGTCTCACTTGTTTCATCACTGCCAACTCCCTGGAAAACCAGGGGACTGGTTCAGCTCCATCCCATGAGAGGGGACACTCAGTTGCAATTGTGTCCACCACCCTGGCCATTTCCCTGTTCCAGAGGTCAGCCAAAGCTTCAACAGAATCACTTGCCAAGAGCCATCAGGAATCTGTCCAGATCCATCAGCCTTCTGGGGCGGTCCATCCTAATTGGTTCCCCACCTCTGCAGAGGTTCAAAGTCCCAGTGAGTCTAAACCTGACCAGCTAATGACCAGCTGTTGTCCATGGCAACAGAACGGCAGAGAGTTCCTCCGAACTAGATCACCATCACCCTATCAAGCACAGAAAACAAGATCCAAAGTATGACATACAGCATGAGTACGGCCATATAGATATCTTTTGGGACAGACCCATGGTTGTCATGGAGGTCATGAAGTCCTGATAGGGTAATCTTGGCATGAACTCCCCCCAATGCTACTAATGACAGAGATTCCGACCCCAAGACCACATTGCTACCTCAGGAAGAGAGACTGTTCTGCAGCAAGATGGGTGGTACACGAACAGAATCTCTGTTCTGTCCCAGCTACCCTCCTTTAGGTATACACACTCAAAAACTTCAGATTGTGCAATAAGGGGATGGAATCGCAATAGACCACTGCAATTCTACCTCCCTGCCCC
This sequence comes from Ctenosaura bakeri, assembly GCA_948474755.1. Taxonomy (NCBI): domain Eukaryota; kingdom Metazoa; phylum Chordata; class Lepidosauria; order Squamata; family Iguanidae; genus Ctenosaura; species Ctenosaura bakeri. The sequence continues at coordinate 368,126 of CAOLHI010000995.1, read as the reverse complement.
CCAGGTCTTGCCTGCTGCTTCACAAAAAAACCTGATGAGCAGAACTGAGAAAGATTACCACCACCACCACTACCACCGCTGCCGATCTTATCCAGCCACATTCTGTAATACAAGCCAGGTCTGCATGCTCATCCCAGATCAGACCCTGAACAACACTTGTTTTTCCATTCACTGCTGCATTTTCCATTCCACCACAGCATTTTCAACCCAGGTGGACCGTCACTGAGGCTTTCCAGGCTATTTGACCTAGGAGACAGTTCGGGAGCAACAAGCACCCTGTTCCACTCCATGGCATTGTAACTGTCTCCCTCCTCCGTTTCTCCTTCTCCATGTATGACTCCGATGGCTGCTCTGTGCACCCCTTCCCTCCTCCAGAAAACACATTGTTCCTGTATTGGATGGAAAGAACAGTAGCTATTCAAATCAACCAAACAAAATAAACAGACAGGCAGATGGTAGAAGCAGGTAACAAAACTTTTTTGTTTTTTTGGGCAGAAGGACAGGTCCTCATCTTCATGTACTCTCAAACCAAAGGAGAAACCTGCCCATTTTGGTGTTGCCCCCTTTGATGGCGCGGATTCACTCCTGCAAGAGTCCTGCTTTTATGGTCCCCAACAGCAAGGCAGCTGTGCTGGATCGTAAGTAGCACCTGCTGAGTCACAGCATCAGTCCTGCGAAAAGCAGAGTCCCACCAGTGAAGCAGAGGTCCAAGGCAGCAGCAACTGACAGCAGCCTCTTCCTACAGCCTCCAGATGACCGCTGTGGTTTTTTCCTCTCACTCTCTCTCTCTCTGCTCAGGTGCTGCATACAGGTATAGGACATTATCTCATCATCTCCAGGAATGGTATTCCAGGGCCCAGAGAGCATTGGAGATCTGCCTTTCTGCAGGTGGATGCCCCCTTTATATGACGGAGTTTTCCATGATGGTGGCTGCCTTGCCAGAGTTGGAGTTAAAAGCTGCTCAGTTAGAGAGCTTGTTGGGACCATCTAAGGATCCACAGGATCATGGTTCCTTCATGTCAAGCAGAGCCAAACATTACACCTGCTGGAAAGCTCACATACTATATTTCCTCCTGCTATAGTGGTTAAAGTGTCTAAATAGGAAGACAGTCTTGTGTTCAAATGACACTCAGCTTTCACAGTTATTGGGTGATCTTGGGGTAGTCACTAGTTCTCATCCTAACCTCATGGCATTTATTGTGAGCATAAACACAGAATGACTGACTATGTTGATCACCATGAGCCTCTTGCAGCAACACTGTGACATCAGTGTAGCAAAGAAATAATAAAGGGGAAGTTCCTATCCCACTCCTTTCCCCCAACTGGCAGTGATGTGGACTCGAGTCAATTGACTCGAACTTGAGTCCAACTCAAGTCGCTTCAATGACTTGACTTGGACTCATCAATAAATCATAGATTGACTCAACTAGACTCAAGACTCGTCTTTTTTCAGTAAAGGACTTGCTTTAGAGTAAAGGAGGCTTGGAAGGCAGAGGGAGTGAAAGGCAGGAGTCCGTGGAGCTGGAGGGGTTTAGAATCTGGCAGGAATCCATGGATCTGGAGGCTTTAAAATTTGGTTGAAGCAACAGGGGCAGTAAAGGAGGCTTGAAAGGCAGAAGTGAAATGCCAGAATCTATGGGTTTGGAGGTTTAAAATCAAATCCTGATTACTCATGAAGCAGTCACCAGGCTAGATATGCTGCAAGTTTAAACCCTTAAAGGAAATTTTAAGTCTGTCAGAAGCATTGTTGACGCAAGGCGGGAAAGGGAGTGACAGTATGGAGCCTAGACTTTCTGATTATTGAAACTTAAACCCCACCACCTCCTTTCTTCTGTTAAATTTAGCTCACAGACTTGAGACTTGACTTGAATTATCTTGCAAGGACTTGAGACTCGACTTGAAACTTGACGAGACTTTGAGTAAAAGACTTAAATACATCACTGCCAACTGGTGTTAAGCAAACAGAAAATGATGCTGCTTCTAACTTAGACCTCCTCTCTCTCTTGGCATTGCTCTGTTAACTGAAGAGCATGTGCCTACCAGAGTCTAACCAACCTTCCTTTTGCAGTATAAGTTTGATTACATCAAATGCCCTTAACCCTACCTTGCAGTTGGTCCCTGACACTATTGCTTGAAGTTGAAATACAGATTTGCCACAGTTGAATAGTCATTCAGTGGGAAAGAATGGAGTGCTTAATGAAGCTGCTATAGAGATAAGAAAACAATATATTGGAGTTCCTTTTTCCCAGCAGAAGAAAATAAGAATACCTTAACATTATTCTTTCGCCACCCTCTATTTTGATTATTGCTTAGAGGCAGTGTGTGTTTCCCCTGTGACTCTCCACCTCATCTCTCTCCTGTGAGCCCTCCAGCATGGGCACAGCTCCTTCCTTCCCCAATTTTCTTTCCATACCTCACATCAGTGAAAAATACAGTGTGACAAACCCTCCTCTTGACATGCTGCATTTCAGATCTAGTTTTTAATTATAAACCCTGGCCTTGCTGCTTCATTTCCTAATTGAGGAAGCACAGCAGGCAGTCCTGGGACTGGATTTCTCTTAACTCCTTATTGCCCCAGGGTCGGCTGTCCAATTAAAGAGCAGCTCCTGACTTGCCCAGAGACTGAAATAATAGATGATCAGGCTGCATGTTCTCTGTTAGTTTAACATCATGTCCTCATTTCAGAACAATTTTCCCTTTCTTTTTCAATCCAGTCTTACAATTGACCTTTGAGCTGCATCAACCAGAACGTGGTTAGTTACCTGGAGGTTAGTTACCTGGAGGTTAGTTACCTGGAGGCCTTTGACAAAGTTCCCCATGACATTCTTGCATCGAAGCTAGTAAAATGTGGGCTAGACAGGGCTACTGTTAATTGGATATGTAATTGGTTGACCGACCGAACCCAAAGGGTGATCACGGATGGCTGCTTTTCATCCTGGAGAGAAGTGACTAGTGGGGTGCCACAAGGTTCTGTCCTGGGCCCAGTGCTGTTCAATATTTTTATCAATGACTTAGATGAAGGAATAGAGGGCATGCTCATCAAATTTGCAGATGACACCAAATTGGGAGGGGTTGCTAATACGCCAGAGGACAGGATCAAAATTCAAAATGACCTGGATAGATTGGAGAGCTGGGCCAGGGCGAACAAAATGAAATTCAACAGAGAGAAATGTAAGGTCCTACACTTAGGCAGAAATAATGGAATACAGAAATATAGGATGGGGGACACGTGGCTGGATAGCAGTACGTGTGAAAGGGATCTAGGAGTCTTCATAGACCACAAGCTGAACATGAGTCAGCAGTGTGATGCGGCAGCCAAGAAAGCCAATGCAATTCTCGGCTGCATCAACAGGAGTATGGTGTCTAGATCGAGGGAGGTACTGGTACCACTCTACTCTGCTTTGGTTAGACCCCATCTTGAATACTGTGTCCAGTTCTGGGCACCCCAATTCAAGAAGGATATTGACAAGCTGGAGCAAGTCCAGAGGAGGGTGACCAAAATGGTGAGAGGCCTGGAAAACATGCCCTATGAGGATAGACTGAGAGAGCTGGGTATGTTTAGTCTGCAGAAAAGGAGGTTAAGAGGGGACATGATAGCCATGTTTAAATATTTGAAGGGATGCCACGTAGAGGAAGGAGGGGGCTTGTTTTCTGCTGCTCCAGAAACCAGGACAAGGAGCAATGGATTCAAGCTGCAGGAAAGGAGATTCCACCTGAACCTCAGGAAGAACTTCCTGACAGTCAGGGCTGTCCGGCAGTGGAATCTGCTGCCTCGGAGAGTAGTGGAGTCTCCTACCTTGGAGGTTTTTAAGCAGAGGCTTGATGGCCATCTGTCGGGAGTGCTTTGAGGGTGTTCCTGCATGACAGGGAGTTGGACTGGATGGCCCGTGTGGTCTCTTCCAACTCTACATTTCTATGATTCTATGATTCTATGATTCTAGGTTAGCTACCTGAAGGAATAGCCTATTTTGAATATGCTAACAATTCCTATTGTTGCCCATTTCCTATTTACCAGTGATTTCACTCTATGTGAAACCTGATTTGATCTACCTGGAAGGACACTGTGAGCTCAGTGTGGCCTTTCATGGCTCCTGCAGACCATAGACCTGCTATATGCTGTGAGGGGAAGACTCCCTGCTGTTTATACATTGAGACTTCAGCTATCTACACATTAAGAACCAGACCTGACAGCACTACAAGAAAGCCAACTGATGAGTCACCTTCCTGGAAACACCAACGGCCAAAGCACACTCTCACATTCTTTGTCTCTTCAATGACACTACACCTTTCCAGAAAGATAAGTGTTCACTTTGTGGTGATCTTAATAAATACCTTTATCCATCATTTCTGGCCTCATTCACCTGTATTAAATCATCACATGATATGGTGGAAGGGGAAGCCATCTTCTGACCTAACGTTCTTTTTATTAATCCTAACGTTCTATTTATTTATTAGTCTCAGATATGCAGGGGGACACTAAAGACTGGGCTGAGCGTGAAAAAAGTGACTGTGCTGGCTGTGATGAGCTGGGAGCTGTAGTCTCAAAAGAAACTTCTCCACTTTCTGACTCTCAGGCTCCTATGTCTTGTTGGTCAAGAGTCTCAAAGTGAAATTCCACATTCGAGAAAGAAACTTTGTTTTTTCATATAGTAGGTACAAAGCCAGAAGTTCTTTCTCCACCTAATTTGAAATCTTGCATGTATGCTTTCACCAAAGATATTTATTACTCTTCTCTTTTTGATAGCAACTGTTCCAAAAGGAGATAGCCACAAATTTGTTGTTGTTGTGTGCCTACAAGTTGTTTCCAAGTTAAGGTGAACCTATCACAGGGTTTTCTGGGACTGAGAGTATGTGATGTGACCAAAGTCACCTAGTGGGTTTCCATAGCCAAGCAGAAAATCAAACCCTGGTCTCCAGGTCACAATCCAATGTTCAAACCACTATACTATGTTAGCTCTCAGCCACATATTTACCCTAAATCTTAATCCTATCTAGACTAGACACTAGAGATGACCTGACTAGAGATGACCTCACTGAATCAATGGAGGTTACCTTGTTATTTCCGCTATGGCACTGTGGATGAGGACCCCAGATATCATTTTGATATCAAACAATTCGGCCATAGCTTGACCGTTTTCCAGCCACCCCACTCCACGTGTTTGCGAGGTTCTCTGGACAAGCACGGACAGAGTGTGGCCACTAATGGTTTTACATTCCAGACCCCTTTGAGGCCAGCAACTCAAGCCTCGCTCGTAGCTTCAGGGAACTTCCATCTGCAAACTTCACAATAGCAGCGTGGCTCTCAGCCAAGCCATTCCTTTATGTTGGGCCATCAACGTACCGGCCACGCTATTGTCATCAAGAGCAAATCCAATCATGCTAACTTGACCTTTGCCAAATCCTTTGTCTAACACTAAAACTCCTTTTGTTCTCATCTGGCTTGCCATGGCCGGTAGGCACAAACTCCCCTATAAAACTTCCAAACAGTCTTTGGACTACTTTGGACTGCCATCCCGCCTTGCTGCTGGTCATCTAAGGAAACTCCCCTCAGCTAACCACGCTGAGCTTTCTCCCCTGGAACCCTACTTCTCTCCAGGACTACGAGACCAGGTGTTGTATTGCCTTCCCAACAAATCTCCGTTTCTATTTCCAAGTTAGTTAGTTTATGTCTTGTCTTTCGTGTTTCTTGTCCTTAATAAAATATTGTTTGTTACTTTGAAAACCTTGTCTAGCCGCTCTCTGACCCACCACTGTATACATAGGGTTAAAGATCTTGCTAATGTTACCCTGCCTCTCGCTTAGCCAAGAGAGTGCTCCAGCTAATTTTCCCCATCTTGTATTTTAATTGACAATCTGGGCGCCCCTCCCGGGACCCCCCAACACACAGGGTAACAACCTGTGGATTGAAACACCATTTAACAACTGTTCTAGTTGGAATAATGAACAGGTCTGCTCTAGTTGGAACTAGCTAACAATGGGTCTGCCCTACCTGAAACTAAGCAAGAGGATTCCAACTATTACCTGTGCTTCTTAAGCAGGGAGGCAGGATGAGAAATTGCTCGTTCTGCCTACTAGATAGAAAAGTCATACAATTTAAACCTTTATCACAATGAAGGCAGCAAAGCATCACTCAACTTTTTTTTCCTGACAAACCAAATTTTTTTTTAAGTATTTAGGCTTAAAGATCATCATATGAGCAGGAGTTAATTCATGAAGCAAGTGGGAAATGCAGGAAGGTGGCCAGAGAGACCAAATCACTCCTCACCTGCAAAGCATACCACTGCACCTTGGTCCAGGTCTTAGGCTCTAAGCCCAAGCTACAATGCAGGGTTGTGGTAATGATAAAGAGAGAGAGAGCCATATATGCTCTCCTAAACTCCGTGGAGGAAGCAGGGAGGTAATAAAGTGATCAGTAAATAAAAATAGGAGTGCAGGGAAATGGGAAATCAAGACAAGCTAGTTTTGTGCAACAGAAATGCCATGAGGCCTGGGAGGGTGAAGGTACCTTTGCATAACCAAAGGTACTTGAGATCACAACCCATCCATCCCTGCACCTACCCATTAATTAACTTGATCTCTTTTTTTTTTTTTTAAATAGCCTCTATTGTAAGAACCCTGCAAATGTTGTTCTTGTAAGACAAGGATGGAGGTAGGGGCCTTCAAGTGATGTTGGACTGCAGGTCCCATTAACCACTGCCTCTGCAGCTCAACTATACCTGGAGGCCCACCTGTTCCCCATCCATGTTACAAGGTCACATGCTAAATAGGCTTGTCAAGTACTGCAATTTCCACAGGGATTTTAATTAGCATTGCCAAAAGTCACTAGGAGGACTGGCTTTACAATAAGCAGCGCCGATTGCTCAGGCTTGGCACAGCTGAAGGAAGCAAACAATATGAACATGCGAAGGACAGCCTGGTGTGCTAATCTGCTTCAGCCGCCCACCTGGCACAAAGATGCCATAAAGCCAGCATAAGCAGCATGCTCAGATTTTCCCCTCTGTAAAGGGAAAATACCTGTATGATGCAAACCAGAGGCTTCATGGGCCGCTATCCCTTTGTGTCCTGAACACTGCAATCATATTGAGGCCCAAGGAGCAGGCCCCATGGGTCTTCTGGAACTTCACTCACAGAGCTTGGGAAAGTTACTATTTGGGACTACATTTCAGAGAAACCCCTGGTCACCACGGGTGCTGTAGTCCAATAAGGTGACTTTTCTAGCCCTGATTAGAAATAACTGAAGCTGGGGGCGAGGGGGGGAGGGTGACTGTTCTGAGAACATTCTAGGGATGGCGCACTAATTGCAACCAGTTGGGAAGGTAAATGAAATTACAGCAGAACCTTTCTCTCCCTACACTGGCAGCCAAACCTGGCTGTACTCTGCTTAATGTTTGCTAATCAATTCGGAGTGTTTAGAGGATCTCCTTTTTGCTCTTCTTTTATGGAATTAATCCAAGAATGATGATCATAGTAGCAGCAGTGTCTGGGGAAAAAAGGGTATATCAGTAGTGGCTGGAAAGACTTCTTGTAAACTGAGTGGTTATAAAATGGATTTCTGGTACATTCCACTGTGTTACGAGTAATGAGAAGTGAGGTTTTTTCCCCATTACTAATAATTGCCAACATCAATGTGAAATTTACCTCTTTATTTGTTAATAGAGGTTGCTGATGCTCCGAAACCTGTTTCTCTAGCTGGCTAGGTTTATTTAGATCCATGCAATTAAATGCAATGAGTATTTAGTTCACAACAGTGCTCCTGAAATTCCCTTCCTGATGCGACAACTGTGCTTCAAAGGGGGTGTTGCTTTTTATTGCCTAGCGACCAGAATGGCTGCATTCGTAAAACCAGGAACATAATTTAAATGTGAAAAGGGGTGGGTAGACCTAGAAGAGAAGCTTCTTGGGAAGCTAAAATTAGACTTGAATGTGTTGGTAGAAAAATATAACTGAAGAAGCTGGAGGTTTTTTTCAAGGTAGCTAGAAAAAGTAATGATCTCAAGGGACATCTGTGAAGAGAGGAATACTACAAGACCCCTAGCATGCTTGCAAAACAGAAAGACAAGTTATCAGATGAGAGATGCATGGGGAGACAGACAGACAGAGAAAATGCTGCTCCTCTCATCACATTTCTTTTTGCTTTGATCAAAATTCCAATGGATGCTTTGCCTGAGGAAGACTGTCCAAATTCCTGCTGAATTGCCTGCTGGCTTCAGGCAAAATCCAACAGCAACCCTGATTTTGATGAAATAACTACATTTGGCATGAAAGGAATATATTTTGGGGACAATTTGCGAGATTTTTAGGAAGCCAGCTGAGTTGCAGAACACTTTCAAAAATCAAGAGTTACTTGCGGTGTATGTGTCTTCGAGTTGCTTGTCAACTTAGAGTGACTCCATGACTTTCATAAGGTTTTCTAAGGGAATACTCAGAGGTGGTTTTTGTCAGTTCCTTCCTCTGAAACGTAGCCTACAGGAACTGGTATTCATTGGCGGTCTCCCATCCTGACAGCTAAAGAAATGTCAACAGCAGAAAAGCCTAAAGTGGTTATTTGTTCTATGTCACAGAAAGTGACCTATTTGAAAGACTCATTGTGGACAGTCTTCTCTTTGAAAGCATGTTCTGTTGGAAAGGCTGTGTCGTTGAGGCCTGGTTTAACAATGAAGAGTCTCAAGAGGCAGAGCAGCAGGGGCCTGGGAGCTGCCCCTCAACAAACAGCCCTTGATTAGTCAGGAAGTGTTAGAGGTCACTTTGTCATGGTTTTCCTTCCCCATTATGGTGTGATGCCTTGCATTGTTATTTCAATTTTAGCAGGCATTTCTACATTTTCATCCGTTATTACAGTCCTGCCTCCACATCCACAGGTTGGACGTTCGCAAACTTGATTATTTGTGAGGCATGAGTGTGCCTTCCCCCTCGTTCTCCTCCCATTCCCTTGCATTTTGCCAGGCATGGAGAAGGAAGGCAAGCGCCCAGACAAAAGGCAAGGAAATAGGGGGGAGGCACACACATGTGCTTTTTTCTTGCCTCTGGAGCTCCCCCTCCATTCCCTTCCCGCTGGTCCCAGTGCTAAGAATTTATGCTGAGGCAATAGGCAAGGGAATGGAGGGGGGAAGGCACGCTCAAGTCTTCAGGGTGAATAAGGGGAGGCGGCAGAATCTTGCCTTTCCCAGTAGGTTCAGGCAAAAGCAAACTGCTACATCTTCTTCTAGCTTGTAGGTTCTTCCTCATTAGTAATTTTTGCCATCTTGGCCATCTGCTGATATTGCTTGGCACCACTTGTCCCTGTTTTTATATGTGAAATGTTGGTAGGTAGGTAATGGTCTGGGCATTGGACTAGGACACTGGGAGACCAAGGTTGGAGTCTCTGCTTAGCCATGGAAACCCACTGGGGTACCTTGGGCAATTCATGCTCTCTCAACCTCAGAGGAAGACAAAGTCAAACCTGTCCTGAACAAATCTGGCCAAGAAAACCCCATGGTAAGTTTACCTTAGGGTCACCATAAGTCAGAAATGGCTTGAAGGTGCACAACAACACTGAGGATAGCATTTTGAAAACAGCTACAGAAGTGGTAGTAGTTTTTAAGGGGTGTGCCACCAGTTGCAATAATCAGTCTGGTTCCAGCTTGTTTGATTTGGAAAACAGCCCAGTATAGCTCAGACTGATTCAAATACTTTCCAGTTTGACTAAAGTCTGAATCTGAATCTCAGTTCAGAAATCCATATCGTGCTTCCCATTCACTATAGTGAAATAAACAAACAGCTAAAACATTTTCTTTCCTGTTCATCAAAACTGGATGGTTGTTTTAGCTGCCTTGAAGGCATCTGTGGCCATCAAAAATCAGATTAATGTGTTTTGGATTTTTGTGCTATGCACATTTTTCTTAAAAATTCTTGGCAGAGTTGTGTGAAATTTGCAGGAGCAGTTGCCTATTCTAAGAACACTAAACTTGCCAAGTCTCAGAAAAATCTGCTCAGGAGGTTTTGTGTTATAGGATTCTTCACAGTCTGGAGGTTTTTAAAAGAAGGATAGTCTTCTCTTCTGATGGACAACAGTTGTGAAAATTTCACAGAGGAAGCTCTAGTTTAAAAAGCTCTAACCTTTCAAAACAATTGTTGTTGTGGGTTTGTTTTTAACAGGTGTATCAAGGGGGGAGCTGATATTTGGTTCCCCTGATCCTCCTCCATGATTCCTTGGGGATATTTGTTTGACAGTGGGATGTGCTTCCAGGCAGGAAAACTTCAGAATTTCAGAAGGGGAAGTGAATGAGCTGAGAGCCAGCATGATGTAGTGGTTTGAGCAACGGACTACAACCTTGAAGACCAGCGTTCGATTCCTGCTTGACCATGGAAACCCACTGGGTGACCTTAGGTACATCAGACACACTCAGCCCCCCCCCAAATCACATGATAGATTCACCTTAGGGTCAGCTTAAGTCAGAAACGCACACAACAAGAACAGTAATGAGTGAATGGTCTCAGGAGTTAAGATGGATACAGTTATGGTACAGCTGGTCAGAAGGGTTAAAGATACAACATGCACAGGAAAATGTAGAGGTGGTTTCTCATAGTTCCACCATGCTCTCAGACGTGGCTACAGCCAAAATGAGATCTCTAGACAGCCAAAGAGAGCAAGATGCATTTTGTACAGATCAGGAGGCAGATTGCTCCTGAAGCATAGGGAGGAGCCTTGAAAAGACAGCATATGTTGGGCTTTTTATTTTATTTTTATTTTATTTTTTATGTTTTTTAATGTTACCCAAGTTGCTTAGTACAACATAGATGGGACTTTTCCAGTTTCTGTCCTCAGGCATAGTTGGGAGATGCCCCTATCACAGAAGCAAGTCCCTCTTGTTTCAAGAGTTGTTGCTTCTAAGTATTTTATTTAAAGTCAGCAAGCAGATCTTGCCCTCCAGTCGCCTTGCAATCACAGCTTTTCTGTGGAAGAAGAGAAGTGGCAAAACTAATAAAAAGTAGAGTAATAAGGGTGTGCAGCTGAACTGTTCCTTGACCCCATTCCTTAATGGGGAAATAGGTGACGCAACACCAAAGAAGGGTATTCATTTTTCTCTGTAAGGTTTTTCATTCCTCCCCCTCCCCCCATTTCTAACCATCCTCTTGGGCCTCTTTCATCTAACTCTCATATGCTTTTACCTAATTAGATCTCCACATTTGCTGCATTGCTTCTGAGAAATCATCAGACATTAAGCTACTGTCTCTGAACAAATTTATAAACCAGCATTCAGGCAGTGAGATGTGTGTGCGTGCACACATACCCATATGTTTTAATCTGCCCCTGTTTGAATGAAGCCCCTAAGCATTACTTTCCTGAATGAGGAACTGTTCTTCAGAAGTAATTATACCTCTTTTCTCTTCCAGAGATCTTTTTTTTTAATTAAAAAAATATTCTGCAGGAGAATTAACAACAAAAGAGAGACTGACCTAAAATATTTCTGTCCATTTTTTGATTTCTGGATTCAAATAGTCACATCTGCACCTACCTCCTTGTTATATAATACCCTGGCTCCTCCCCAGATATATCCTGTGTTGGCTCTGTGTAGACCCACCGAGTGTTTCCTTGATTAATTTGTCATTCTTGCTCGCTCTCCATTCCTAAGCCCTTCTCTCAAGAGGACAGAACTAGCTAACAGAACTCTAGGCTAATGCCTTCATGTCATGAGACATCTGGAGACCTCCCTCATTTCACATTAGGAAGCAAAATATGTATTCAGCTGACAGGGGGTTCAGGGCAAGAATAGGAAGCTGAGGTAGTACAGCACTGAAGAGTATTTCATTTATTCAGACTCATCTTCCCATTGTCCTAGCTTCAAATAATTCCTTGCATTATTACTACTATTATAAAGCAAATCTCTTTTCAAAGGACATGACTGGACCGCCCCCCCTCCCCACTTCGCCTCAGTTGCACGGCTCTCTCGCGCCGAAAACCCTCAAGCAGCATTTTAAAGCCATCAACTTCCCTCTCCTTGTGGATACACAGAAATCTGATTTGCACACAACACTTGATTAAACATGTTGGAAAAGCAGCGTTGCTGAATCTGTTACTCCATCCACCCAGTGGAATTACAGACTTTGTTTGTCATGATAAGCAGCCTCTTGTACAAACATGTTCTGTTCAGTGTGAAAGCAGATTGTTAATGTAGTTCTGGCCTCCACATGGGCTCGGACGGAACGGTGCCAGGATGTTTTATGCCACTGATTTGACGTTCGTGTATCAGTTCCCAAATTCATAATAATGCTATAGCTTTCTTAGGCCAACCAAAGGGGTTTGATAGTCCTGGAGAATATTTCTATATTGCACACAGATACATCAATTTTGGCCTTTCTTACTCCCAGCATTCTTAGGGAATTAATTCAGGTAAAATCTAAAACAATCACATTACTTACTAGACATGTGACAGTCGCAGGCCTCTTCTTTCCCATTTCAACTAAAAAATAATATTTGCTTCATACATGCATGTTTTTAACTCAATGACTGGCATGTTCAGTCATCAAGCAACACACAACTTGCACTACAGTGGCATAGCCATTGCATTGCATAGCATTGCACAGTTGTTAAGAGAAGCACTACATTTCCACCAGTTGTAGATTATAACAGAGTGATCACTGTCAGTTATGGACACATATGTAGATCTAAATACGCATTATTTATTTTTATTTATTAATTGAATTTATACCCCACCTTTCTCCAAGGAAGGAATCCAAGGCAGCTATATAAAACACATAAGATATCTACAAACCCTCCAAGTTTTCACACATGAAAACTGGGGCACATGAAGCCAAGGAACATCAGAGTGTGGTCAAGATGGCAAACATTGCTAATGGAGAGGAGCACACAAGCTAGGTGTGCCTGCAGCAGTTTGCATTTGCCTGATTCTTGCAAAGACTCAGAATCTTGCAAAGGGCAAGATTCTACCTGTCTTCCTCTCCCCTGTACTCAGGTAATTGAGTGCAAACTACTTATTTTTTTTCACTTTGAACACAGTTTGCAGCAACTGAAGTAAGCTGTGAACAAAGAGGGGAAATGGGGCAAGAAGAGAGAAACTGAGGCATTTTTAAAAAGTGGAATGACAGAAGATTAATCAGGACTATCCCTGCCAGATTAGGACAGTTGAAGGCTATGTATCTAACAATAGTACTTGATACAAGCATCAAGTTTATACTGCTTGTTTTTCTCCATGTATATTTATCTATAAATACACCATGCAGATTGGTGGAAACCTATTGAAACTAAAAACATTCAGCTTATAGATGTCCTGTTAAAAAAGAGGCAGCATGGTTTCTGTGAAGGTCATCACCTTAGTTTTGTTATTATTATTTCATTATCTCCCAGTATGAGACAAAAGCAGTTTACATTTTATCACAAAAGACAATTTCAATGAGTTTCTGGAGAATGTTGTTTCTGAGCAACCGGAGAAGTCAGGCTTCATTATTATTTGCATATACAAAGCCTTGTTTTCGCATAGTCAAGGCCATCATCAAGCTCACCTCCTGAAAAGGAATTTGTAGACCAAGTGCTGGAAAGTTCTGGTCTTGCAACCCCTTGACTGGCTAACTGAAACTCTTGGTAGCTATGCACATGTCTAGTATAGACAGAAGGTGAATATTTTTCTTACCTTTTCATAATACTAGAACCCAAGGTCACCTCCTGAAGTTGAATTATGGCAGTTTCAGGACAGATAAAAAGAGGTACTTCTTTGCACTACACATATTTCAACAATGGAATTCCTGATCAAAAGATCTAGCAATGGCCACCAACTTCACTCTGAGGTTGTGGAACTCCCTCCCACGGAAGACTTGGTTGGCCCCTTCTCCGCTCTCTTTCCTCCAGCAGGCAAAGACCTTTCCATTGAGGCAGGCCTTTGGAGCTTAACCTGTTGTGGCAGAAGGAGCTTTTAAAGGGGTATGCTGTGCTTTTATCTTTTTATTGTGTTAGAATTTAATAACTCATGGGCCATATACAGTATGGGATCTGTATATTGAAGTCTACATCAACATGGTCAGGACATACTGATTTACAGCACAATTCAATATACTGAGTTTAAGGAAATAAATCCCATTGGTAAAAGTAAGTCCCATTGCGCTCAATCCCCCATTAAAATGACTGGATAGCAGTACATGTGAAAGGGATCTAGGAGTCTTGGTAGATCACAGGCTGAACATGAGTCAGCAGTGTGATGTGGCAGCCAAGAAAGCCAACGTGATTCTTGGTTGCATCAATAGGAGTATGGTGTCTAGATCGAGGGAGGTAATGGTACCATTCTACTCTGCCTTGATTAGGCCTCATTTGGAATACTGTGTCCAGTTCTGGGTACCTCAATTCAAGCAGGATGTTGACAAGCTGGAACGTGTCCAGAGGAGGGTGACCAAAATGGTGAAGGGTCCGGAAGTCATGCCCTATGAAGAACATTTTAGGGAGCTGGGTACATTTAGTCTGCAGAAGAGAAGGTTAAGAGGGACATGATAGCCATGTTTAAATATTTGAAGGGATGTCATGTTAAGGAGGGAGCAGGCTTGTTCTCTACCACTCCAGAGACTAAGACAAGGAGCAATGGATTCAAGCTGCAGGAAAGGAGATTCTTCTTGAACCTCAGGAAGAACTTTCTGATGGTCAGAGCTGTCCGGCAGTGGAATATGCTGCCTCGGAGTGTGGTGGAGTCTCCTTCTTTGGAGGTTTTTAAGTAGAGGCTGGATAGCCATCTGTTGGGAATGCTTTGATGTGTTCCTGCATAGCAAGGTGTTGGACTCGATGACCCCTGGGGTCTCTTCCAACTCTATGGTTCATAGAATCATAGAAATGTAGAGTTGGAAGAGACCACATGGGCCATCCAGTCCAACTCCCTGCCATGCAGGAACGCCCTTAAAGCACTCCTGACAGATGGCCATCTAGCCTCTGCTTGAAAACCTCCAAAGAAGGAGACTCCCCTACACTCCGAGGCAGCATATTCCACTGCCGGACAGCCCTGACTGTCAGGAAGTTCTTCCTGAGGTTCAGGTGGAATCTCCTTTCCTGCAGCTTGAATCCATTGCTCCTTGTCCTGGTCTCTGGAGCAGCAGAAAACAAGCCCTCTCCTTCCTCTACATGGCATCCCTTCAAATATTTAAACATGGCTATCATGTCCTCTCTTAAACTTCTCTTCTGCAGACTAAACATACCCAGCTCTCTAAGTCTATCCTCATAAGGCATGGCTTCCAGGCCTCTCACCATTTTGGTCGCCTTCCTTCTATGATTCTATGAAAATTATTCACCCTGGTAGCCATCAATAATCTACATGGTAGTGATTTCCACCATTTAACTGTGTGCTGTGAGAAGGACTTCCTTCTACTTGTCCTGAATCTCTACTATCTTGCTTCAGTGGATGAGTCAATGGTCAAATATTGTATTAATGTGTGTATGAGTATCACAGTGTCTTATTCCATGCTCAGACAGAAACATTATTTCAATTTGTTGCCATGTGCATGCCATTGAAAGGTCACCTGCACCAAGAACTGAAAATGATCAGTGTAGGTTAGTCCACAAATAGTGTGTGCCTTTACAAAAAAAGCATATGGGTATCATGAGCCACGATGTGATATCCCATGCTCAATGAGCTGTGCATTCACTTACACGTTGCAACCCCCTCTGCTCTGTATCTGGAAAGATCACTATGTATTACACTAATAGAATGTAAAAGTGGTCTTTTTATAAGCTAAACAATCATAATGCAAGTCAGTGTGTTTTATACCATATGTAATTGGCTGTGCATGTACATACATGTGCATGCTCACAAATTGTCATACCTGAAAATAACCCCCTTGTACTAGTGTAAAACTAGTGTATCTTTGATGCATTCCAAGGGGAAAAACATGTCATGGTTATCAAAACAGGTTACGCCAATGCATTGCTACAACCTGCTTTAATTAGTTATTTATTCATGTACATCCTTGATATAACAATGTTTTATAGAAAGGTGGGATTTACTTTTGGAGGGGGATGAAGAATGAGTAAATAACCAGTAAAACAGTGGTATAGAAGGGCTTCCACAAAAACAATCCTGAAAGCTCGGTGCTTGTTACTGCATTGCTACTCATGTTGCATTTTTCATTCTGCCTCACTCTGCGTGTGGTTTCGGCAGACACTTCGAATGTATTATGAAGGTGCCATGTCATCTCCATAGCAAATGGTAAGATTTGCACTTTAAGCAGGGATTAAGCCACTCGTTATGTATAGTGTCTGTCTGCTATCCGGGCTTAAAGCATTTGCTCTGAGTGCAGAATGAAATTTCTGAGAATGGGCACATAAATCTTTTAATTAGGTTATAAGCTAAAAGCATTTAAAATGTGAGCCCTTCTTACATATTTTAGTGACTAATCTTTTATTTTTCTTTCACATCCTTTTAGCAAAAAAATTCTGTATTCTTAAGAAAGGGACATCAATAGATTCTTAAGCTGAAACGATATTTTACACATCCTTGCTAAGTATGTCTTTATTGACGAGTTTTTATGAACAGCTGAAGATTACTGCAATATTTTTCATGGTTTCCCATCAGTTCCATTTGTTTGACTATCACATTACCATGCTAGGCTAGAAATAATAGGTTGTTTTACATTATGTATCTTTATACTTCATAGGTGCTTGAGGAAGTTACTTTTTTTGGCTTGCCCATCCTAGAATCTCCCAGCCTAACTGATAAAGTAACTTTCCTAAGCTCATCAAGATGAGAAGCTGATGCAATGTAGTTACTAAGAGACAGCAAACTACAAATCAGGAAATCCCTCAGTTGAGTCTTGCTTCTGCCATGAAATTACTAAACTCTTAAGCAAGTGATTCCTCTCAGCCTCAGATCCTCCCCCATCCAAACTGCACTATGGGAACAATAATAATGAACTACCTACAGGATAAAAATTACCACCAGATATTGAATATGAAACACATGGAGTACTTGAAAGTGCTATAAAAATATACGCTAATAATAATAATAATAATAATAATAATAATAATAATAATACATGATTCTTCCCCAACATTGTGCCCAACAGATAGTGTTGGACTGCAGCTCCAACAATCGCAGCCAGCATGAATGATAGGCACTGTAGTCCAACACATCTTGAGTGTTCCAGGTTGAAGAAGGCTGAACTAAGACCAAGAACCATGACTATGCCACTACTCAGTCTGCTAGCCCATCTGCATTCCTGTTTGGTAAGCTGATTAATGCCGTTAAGCATTCTGAGAAGATATTTTCAGGCACAACAGTGACTTACAGGAAGGATCTGGTTTCTTTCTAGTGAGTGTGCTTTTTTTGTGACTTTTGCAATCATTTCCAGATGTGTACTTTTGGTACTGCAGTCAGGTCCCAGGGCACCAGCTGATGTCTCAGGGAATTGCTGTGTTTTCCTGGGTCTTTAGGTGGGAGAGATGGTAGTTGAGGCAAAGAAAGTTTCATTTTTGTATGTGATATGGCTTTAAGGCCTGGGCCCCTGTCACCACCCATTCCCATCTGGTGCCAGGGCAGCCTGAGGATGTCTGTATGTGTGTTATGCTTCTGGAAACCTTGTGCACCATAATTGCAGGAGTGAAGGGAAGGGCCTAGGGAGACAGAAAATGCATGCTTCTACTTGGGGCCATTGCACCATTTGAAATAAGGCTGACAGTGGGCTGTCAGCATCACAGTTTATCAGTCTTCTTGCTATATAAGGCCTGGCAGCCATGGCTCACAGTCTGAGGAAAACAGAACCCAAAGGCTGGTGGTGAGCCTTCCATAAGTTCTGATGGCAGCAGTGTAGGGCTTGGAAAAGCTATCCATTTGTTCTGAGCATTACAGGTAAAGCCACACGGAATGGAAGACCTAGTGGGAACAAAGGCAAATGCTTCAGCTGCTGAGTACATTCTCCTGCTTGCCTGGTAACCAAAAAAGGTGCTTTTTTCCCCCCAGTTCTGGGTTGCCTTATTACCTGGTTAGCTGTGTAGCCCACATTCTAGGCTGTTTACCAGGTTGCCTTCATACCTGTTTCCAAAATTAGAAGAACCAAAAATAGTTCTGTCTCCCAACCCCTACCTGCCCTACCTCTGTAATGTTGCAAAGCTCCACCCTATGATATCACAAGGGCCCGCACTTTGGCTTCCCATTTTGGCCCTGAAACCCCAGGGAATGGGATGCTGCCAAACTGGAAAGCCTAAACACTATTGCAGAAAGATGCTGCAATAAGCATAAGTACCATGGCCCATTACCACACAATTCTTCTAGCTAAGTTGATTTCCCCCCATCAAATGTTATCTGTCTCTCTTTTGATATCTTACCTTTTGTATTACAGAATTGCTTCTCTCTGCTTTGTGGCAGCTACAAAATATTTTGAAAACTACCGTTCTACCATTGTCTAAACAGTTCTTTATTTTATCCAACTGATTTTAATTCTAAGGGCATAATAGACTTGGTAAACAGTGTGTTTTGTCCTTGTTAAAATGAACAAGTGTTTTGTGCAGTAGCAGTGAAAGTTACTTCAGCTGCATTAGGGTTGCCAGGCAAAATAAGAGATGGGGTTCTTGTACCTTTAATGGTTGTGTAGAAGAAGAAATTTCAACAAGTGTCCTTTGAAGGGAAGCAACATCTGCTGAAATTCCATTTTCTAACCAACTGTTAAAGGGACAGGAGCCTTGTCCCTTATGCCACTTGGCAACCCCAATTTAGGTGGAACTGTGTGTGGCTTGTGGTCTAGAAGCTATACTGTTCTTTATGTTTTCTTCTTCTCTTCCCCGTGCCCCCAGGATACCTCAAACCTGACACAATATTTCAGCTGTCTCCTAATCTGTACCAGGTATCTTGAATGTTGCGTATTTGACAAGGTAACATAAAACGATATGCATCTTTTGGAATCTATGTCACATCATTTTGCCATGCTTTCTTTGTAATTCTAAATTCTAATCTTCTATAGCTGTTCTAGTGAGCAGCTAATTAACATCCATGTTACATCTGTCTACTTCCTTTTTCTTTCCCATGTGCATCACATAATTATATTGTACTATTGGCTGGTAACTGATTTCAATGTCATACATGTCTCACAGGTCCATCATCTCACCTCTCAGGTATCCTTTTTGTGACAGGCATTTTTCCAGTAACATTCATAATGCCAGTATATCTCAAGACACCTGGTAGCTTAGACTTCTGAGTTGAGAAGCAAACCAAAAAAGCTCTAATTCTAAAGGGGTGGTCCTTACTTGTGGGAACTCTTTTTCATTCATTCACCTGTCGTATCCTCAATAGGGTACCTTATGTCTTAATTGGGTAGTAATTCAACAGTTTTCACTCTTCTTAGCATAAAGATGTAGTAACAGGAAAACTATGCTACATTTTTGTTAAGGTATGTCTCCTAACAAGTGCGAAACCAGATTGCTGGCTGCCTTCAGTTTGCTTTTCATTCACTATTAAATGAATGACCTGTGTAAGTAATGACAAATGGCGCAGAACTTTGAGGGCTGAGGAGTTATTCAGAAGACCTCTGCAGATATCAGATCAGCTTAGAGTAGTTTTTGTTCAATTACTGTGCATTGCTAGAATTTAAGAAGCGAACAGAATGTAAAGCCAGCAAAAAGTGCCATAGAGTACACAGAATAAATCCCATTGAGCAAAGTAACTGCAATCTTCTGCTTACTTACCCCTTTGAACTTAATGCATCTTACTTTTGAGTAGTAATGTATAAGATTAGATCAAGAGGCAACATGATAGCCATGTTTAAATATTTGAAAGGAAGTCACATGGAAGATGGAGCAAGCTTGTTTTCTGCTGTTCGAGAGACTAGTACACAGAGCAAGGACTTCAAACTACAGGAAAAGAAATCCCACCTAAACATTAGGAAGAATTTCCTCACAGTAAGAGTTGCTTGACAGTGGAATATGCTGCTTTGGAGCATGGTGGAGTCTCCTTCTTTGGAGGTTTTTAAACAGAGGCGGGATGATCATCTTTTGGAAGGGCTTTGACTCTGTATTCCTGCATGGCAGTGGACTGGACTGGATGACTCTTGTGGTCTCTTATAACTCTATGATTCTATAAGATGGTTCAGTGAAAATCATTTTAAAATGTTAGAAGAAAGTTCTAATGCAGCATACTGTGATGTTCCTTGAGCCACAAAAGTGTTTAACATTAATAATAATAATAAATGTGTATTTGTTACCCACCTCTCCCCAAGGCTCAAGGTTGGGGTACAACATAAGTTAAAATACATTGTGGAAAATACATTAAAAACACATAAAATCATTTGAAATAAAAATATATCATGATTAAAATACATTGTAATTAAAAATACATCATGATTAAAAATAGACTTGGTAGCCCTGCTGGAAGAGACAGGTCTTTAGTACTTTTTTGAATTTGGACAGCATATTTTGCTGTTGAATCTCTTCTGGCAGCTCATTCCACAGTCTTGGGGTGGCCAATGAGAAGGTCCTCTGGGAGACTGTTGCCAGTCTAGTCCTGGCCAGTTTAAGTAAATGGCCCCCAAAGGACCTGAGTGTACAGGGCGGATTGTATGGGAGCCTGGTGGACACTGTTTTCCTCTGCCCTGCTCTCTAGTATGTGGAGATTTAATATTGTTGCTAGGGAAAGTCCTCCCATGAACAAGTTATGCTGATGCAATAATTATATCTTGCTTGTTGGAGAAAGACAGTATCAGAGTGGAATTCTGTATGGTATTCCTCCTCCATGCACATTTCTATTTCAGTTTTGTTAAAAAAAGACAGAAAGAAAGAAAGAAAGAAAGAAAGAAAGAAAGAAAGAAAGAAAGAAGGAAGGAAGGAAGGAAAGAAAGAAAGAAATCTGCTTCTGAGGCATCCTGTCCTGGATTATCTTGCTCCTGTTCATGTTGTCTCATCACAATCTTCTCTTTTGGAAATACTGAGAATGACTCTACTTACCTTTATCAGAGAATGACTCTACTGTTTTATTAGGTCAACAAAAGACTTTTTTTTAGAGAATACTCTTAATAGCACATACCTTAGAGATGTTATTTGTTGGCGACAAGCAACAATGGAGACCTCTTGCCTCCCAGGCCGTGTTTATAATCTTTCTAGAGGCACCTAGGCTGCTCATTGCTGGAAAAAGAATCCTGGGCCAGAGGGACCTTGGACTCATCTTCTGTAAGATCAGACCTCAATGATATAGTATGATTCTCGGTTGAACCACAAAATTAGCTCCTGACACAGCCTAGGTCATGTCCCTTTTAAAATAACTGCCATTTACAATGGTGGCAATCTATAATGGCCAGAGTGGCTAAGGTTTGGTCGGCCTGGTACAGCAGATGTCCATATTAGAAAGGATCTAACTCCATTTTAGGAAACAAGCATCATGTAGGCAGCCTTATACAGTGTGACGGTCACCTTGTCTTTAAAACAACCTCTCTGTGGCTAAGCAACAGCAACCAGTCTTATGATGGCACTGTGAAGACTTTTTCGGCATACTTTTTGTAGGCTGCAGTTCACTTCAGCAGATGCAGAGAGATAAAGATTCTTGCCATCTGTCATCCAGGAATGACCACAGGGAATGGATCAGATACTTTTTGAAAAAATAATGTAACAATTGGTAACAATGGCCAGATATTTTTAAGAAGTGATTTTTAAGTTTTTAATGACTTAACTCTTTACTTCTAAAGTATTAGTCTGGAGAAGGCCTTTGGCCATTTGGAGCAATTTTTAAAAAAAAATATGTAAATGCTTTTTCCTTTTTTTATAAGAAGCACTTAAGAAGTAACACATTTGTAATGCCCTGTTACAAGGAACACAGCCAGTTATTTCTTAAATAAAAAAATCAACAATTAATGCAGCAAAGAAATCTCCCCGCCACCCAGTGACACAAAATGGGAATGAGTTGCTTCTAAAAATTAATGTTCTAGCCTTTAAGTGACCTTAGCAAAGGGCACCCTAGTGTCTCAGGCCCTACATTGATCAACACCAGAGAGCTTGGAACGGTCATTTAAAACTTCCCACAATGATATGGTATGCCACTGCTTCAGGGTAATATGGGAAATTTTCAGTAGTGGCTCCAGGCCAATGGATATAGGGGACCCCAGAGCAGGTGTCAGTCCAGCAAAAGGCCCTTCAAGAAGTCAAAGCTTTAGCACATGCCCAGGCATACTTTCTGCCAAGATCAGGCCTTCCTGAAATTCCCAGTTCAAATGCTAATAACACTGCTACCACACTGAGGTGGAAGCGAGTTCTCTTAGCTTGACTTTTGGCCTAATTAATGTGTGAATGCCTTATCCTGACAGTTTCTGCAAAGCAGGCTCACACACTGATAAGGCTCCAACACAGCCAAAGGTAGGTTTCTTGTTTGGCAAACACCAACAAGAGACTCATCAGACATGTCTAACCCAACAGAGGAGCATCATCCCATCATATATGCTTCAGGGGTACCAAAAGGAAAAAGAAATATTACACCACAGATGCCTTCCCCAGTCTATGAAACACTAATGTAACAGACACCTTCTGGATGATTCATATATTAAGATATGCAAAAGGTATAAATTGTTCATCCCAGTTGCTGAATAATATGGGAAGAATCATCTCCTTTTAGGGCCTCATTTAATACTTCAGAATTCATTTTCAAGATTTAGACAATGATAGAATAATACCAAAAAAAGTCTATAATGCCTAGTAAAATGGAAGGCAATAGGAAAAGAGGAAGACCACATTACATATGGATAGGCTCAATTAAGGAGGCCATGCTCCTGGGTTTGCAAGACCTGAACAGGGCTGTTGATGATAAGTTATCATGGAGGTCTCTCATTTATAGGGTCATCATAAGTTGAAGTCAATTTGACCTCAGTTAACCACCAATACCCCAACACCAACAATGGGTGTCCCTACTTGTACTTCTTTCAGATTCCACCCCTACCATTGTTAACAGATTCCTTCTGGATGACATTTGGCTGAGATTTCCTGTATCAGCCTTTCTCCAGCACAAAGCCCTCCAAATGTTTTAGACTGCAGCTCTTGCCTGTGTTACCTTGTGATGCTGATGAGAGTTCAGGTCCAAAATACCTGGATGGCACCATGTTGGAAGAGGCTGCTTTGCACGATGCCACAATGCCATGGAACAGACTGAATGTATAAACTAGGCTTTATTGACCCCCCCCCCAAAAAAAAAAGAAGAAGAAGAACAAACAACTTGAAGATTATTCCGTTTACCAGCAGATTTCTCCAATCTGTCTCTTGAGTCCTTGGCTAGATACACAGACAGCTGGTCCCCTCCTGTTAGGGATGCTTTGAGGGATGGAAGTTTCAGATAAGATGCAAAAACAGCTTGCCACACCGTATCCCCATAGTTACCACATTGTCTCAATCAGTCTTTTGGACTTTGATTAGTTCATGTCACAATGGATGGGGTGAAGACTGTTTCTCCCACTCCAGAACTTTCCTGGGCCCAGAGCAACAATCATTGGTGATACTCTCTTTTTCTCTTTTACTTATATTTACTGAGAAAGTAGAGGCTTGCTAGAACTGCTTGTAGCTGATATGGCTTGGCAAACACGTGTCCACATCTGTGTTGAAATGACCCAGAAAAAGGGCATTTTGTAATTAGGCAACTGATACCACATACTAACAACATCTACAGAGGAATAAATGACTGCAATCAGGCTTACTGCCAGGTAAAACTAGATATAATATTTCAGCCAAAAGTTTGTACAGTTGGCCCTCCATGTATGCTAGGGTTAGAGGCGTAAGACCCTCACAAAAATGGAAAAATTGCAAATATCAACGTGTATGCTGTGGGAAGGGGGTTGAAGCATGGTGGGGAGAATGGGTCCAAACCAGGCCAGGGAAAGGAGAGGAAAAGGGGGTGGGTTGAGATGGTAGTTTCCTACATCGTCTACTGTCCATCTCCTTCCTTGGGTGCGAGGGGGGCATGGGGAGAGAGTTTGTGGTGCTGAGAAATTGAGCTTCTAATTGTCCTTAGCTAGCCAGGCAATGGCTGGTAGAGGAGGAGGAGGAGGAGGAGGAGGAGGAGGAGGAGGAGGGGGGAGGAGGGGGAGGAGGGGGAGGAAGAGGACCAGAGTCAGGTTTTTAAAGGTCTATGAGAGAGAGAAGGTTCCCACAGGAAAGAATGGCCTGAGACAGGAGGCCAGGTGTTGAAAAACCATGCAAATAATCAAATTCGTGAAAGTCAAACCCACAAATGTGGAGGGCTGACTGTATACTGTGCCATTGTGGAAGAAATGAAATTTGCTTTTAAGTATGGCTTAGAAATAACTTTTTCTCCTTCAATTGTAGATTCCAGGTGACCAGATTTCCTAACATTTATCAACTGTGCTAATATGCCTATGGATTTAAACCAAGGGTGAGGAACCTCTAGCCCAACAGCTGTTTGGTCAAAACTCACATCAGCCCAAGCCAGTATAGTCAGTGATAAAGGGACTCTGAGAGTTGTAGCTCAAAAGTCTGGAGGGCGAAAGGCTCCCTAATGAAGAGGAATCTGATCTTATGATTCACTACATGTTGTTGTATGCTGTTGCTAGGTAGACTTTTCAAAACTGTTATACGGGGTTTTCCCCCTGCTTATCTGACAGGTTAGGAATGAGAACACTGTCAAGAAACAGAATTGGTTGAAAAGCGGAACCCACGGAGGGAGTATGAGGGACTTACAGAGGCTCACTTGGGACAGATTGCATGCATGCTGCTTGCAAAGTTTCTTAGCAGGCTTAGCGCTCCCCTCAGCTCACTTTGAAAGCAGCGCATTCCTGTGATTGATTCCAAGTGAGCCTCCGTAGGCAAGAAGAACAGATAAAAGGGCAGAATACCTGTTGAATTAATGGAACTTCCCTCAGCTTGGAAGTGTCGAAAGAGCAAGTCATCAGATAACAGGGTGTCAGAAGGTGGAGGCTTCCTGTAAATGTTACATGCTATATATCTGCTTCAAGTGCCAGATGTCTCAATTGGAATGCTGACATTTTGCTTCTCATGCCAATAAATAAACAATTTTCATTTGACTAATGCTTCCAGTCTTGAACTTTAAAATGGACAGCTTTCCTCTATTTGAGCTCTGATTTGTAAATATCTGTGTAGTTACAACACAATTCTAGTCCTTTTGGGTTTGGTAGATCTAACTTCCTCATAAGTGAGTGTGAGGCTACAGCCTTAAACACTCTGCTGTGCTGCATGTTACTGGCAAATGGCAATTACATAAGGAATGTTCTGCCCAGTGCCAACAAGGCAAAAGAAAAGTATTAATTATTAAAGCCCCTTTAAGGTTGTTGTCGCTGTGTGCCTTCAAGTTGTTGTGACTCTAAGGTATACCTAGACAGAGCCTATACAGAGCTTTCTTGGCAAGATTTGTTTGGAGGGGGTTTGCCATTGCCGTCCCTTGAGTCTGAGAGAATGTGACATAACCAAGGTCACTTAGGGGGGGTTGCATGACAGAATGGAGATTTGAACCCTGGCCTCCAGACTCATTGTCCAACACCCAAACCACTACACCACAGTGGATCTTTAAGGTACAGGCCAACAATTTTGAATTTTGTTTTAACAGGGAGCCGGCAGCAGGGACAAGAATCAGAGTTCTTGGCCTTAAGTCTCCTACAAAAAGAACTTTGGGGTTTTTTCCCCTATTAATTTACCAAATAAGTGAATAGTGCAGACAGAATATTGTGAAGTGGGGTGTTTATTAACCTCTTTCCTTTCCTTTCTGGATTAATGAAATGAGTCATCTGTATCATTATGAGCAAGGGAAAAAATCTGTAGGTGGGAAGCATTGTTTTTGCCAACATTCCCTCCTTCCCTTCTTCCACCTATATTCACATGTGACTTTGTCATTCTCGGTAATAACAAACTCAGGTGGCTGAGCACCTACTGGGCATCATCCTGGAAAGATGGACGTTCTGTGAGTAGGTGGTTCCCAGGTCCAGCAGGTGAGTAATTTACCTGTCCTGGATGGAATTGTACTGCTCCTGCAGGGAGAGATGTATAGTCTGGGGGGGTGATCTTGGATTCATCTGTATCCATAGAAGCTCATGTAGCCTCATGGGCAAAGAGCACCCACCACTGGCTTCATCTGGTTCAGCAGCTATAATCATTCCTGGACAGAGACAGACTGAACACCATGATCCACACTCCGGTAATCGCAAGACTGCACTGTTGCAATATGTTCTATGTGAAGGCATCTTTGGGTCTGGAGGCTGCAACTAGTACTGACTGTGGCAGCCAAGCTTCATAATGTGTGCATGTCTTGTGTATGTACGTTTTCAGGCCACCTGCCAATTTATGGAGACATCGTGAATTTCACGAGGTTTTCTTAGGCAAGGAATACTCAGAGGTGTTTTTGCCAGCTCCTTCCTCTGAAATATATCCTACAACACCTGGTATTCATTGGCAGTCTCCCATCCAAGTACTAACCAGACCTGCTTTTGCTCAGCTTCTAAGATCAAATA
Source organism: Ctenosaura bakeri (assembly GCA_948474755.1). NCBI lineage: Eukaryota > Metazoa > Chordata > Lepidosauria > Squamata > Iguanidae > Ctenosaura > Ctenosaura bakeri. The sequence continues at coordinate 341,726 of CAOLHI010000995.1, read as the reverse complement.
GGATATTTATATTTAGGGTATTTAGGCTGGTGTTACTGCAGTTGCTAGCCCGGATTTGTGGGATATTAGATATCACTTTGATGTCAATAATTTGGCTTTCTTCTACCATCCTTCTCCACGTGTCTGCAAGGTCCCCCGGACAAGCTCACTGGCAGGCAATGGCCACTAATCGCTGTAATATTCCAACACAATACAGGCTGGCCAGAAATAGCCGTCCCGCCGCTTCAGGAGACCTCAAAGGCATGTACTCTATTATGTATGCACGCTACTTACAAAGAACTCCCTGCCTCCAAGCAGGAGGCTTGATTAGGAGAATCCTCATCTGTCAAGCACTCTGCGTTTGCATACTGTCTACTCTATTGTCAATTCGGACTTAACTCAGTCATGCTAAATTCTGACCTTTTGGAGGCTTTGTCTCCAGCCCGAAATTCATTGTTTTCCCCAAGTACGGACTAGCCTACGGCCACATTTTCCCCTATAAGAACCCCGGACTTTGAGAGCTTCTTCGGATCGCTCCCGACTTCCATCCCGCCTTGCTGCCGCTTTGCTCGGCGAGCCTTCCCCTCAGTCCCACATACTGAGACTTCATATCTCCGAACTCAATCTTCAGACTACCCAGGCTTCAGGATAGGTGTAGTATCACCCAAACCAACAACTCTTCTTAAAAATCCCTCTATCCCACTCCAACCATTATTTCTATAGTTATCTGTGTGAGTGTGTTGCATACACTGTTTGATTGTATTTTAATAAAAATCACAATTACTATTTCAATTCTGTTTGCTCCTTGACTCGACCTGACCCCGTAGACATTGGGTAAAAGATTCCGTTCTGTTGCCCTGCCTCTCGCATTGCTAGCTTGTGCTCTTTGCTAATTTCCCCAACTTGTGTAATTGAGAGTGCATTTAGGTGTCCCTCCCGGGACCCCCAGAAAACAGGGTAACACTGGTCAGTGTGCTATTGTGCTTATTGATATACATCAGCCATTCTCAGTTGACCATTGTCCTCTTAGGAGTTGTTCCAGGTCCCCCCATCAAACAAGGATACACACATGAATGGATAGAGAGATCATTCATTGATGAACACAAAGAAAACTTGAACATTCTGACATACTGGAAAAAAAACTTTTTAAAAAGACTGTTTGAAATTAAACATCTATCAGGCTTAATGCAATCACTGGTGTTTTTCTGCAAGTTTCATGATATCAGGCTCCAAATTAGACAATGACAGTCAGAGGTCACCTCTTGTGATATCTATTCTATTGTTGGATTTTGTCAAGGAAACTATCAAATGATGTGTTGGAAAGATATCATAAATAGGTGGAGAACTATTGACTCCAGTTAAGATTACTGCTTGGGTATTTCATCGATTTAGTTACCTAGAGCCCCCATAAATGCTTGGCACTCTCCTTCTCACAGTTTTCAGTTTGTGGCCCCTTTCAAATGTGCCAGGGCCCCCTTGGGGCCATATGGCTCCTGTTGACAATGACTGATGTACATTATTAGTTTGGACACATTCTTATTCTATCCAGTCCTCGAGTCTTTGGGAGTGAAGGCCTAATTGTTCTGGGACCCATTTCCACTGCACAATTATGCACATTTTGCTGCTATACTGAAAGATAATCACTGGTAGCCAATTAGATGCCAAGCCATTTCAGGGTGTTACTTTTGACTTATAACACCCTATACTGCTCTGGATGTGGTTCTCTAAGAGACTACCTTCTGCTGTATACATTGCCCTGGTCTTTACATGCTGGTGTTACCCCAAAACATGGGGGACCTTGAGGTCCACCAGCAGTGCCAGTGTCTCATTAGGAAAGTGAGGAATTATAGCTCAAAGGAGGCCTGCAAGAGAGGGATAACTATGGTATCTTTTCACCTGTGTATACCAGTACTAACTATGAGGCACCAGTTGAGAATCAAAAGAATGTTTTATTGAGGAATTCACAGACACATCACTCACGAAGAAGCCAGTTCCTAAACACAGGAGACGGACACTTGGAGGAATGTTACACATAGGAGTAGAAGGGTCAGGAACCAAACAGAGAGTTTGGAGCTACAGAATTGCTTCCAAGTTATCACCCTTATTAGTGAAGAAGTGGAACAGTAGGAAGAGCTAATGGAACAGCAGCAAGATCTGCTCTCTCTTATTAATGAGGAAATTGAACAGCAGCAAGAGGAAATTGAACAACAGCAAGAGCAACAGTGTCAGCCTGAAGAGAATGTCCAGGCCCTGGAAGAATCTGCACATCGAGTAACCCTGGCCAAGCCTCAGAGGAGACAAGTTCTGGTGGTTGAGGACTCCTTGCTGAGAGGAACAGAAGCAACAATCTGCAACCCTGACAGGATGACTCATGAGGTGTGCTGTCTCCCTGGGGCCAAAATCATTCATGTAACAGAGAGGCTAACAAGACTGGTCAAGCCCACCGACCATAACTGCCGCCTTTTGGTTCAGGTCGGAACCAATGCCACTGCGAAGCACAGCTTTCAGCACATCACAAAAGATTATAAGGTTATGGGTAGGAATCTGAAGGACCTTGGTGTGCAGATTTGTGATTTCATGCCTCCTCCCTGTTGAAGGACATGGCCCACAAAGGGAGAGAAAAGTAATGGAGGTGAACAACTGACTCTGCAGATGGTGCTGCTGGAAACGATTGGGTTTTTGGACCACAGTCTGCATTTTCACGAAGATGGTCTTCTGGCAATGGATTGGGTGCACTTCACAGCCATTGACAGGAATGTTTTTGCTAAGAGTCTCGCAAAGCTGATCAGGAGGGCTTTAAACTGAGTTTGGGTAGAGAGGGAGACAGTATTATTCAGGGCAGGAATTCAGCAAGTGCTGAGCAAAACCTCCAAAATGTTATAGATAGACCAGGCCAAGTGGTACTAGACACGAACACTAGGAGGAAAAGCAACTTTAGTAAAGGGCTTGCAGGAAGAGCACATGGTCTTAAATATCTCTACACTAATGCAAAGACCATGGGGAATAAACAAGATGAACTGGAACTCATAATACAACAAAATAAATATGACATAATAGGCATCACTGAAACCTGGTTGGATGAGTCTCATGATTGGAATGTAGGAATAGGGGGGTATAACCTATTTCACAGAAATAGACCTAACAGGAAATGAGGAGGAGTAGCCTTATATGTCAAGGATGTTTTCACTTGTGAAGATATCCATGACACAAGTCTGGGAAGCCAAGTTGAGAGCATCAAGGTAAGAATTAAGGGAGCGAGAAAAAATAGGGATGTGATTGTGGGGGTTTGCTACAGGCCTTCAGGCCAGCCTGAGGACTTGGATGAGGCCTTCCTGGAGCAGATGACCACACATTCAAAAAGGAGAGGTGCAGTGTTAATGGGAGATTTCAACTATCCTGATATATATTGGCAGTCAAACTCTTCCAAGACCACAAGGTCCAACAAGTTCCTCGCTTACCTTGCTGACAATTTCATGATCCAGAAGGTGGAGGAGGCAACAAGGGGATCAACTATTTTAGATCTGATACTGACCAACAGGGATGACCTTGTTGATGAGGTGGAGGTGGTGGAATCCTTAGTTGGGAGTGACCATGCTTTATTGGAACTTGTCATTCAGTGGGAAGGAGAAGCCAAGTGTAGCCAGACATGCATTCTAGACTTTAAAAAATCTGATTTCAGTAAACTTAGAGAATTACTTGCTGAAATTCCATGGTCAAGAATACTGAAAGAGAAAGGAGTTCATGATGGATGGGAGTTTCTTAAAAGTGAGATACTGAAGGCACAATTGAAAACTGTGCCAATAAGGAGTAAAAATGGCAGGTGTCTAAAGAAACCGGAATGGCTGACTAAAGAACTCTCAGTTGAGCTAAGTGTTAAAAGAAACATGTACAGGAAATGGAAGAATGGTGAAACCACCAAAGAGGAATTCAAGCAAATAGCCAGGATATGTAGGGAGAAGGTCAGAAAAGCTAAAGCACAGAATGAACTCAGGCTTGCCAGGGACATTAAAAACAAAAAAGGGGGGTCTTTTTAGATATGTCTGCAGCAAAAGGAAAAACAAGGGAATGATAGGGTTGCTGGGTGGAGAAGATGTCCAAGTACTAACAGGGGTAAGAGAAAAGGCAGAACTACTCAACACCTTCTTTGCCTCAGTTTTCTCCAAAAAGGAAAGAAGTAGTCAACCTGGGGGGTGGGAAGCAGGTGGGGAATTGGGGGAAATGCAGCACAGAATAGATAGAGAAATAGTACATGAATACATGGCTACACTAGATGAATCCAAGTCTCCAGGGCCAGATGAATTACATCCAAGGATATTAAAAGAACTGGGAGAAGTAATTTCAGAACCACTCGCAATAATCTTTGAGAACTCTTGGACAGCAAGAGAAGTCCCAGCAGACTTGAGGAGGACAAATGATGTCACCATCTTCAAAAAGGGGGGGAAATAGGATCCAAATAATTATTGCCCAGTCAGCCTGGCAGGAAAGATCCTAGAACATATCATTAAACAGTCAGTTTGTAATTACTTAGAAAGCAATGCCATGATCACTAAAAGGCAACATAGGTTTCTCAAAACCAAGTCATGCCAGACTAATCTTATCTCTTTTTATGATAGAGTTACAAACTTGATAGATGAAGGGAATGCTGTGGATGTAGCATATCTTGATTTCAGTAAGGCTTTTGACAAAGTTCCCCCAGACATTCTTGTAAAGAAGCTAGTAAAATGCAGGCTGGACAGGGCTACTGTTAGGTGGATTTATAATTGGTTGACCAACTGAACCCAAAGGATGCTCACCAATGGCTTCTCTTCTTCCTGGAGAGAAGTGACTAGTGGGGTGCCACAGGGTTCTGTCCTGGGCCCAGTGCGATTCAACATCTTCATCAATGACTTGGATGAAGCAATAGAGGGCATGTTGATCAAATTTGCAGATGACACCAAATTGGGAGGGGTTGCTAATATGCTAGAGGACAGGATCAACATTCAGAATGACCTTAACAGATTGGAGACCTAGGTCAAAGCTAACAAAATGAATTTCAACACAGAGAAATGTAAGGTCCTACACTTAGGCAGAAAAAATAGAATGCACAAATATAGGATGGGGGACACGTGGCTGGATAACAGTACATATGAAAGAGATCTAGGAGTCTTAGTGGACCACAAGCTGAACATGAGTCAGCAATGTGATGTGGCAGCCAAGAAAGCCAATGCAATTCTTTGTTGCATCAATAGGAGTATGGTGTCTAGATCAAGGGAAGTAATAGTGCCCCTTTAATCTGCTTTGGTTAGAGGTCGTCTGGAATACTGTGTCCAGCTCTGAGCACCTTATTTCAAGAAGGATATTGACAAGCCCTGGTGGTGCAGTGGTTAAATGCCGGTAATGCAGCCACAAGGTTGTGAGTTTGATCCTGCCGGGCTCCAGGTTGACTCAGCCTTCCATCCTTCCACAGGTCAGTAAAATCAGTACCCAGTTTGTTGGGGGCAATTAGCTAATCCATTGTAAACTGCTCACAGAACACTTAGCTGATAAGCAGTATAGAAATACACATGCTATTGCTATTGCTAACATGTCCAGAGGAGGGCGACCAAAATGGTGAAGGGTCTGGAAACCATGCCCTATGAGGAGTGGGTATGTTTAGTCTGTAGAAGAGAAGGTTAAGAGGGGACATGATAGCCATGTTTAAATATTTGAAGGGATGTCATGTTGAAGAAGGAGGGGGCTTATTTTCCACTGCTCCAAAGACTAGGACAAGGAGCAACAGATTCAAATTACAGGAAAAGAGATTCCACTTAAACCTCAGGAAGAACTTCCTGATGGTCAGAGCTGTTTGGCAGTGGAGTATGCTGCCTTGGATTGTGGTGATATCTCCTTCTTTGGAGGTTTTTAAGCAGAGGCTGGATGGCCGTCTGCCAGGAGGGCTTTGATGTGTGTTCCTTCATGGCAAGGGGTTGGACAGGATGGCCCTTGTGGAATCAATTCTATGATTCTACATGCAAGAAACCAAGTAGTCTCATGAACTATCCAAGGCTAGCAATGGGAGAAGAGAGGAAGGTTAAATTGTGAGAGATTTCAGGTGTATAGGGTGATATTTACTGGTAATGCAGGAAAGGATCGAAGAGAGGTGCCTCAAATATGGGGGTGTGAGAGCAGCATGGAGGAATGAGAATCAGAGGTACAGCATGATGCCCAAAGAGATGCTGGGATTGGAGCGAGGGTTTTAATACCCTTTTTCCTATCCTGAAGGGGCAAGTGCTAATTTCTGTCTGGCAGAGTAAACGAAAGGAGTCCAGCACTACAGAATGACAATGCTTTTACTCCACTTCAACGGCCATGGTTCCACATTATGGACTGTGGGGATTGACAGGTTAGGGAGGGGCTTTTAGAATTCTCAGCCAGAAAATTTCTCCTCTGGATAGAACCACAGCAGTTCAAGTGGAATAACTCTGTGTAGTGTGAATGGGCCCTTGGTTTTCTATATGGCAAGTATATGTCATTCTTCATCCATAATATTCTGGACCAAGCAAGCATGGAAGCTGGTGCCAGTTATTCTTCCAGAGGATGGTTTGGTAACTGGCACAACTAATGTGCCACTGAAGGTAGGTGTAGCAAGATGGCAGCTGTTGTGATTTTGTTGCATCTCTTTGGACACTGAGTATGATGTACCTTTTTTGCAACTGCTATGTTCTTACAGCTATACACATCACCTGTAAAGGTTTCAAGGCATAACGTTCTGGTGGTACATTGCTTCTTTCTCTTCCAAGTTATTAACATTCCATTTGAAATTTCTATACAAGCCTATTCATGTTTTAATGCACTTCTTCCTGTGCCACAGCTGTGTAGGCATATAGCCTAGGAATGAAATTACATACACTTTCTCCAATAGTAGGTGCAATTTGGTTAATATCAGTGTACTTTGGTGACTGTCAGCCATGCTTCTGAAACATAGCCACAGCTATTTAGTTACAAACAAGTGTTTATATCCAGACATCAGAGTGTCAGGAAATAAAAATGATGAAGGTGACACGAGGAGCACAACAGGTATGCTCCAAAACATTTGGAAAAACCCATTCAGTTCTGACAAGCAAGAACTAAATCATCTGTCACTGGTCAGTTTGCATCTTATCAATGATCCTTTAAACGCAAATAAAATTTGAACAGAAACTGTAGAGTTCAGACAGAAAGACTGTCACATTCAGGGACACACACGCACACACACAGAGAGGATGTTATATTTTTTCTAAACTACAATTTAAATATTTTCCTCTCTTCAACACTAAAATAAGTTGTAGGTAAAGGGAAAAAACTTATGCTGAAAACAAAGACAGCTCTGTTTGTTTTTGATAGAACAGAGTCCTAATTAATCAATAACAAATATCCTAGAGCATCCCCATGGGCCAATTCCTTGATTGTTAACAATATCTAATGTTTCAGTCAGGAAAAATATATCTTCATTAGTTGCTGAGCTTGAAAAACTTACATAACCTGCTGAAATTATTCCAGAAGGCTCAGCATGTTTACTTCATGCCAGAGGCATCAAAGAACAAAGTATGGCCATGGCATATTTTATGACAGACCTGTTTGGAAAGATTCTGTCAGACGTTCATCAAAGTAAAAGGATCAGTGTTGCATTTCATACACATTGCACTGGATCGGTACAGAAGGCAAAACAAACATAAAGAGGTAGCTGTGATTTACCACAATGTAAGACTATTGCAGAAAGGCATAAAATAAAGTAGTGGCTAAGATCCTTATTAAGGTCCTCTAATAGGACAAATCTTGTACTCTTTTTCTGTAGAGAATGGAAACAAAAAGAAGGGGAAAATAGAAGGGTACTCAGATCTTACTAGTTACACATACAGAACTAATTCTGTGAAATTACTCAGGACAGTACTGAAGCAAATCACTAAATTTCTGTCAAACCTGGAAGATGCGGATTCCCAAGATGCAGCCAAGAAAGACTTCAAAGGAATGGTTATTTGTTGGATACAGCTATAACGGACCTAAGCTCTGTTTACTGTCACGGTAGCTGCATCTGTGTTTCACAACCATGAGGGTACAAGCAAACTTGTGCAGTCTTCACATGAAATTGTGTGGTTTGATGTATACAGCAGTATGGCACATACAATATAGTAATAACCAAACTGATACAGTTACTTTGATGCAGTTGACCATACTTTTTATGATTAATTGACATGCATTCAACAAAATCACTGGAAGCAACTGCTGCAATAATAATAGATTTGAAGGTATTATGTGACATCAGTAAAGGATTGCTTGGATATCTGGTAGCAATGGCTGGAAAGGGGCAGAAGGAGAAGCAGCTAACTGGAATGTCTTGTTTTGATTTATTTGCATCAATAGCAATATTTGAAAAGGAAGATGCCTGCAGTTCTTGAGTTACAATCTCCTTGATACTCCTTTGCTCAGAAGACTTGGGGGGGGTGACCCCTAAGATTATAATACCAAAGGAAAAAAAGAGTTGATCTCACAAATGATCCTGTAATGGGAGTCAAGAGCAACAGGACCAGAGAGCAACCAGTTGTGGTCCTCCTCTGCCCCATTATTTCCTTGCTACTTAATGAGGTTGAACTCTCCAAGGCCCATGAATTGTTGCAACTCCAAAACCTCCCACCCAGCAGATTGCAAACTGTCCAAAGAGAAGTGAGTAGGAAATAGGGTTGCCAGGTTTTCAAATGGCAATAGGGGGACAATCAAAATTCATGACATGCAGGGTTGACAGTCAGGATATAGCTATTAACAAGTTTGTGATTTACCTAAATACTAAGAAAGTAAAGATTTCTGTTAACTTAGCCATGTGTTTCTCTGTAAAATTAATATATTGATCACATTTATAAATTACATGATGGACATATTTCTGTCTTTATGAAGAGCCCACCCACCAGAACACTGAATTTAAGGGCATTTTGTTCTGCCTATGTAGAAGAAAAAGCTTTCTAACCTTCAAAGAGGGGATATCTCTTATAATAAAGAACATCCGCCAACCCTACAAGGGTCAAGCTTTCCAGCCCTAAAAAAAGAGACATCCTTTATAATAAGGTACACTTGGCAACCCTAGTAGAAAGGTGGTATGGAAGGAACTTCAGAAGATTGCCTGGCTAGCATTTCTAGTAAATACTCATGTCTGATTCAAGAGTTGAGGGAGTCACGGGAAACCCATCTGTTGCCCCCAGTCATTGTTGCATGTCTTTTTCTCTCCCCCATCCCCCATTATAATGTACCCTTCTTCATAGGAGCTCCAGGAAACTAATAATTTTGTACGAGGAATGGACAAAGTGTGAACCTCCAGATGTTGTTGAATTGTAGTTCCCATTACCTTTAGCTAGCATGTCTAAGGGTAAGGAATGCTGGGAACTGCAGAGCCATGATATCTGGAGGACTGTACTTTGCACAGTCTTGACCTACAGTATTTCAATTTCCTGTCTATTTGCTTATGACAAATTTCTGCTCAGAAGCAATGCTAAGTTTGGATCCAGAGCCTATGGGAATTATGGGGATCCTAGAAAAATTCAAAACTCAGCTTGCAACAAGTGACAGCACCCACCTCATAAAATGATCCTTGCATGTTTGAGGCTAGGGGCAAGAGATCCAGGGCTACTGTTCTGCCAGCCCAGATCTCACTCTAGTCCTGTGGTTCACAGCCTAATTTTTATTTCCTTGGTACTGCAGAGGAACAGTTGCACTGATAAATCTCATGTAAGCTTATGCTCATGGAAAACATGCTCATAGCAGTTCTATAAGATCCCTTCTCAAATAATGCTCTCACTCACTCACTCACTCATTCAAATGATGAATGGAAAGTTGCATAACATTTCAGCATCTAACTTATTCTCCTCAAAAATTCCCACCATCAATCTGGACTGATTAAAATTTGGGTAGAATCCAATAAAGGAAGAAAAATATGAAAAATACAGTAACTTTTTTTGGAAGCTATTCCTGCTTTCCTCTGTCATTTTAGGTGGTGGGAAAACAAATAATGTTAGGCTAAAATGACTTGTGGGAATGAAAATATTCTGATGATAAAATGGAGAGCAGAGGGACACAGAAAAAGATGAAGAAGAAATGAAAGCAATTTAGAAAGCGGTAAATGAATAGAGAACATTGATCCAGAATTCTGTTAGAAAAATGCTCGGGCTGATTCATAATACATTCAGTGGTATAAACAGAGAAATCAAAATTTGACATGGTAAGGTGTGGGCTTGAATAATGCAATGTTATCTTTTCTGATCAGCAGACCAAATGACAGGTTCTAAAATTAGCTGTGAGTGAATCCTGATCACAAAAGTAAGATCTGAAACAAAATGCTGCAAAATGAATCACTTGGATTCCTAGAAGCTTATGGAGCTGAAACTAAATATTTGCTGTTAGTGCCCATAGAAAACACTTTGGTTGAAAAGAAAGGATGCAGTTCACAATTCTTTGTGAAGTATTTTTTTCCTTTCTATAAGAGCAGTGTATTTGAATAAACTGGAAATATGACAATGGAATGGATAAACTCAAAGTCTGCAAATAACATGTCACTTGGTAACTCAGTAAACTATAAATCTCAGAATTCCACAGATGTTGCAAGTGGAATAATAGCACTATAAGAGTATAGGGTGGAAATGGCCATTGTGTGCAGTGGAAGGGAGAAGATGGATGGTCCCATGTTTGGTTACTTCTTGACACTTCTTTGTGGGATATTGTACACCTAGCAAGGAACAATGTGGTGTAGTGGTTTGAACAGTGGACTATGACCCTGAATACCAAGGTTTGGTTCCTCATTCAGCCAAGGAAACCTCAGTGGCAGAGCTTGGAGTATGTGGACAGGGGGAAAGGGGCAAGGCTACGGTACGAGGGGCGTGGCTACTGTGCGCAAGGGGTGTGGCTGTGGTGCTTCGTGGTGTGGCCAGGGCATGCGGGGGCATGGCTACAGGCTGGGACACCCCAGAAATATTGCCCCACTCCCATATCCCTACATGACTGGGAAACCTACTGTATGATTTTGGGCATGTCACACACTCTCAGCCCCCAGAAAGCCCCATTATAGGTTCACCTTGGGGTTGCCATAAGCTAGAAATGTGTTGAAAGCACACAACAATAGCAGCAGCACAGAACAAAGGAGCCAGCAACAAAGCAGGGAGAGAGGTTGGAGGAAAAAACAGAGAGAGAGAGAGAGACTAATCAAATGACTGGTGTGTCCAATGGTAATGGCTCTTTAGCTTTCAGACAAGTTTCTTCTCTAGCCGTACCCTGTAAACTCTCATCTAAAAACTGACCAGGCCTGAGCCTCCTTAGCTTGTAAAATCAGATGAAATCAAGTGTGATTTAAATGGTGTGATGATGTGGTATGGAGAAAGGGCACAATCATAGAATCATAGGGTTGGAAGAGACTGCCAGGCCATCTGATCCAGCCCTTTGCCATGCAGGAAAACACAATCAAAGCACTCCCAACTGATGGCTATCCAGCCTCATACTTAAAAACTTCCAAAGAAGGAAACTCCACCACACTCTGAGGCAGCGCATTCCAGTATTCAACAGCTGTTACCATCAGGAAGTTCTTCCTAATGATTAGATGGAATCTTTTCTCCTGTAGTTTGAATCCACTGCTCTGTGGCCTAGTCTCTGAAGAAGCAGAAAACAAGCTTGCATGTGATATCCTTTCAAATATTTAAACATGGTATATTATAATAAGGGAGACAAGGAATAAATGGTATGGAAATAGAATGTCCTGTGATAGTGGTATCAACATATGTATGTTATTACTTTAGGAAAGTTCTGTTAAGAGTGCAATTTATAAAACTAAATATGGGTTAACAAACTATGTTTCAATGATCAGATAAATAAAAAATACCATTGTGTTCCAATGACAGAATGACATAAAATGAAAAAGAGAACGTAAAAATGGTATATAGTAAGAGTGTAATTCACCCAATCTGTAGTTCTAGCAGAGAGAGAAGTCAACTTCAATGTATATGTTGGTTTTTCTTTTTGCAATGCCAATCTTATAAGATACTCTACACAATATTATTGTTTTTTCTATTGTTGGTTTTTTTCTCCCCCCCTCTTTATTACACATATGGTAATGTATGGTATTAGATCTTACTTGCTGTTCTTTTACTGATATATGTGGTTTGTCTGTTTGTGCTAATAATTTATTGGAAAATAATAAAAATATTTATTAAAAAAACCCAAATATTTAAACATGGCTATCATGCCATCTCTTAACTACCTCCACACTAAACATGCCCAGCACCCTAAGCCATTCCTCATAGGACATGGTTTCCAGCTTGCAAACTTAAACTAGGGAAAAGTTGTGCCCCACAACAGGATCTGCTCTCCCATACTTTCTTGTACATAGGCTAGAGAAAGAGGACAGACATTATGATTATGAAGGATGTTTATCCCAGAGATAATGGAAGCATTTCAACAACTAGCACTTACAGCCTCCAAATACTTTAACTATCTACCATTTGTTTGCCAATTAGTAAATTAGTTTTATTTTTCGAAATGCTAACACAGTTGGCTTCAATGGTAAAAAGAAAAGCTCTCTGAAGCTGGTCTTTTGGTCCATGATAATGACCTTCCTCTTCAATCAGTAATAATAATCCTAAAATTAAACAAAAAAAATATATGATTCAGAGGAATGTAGTTGATCCATTCTGATATGAATCATAGCATGGTCTAGTGTAGACTTCTTCAGATAAAGTTCAGTGGAACTTGTTTCCTAACAAATATGCTTAGTATCAAAGCCCAGATGTTACAATGTCTTGGATTGACTACTATTTATGACTCTGTTTTAGTCCTTGCTACCTTTGTTGTTATTTGGACTGCTGACAACCACTTTCTTGCTTCTCTCTTCATCCTGCTGTGACTGACCTGGACTGACCTGGACTGGCTTCACTACCAACAGCTTACATTCCAACCACCAGCCCCCTGGAAAACTCACTGACTGGAGCAAAGGACAGTAACTTACAACTTCTTTACTTTAATTGTTTCCTTTTTCCAGTAAGGAAAAAATAAATATGTTACATTACAAGGGATAACATCTGGAATATAACACTTTCTAGTTGCTTGCATTGACGGGGGGTGGGGTGTCTGACCACTCCACAGAGTAGAAGAGGAATATCACAGGGTTGAAGTGTGGACACATGTTTTGTTGACAACACCTCAAGGCACCCGGTTGATTTGTTGTTGTTGTTTTTTGTTTTTGTTTTTTGCATTTAGGGGCTTTTTGGCAGAAAATTTATTTGCAAAAACCTTGGTCTTTATGCTAAAAACTCAGGCTGTCGGCAATAATGTTTTGCACAAAGCATCAGTTTTTTTCACAAATGACTTTTCTGGGGGGAAAGGGCCCTAATGTGCAAAAAAAATTAATCTCATTATCTCACCCACATAATGAAAATATTTTAAATTATTCATTTTTGCATGTATGAATAAAATAAGTGAAGATGTACATACACAAGCAGTAGTTAACTACCTTGGGCAAAGAGTGAGAACTGTAACAATATACTGTTTAAAGGTAACATTCAAAGTTTTGCAACCCAGTATCTCAGGCAGAAATCTTAGTATGCAACCTGGACTCTTCTAACACTGAGCCTCTTCCTGAAAGAAAAGTGGTTGACTGGTTTTAGTATTCCACCCTCCTCTCTTCTGTTTCCAGACATCTGACTAACAATCTCCAATGCAATTCTAAACTGCATCAACAAGAGTATAGTGTTCAGATTGAGGGAAGTTGTAGTACCAATTTATTCTGCTTTGGTTAGACTTCACCCAAAATATCAGATCCAATTCTGGGCACCTCAATTCATGAAGGATATTAACAAGCTGGAACATATCCACAGAAGGACAACCAAGATGATCAAAGGTCTTGAGAATCAAACCTTGTGGGGAAAACTTAGGTAGGTGGATATGTTTACCTTGGAGAATAGAAGAATGAGAGGTGGCATGATGAGATCTAAGTATCTGAAGGGAGATCATGTAGAAGATGGAGTGAGCTTATTTTCTGCTAATCCAGAAATTAGAATGAAAGCCAAAAGATTCATATTGCAAGATGAGAGATTACAATTACTTCTAAACATTAGGGGGAACTTTATTGTAAGAGCCGTTTGACAGAGGAATAGACCTCCTTGGAAGGTGGAGGAATTTCCTTCTTTGGAGGTCTTCAAACAGGTGGAGATCTTTTAGGAGTGCTTTAGTTGTGTGTTCCTACAAGATAAGAGGTTGCATAAGAGGGCCCTTATGCATCCTTCCAGATTCTATGATTCTGTGATCTCCCAGCTATCAACTGAACATTTATAGGTATTGCAACACAATTCAGTTCTACCTAGATATAGCTGGTCCTCATCCAGAAATAGATGTACTCAAAAGGGAATTATATAGAGGTGGGAGACCTATGTGCAACATTTACTTACTTATTTATTAATCATTTGGAGCATTTCTACTTGGCTCTTCATTGTTTAAAAAATGTTTTCTAGCACAGCTTTAAAAGACCAGTGTTAGGCAGCTGCTGTCTTCATAATTAAAGTGTGAAAGACATGATGGAGAAGGAAAGGGAACAAAGCAAACGTAGGCCTTACTTAGTTATGCAATTTCTGATCATAACAGCTCAGATGGAAACAGTTCATGAGAAGTAAAGGAGGAGCCAAAAGTTGCTGGTCTCAGCAGTGACCCAGTGGAGTGGCCCTGCTTACCATCTGTTATGGCCTCATGAAATGGCTGTTGCAGAATCAGGGAAGAGTCCAAAGGAACTAACTTCTCTGCGAGGCTGACAATGGTCTGCCTCCCTTTTCCTCCTCATTGCAGCCTGAATAGGATGCTTGTTGCCAAGACACTGTTCAGATATGAGAAATGTACATTCACAATGTACATGCACAAAAAGATGGAGGGAAAGGTGTACCCTCAACCAGACTGCACACAGGATCCATGTAGGGCATTATTTTTTAAAAATAAATTAAAATATTGTAAAAAATGTAAACTCAAAGGTAATACATGAGTAACCATTAATTTAACAAATCTTGATAGATTTGCGTATTTATTGACATTATTAAATTAATTTCTGATTTACTGATACTGTTAACACTAACACATTAGCATTAGTTAATCTTGTTCCCAATCTCTATAAAAGATTACCATCAGCCCTCCACATTCACAGATTTAAAGTTCACAGATGTGATTATTCTCAAGTTTCTCCAACGTCTGCCCTCCCCTCCACACATATCTCAAGCATTTCTTTTCCAAGGGAGCCTTCCATATTGGCAGCTCCAATCAGGCTGCGTAGCCCTTTAAAAATCTGCCTTTGCTTCTCTTTCTCCTCCACCAGACCCCGCCTGGCCAGCTATGGACAGATCTCAGCCAGTGTCTCAGCACCACAAATCTCTTCCCTGAAGCCTCCCACACACACCCAAGGAAGGAGGTGGACAAAAGAGAGGAAGTATACAGCCACCATGCTTACCCACACCTTTTCTTTCTCTTTCTCTTTCTTTTTCTTTCTCTTTTCCCTGACCTTGCTTGGACCCTGAGTGCCCGTTCCCACACCCCAAACCTTGGTCCCCTTCCCACAGGCACACATACACATTTTGATATTTGCAGGTTTTTCCCCACTTTTTCAGGGATCCTGGGCCCCTAACCCCAGCAAATGTGGAGGGCCAACTGCACACAGCTTCCCCTGGTATATGTTGCTGAACTGCAACTCCCATTGGCCTAGCCAGGATAGCAAACTAGCAGGGAAGGGACGGGAAGGGAAGGGAAGGAAAGGGGGAGGGAGGCAGAGAGAGGAAGGAAGGAAGGAAGGAAGGAAGGTTCTTTCTTTCTTTCTTTCTTTCTTTCTTTCTTTCTTTCTTTCTTTCTTCTATCAATGCAATAAGCTGTCTCCCACATAACAGCATGATCGCTATGGATGGAGTGACTTGATTGCCACATCTGCCTCTTTCCCTCTGCCAGGTGGGTTCTGATGGTAGTTTTTCTGCATGGAAGATTTGTTCTAAATCCTAGATAAACAAGACAAGAATGTTTATGCTGAGAAACTGAGGAGGTGTCCCTCTACCCAATTCCTTGGGAGTTGTCATGAGCCAGGCTGAGCAGGAGGCTGAGCAGGCTGCCAATTCAGACGGGGACTCTGAGTTGGGCTTGAACTCCCAGCCAGGGGAGGATTCCTTGGAGGGTCCCTTGGAGGGAGAGGGGGCTCCTACAGAGGCAAGGGAGGGGCCTGCCAGCGACTCCCCAGCTGACCCAGGGCAAGTGCCTACAGCAGAGGAGTCCAATGCTTCTGGCTCAACAGGAGTAAACTCTGTTGAACTTGAGGGACTTACACTCAGGTGGAGAGTCCATGGGGTGTAGAAGTTTGAGTGTTCGACTGTGAGATCAGGGTTCAATTCTCTGCTCGGCAATGGAAACCCACTGGGTGATCTTGGGTACCTCACACACTCTCAGCCTCAGAAAACCTCATGATAGGATTGCATTAAGGTCTTCATAAGTCAGAAATGACTTGAAGGCGCACAAAAATAACAACAAGACATGGATAGGGTTTTACAGATCTTCTTAAAAATCCAACAACCCTCCTCTCACACTTAAGCTAAACAAAAACAGAAAGGCATGATCTCAGTACTCAGCACTTCATTACATTCTTTAAAACCTTAAAAGATGTTAATGGGATCAGTGACAAATGCTGGGCACTGACAAAAAATAAACTATTTCCCACATGCATCATTGTTATCTGACAGTATCACATAATAATCCAACTTCTACCTCAACTGTATTTGAACTGTCAGTCTAAATGCAAATCTAGCAGCTTTTAAATTACTTTTTATCCTCCTGACCTGGGCTTATTGAATTTTAATTCAATAAGGTGGGTAATTTTCTTCCAGAGATTTCCTCTAGAAATCATCTTGCAGAAGAGACATAAAACCATTTTTATCTGGGCAAACATGAAATGGCCTGGGATAATCAAGTGATTGGTTTATTGATAATGTAATACACTTTATATTCATATTTTATCTTCTAAATCTCTTTGTTTGATCATCAATATAAGTTCTTTTTATCAGTTATCAGGCCTGAATTTTTGTGGTTATGAATCTGGATACATAAAAAGAAACCTAAGTAAAAGACAGCAAAACAATAAAACTTCACATAAACAAATAACTGCAGTAATTAATGGAATAATATGATTAATCATACATGAGCATCCATCTTGAGCAGACAGTACAGGCTTGTTATTAACCAAGGTGGTAATACTTCCTTTGCTTGGTAAGTATTTCTTTTAACCAAGGGCTGGCTTAGGAAAGTGGAAGTCAGATTGGGACTATGATGTAAGGAGGGAGGCCTTAACTCTCCATCTCTACTAGTTTCAGTTGTAATCAGGCCCTACCCACTTGTTATTTGACACTGTGGCCTGGTGCAGCTTGGCTCCTTCATGGCAGGCTATTTGTTAAATGAAGGTCCACTGGGCAAGGGCAAATCAGACGTCAACTGGCACATCAATGGACTTTGATGGGGTTTAAGTATCTTAAATGTATCTAAGAACGTAGCTAGGATGGTTACTGCATTTTGCTTATGGGGTTGTGGTCATTATGAGATCTAGCAACCTTCTCCTTTGTACTTGTGGTATCATCTGGCCCAACTGAGGAGACATCTAGGATAGTCTGCCCCAGTGACCACTGTGTCATCACATAACAAATGACAGCTTCTGAAGTGCAAAAATGAGGCTCAGCCCAAGTTGGCAATCTGTCAGCTTTATTACTTTGAATTTGCATAATACAAGATCATCTTATTCTGGATAAGGATGGATGCTTTTCTTTCCCTCGCTCTGCAAATAATTTCCTTCCCTTTCTTGCTAGACAGATCTGCGGGTCAACTGTGAACGAAGCCTCATTTCCATGCATGTTCTTGATACTTACTTATGCTAAAGACAAAAGGCGTTTCTATTAGCTAAAGAGAAAAGCTGTGAATAAAAAGATGAACACCTATATAAATACAAAAGGCAAGCTAACACTTCATGGAGTATTTCAAACACATCAATGTTTGTCAGACATAGGTTTGTTTATCAGTAAGTGTGAGAAAGGAAAATCTGACTCAAAACACCTCTGGCACATGTCCACTATTTCAATTGAGTGTGCAGTGGTGCACTTCAACAGTAGCAGGCATGTAGTAACACCAGCATACCATTGCTGTTGTGTGAACTGTGAAAATCTCTAAGTGTCTGATTGTCTGACTATATGTATACAAACCTAATGAGCTAAAAATCATTTTGAGCATACCTAAATAGTGACTGGCAGACTATATGGACTTCTCTGTTAGAAATGGCTGAGTCCTCTGTAGTGGAGTAAATATTCTGAATATTCTGGATTCTTCTCTATCCACAAATGAGAAAACCCAGAAAATTTCTCCCATGTCAATTCAAGAGGCTCATAAGATTCCTTCTACCCAAGTGATCTTCACCACCCTCCTACTCACCCTAAGCATTCTCCCTGACCCAGAACTCTCCCTTCCCTCATCTTTTTCTGGGCACAGAAGCAGTTCTAGCAGCAGTGCCTACATCACATTACTGCTTTCCATGGCCAGATGCATTTGCTGTGTGGACAGTCAATTATAGCTTATCCAGGGAAGTGCCCATTGCTGTTTTATCATGCACCTAGTCCTGTACTGTGACCCAGTTCCATTGGGTGCTTAATCTGCTGCGTTGGATCACTCATGGGAGGTTTTGCACAGCCTACACGACCAGAATATTGAAGCCAATTTCTAGGTTACCCAGAGCTCATGCTTCATAGCAGGAGTAAGTGGTGTATCTGCAAAGGCTCCTGGCTCAAGTTTCAGTGGTGTAAACCTTGTGCAGTTAAGCTAGGCACAAAGGAATGAGACCAAGGGTTTATGAGCTCCACTCCAGAGCTGGCTTCCTTCCCTGCTTCTTCTTTTCCCCAGTTCCCCCCATCAGTGTTTGTGATTCTACTTGGTAAAGCCAGGTACTTAGAAGAATTTTGTTCCAGTGTCTTCCCTTCAAAACACTGTTCTAAAACTTCATTCTGCATTGTTCAGTGCTCATTAATTGCAAATAATGGCTTAGACATTCATCATCCATTCTATCATTTCCCATGTCCCTTTGTCTCTTCTTATTTGTTGAACTATAACTTCCCACCTCCATCTTTTCCTTTTCTATCAGTTTTATTAGGAAAAATTTGCCAATCAAGGATTTGAAGTGCACTAATAAATAATTTTTGTTTGTTTCATTATTCACTTTTATTCTTTGTCAACGTTATTTTCCCTGCTTTTGTTGTCATGTGCCTTCAAGTCAACTCCAATTTATGGCACCCATGTCATGGTGTTTCCTTGGCAGGATTTATTCAGAGGAGGTTTGCCATTGCCGTCCTCTGAGGCTGAGAGAGTGTGACTTGTCCAACCTCACCCAGGAGGGGCTCCAGGCTGAACAGGGGTTCAAATACTGGTCTCCTGGAGTCCTAGTCCAACACTAAAGCCTGCTTTAGTGTAGTACAAATTATAGTCTACCTTTGGTATTCCCCACCTCTGCAAAAGATTCTAGTAGTTTGGTGTTACTCATATACACGTGTTAAAGTGTGTCTTTCTGTATATATGTGAAGGAAGATATAGGGAATTGTCCCAGTAACTGTTATTCCCGTGCTACAATGCCTCATGACACTTAATAAGGAAGGGGAAAACTAAGAGACTCAAAATCAACAAAAACTCTATACTTATCTTCAACATCGATGTGATTGATTTTGTCTTAATATTAGTTATGGTTCTTCGCTCTATTCCTCCTGTCTCACCCTTTCCCTCTCTCTTTCCTTCCTGTTTTGCTGGGTTTCTTGTTTTCTCTTTTAATTGTGTGATTCCTACAGTAGTTTGTATGATGTTTCAAAATAAAAATCTGATTTTAAAAAAAGTGAAAGAAGAAATCTCAATTTCCAAAATATTTGGGGGGGGTGAGAGATGACAGGAATTTTTTTCTTTTTTGTGGAGGGGGGAACTTTAGTGGTAGAGGCAGACGGAGTGCAAGGCTTGCTTTCCTAGTACTCAAATTTTAATCCAGCCTGAGTGGGAAGTTCATCCCATTTTGAGGCAGGTGTTCTGTACCTTTCATAGGCATGCCCAACTCAAACAAACTTCTGTGTCACCCCTAACTCAGTATCAATGATGTCAGCCTTACCCCTGCAATTACCATTGCCAGTTCTTCTCAAACATTGGTCCCCAGATGCTGTTGGGCTATAGCGTTCAGAACCCCTGACTACTGGCCTGGCTGGCTAGAGCATCTAGAAGTCCTATTCAAACAACATTTGTTTAGCAACTACTTCCAGATGCTTTTAAGGCAATATGCAGACTCTGTCTATAATATCTTGTCTGTTATGTAGCCATGAAGAGATGAAATGCATGTTTGTGAATTATTCTATATACTTGTGTATAAATTGACCTCATGTCTGGGCAAGTTTGAGGGCCAAAACTATGGATAGGATTTTGATATGACCTATGGACAAATTGAGGGTCATTCTCTGGAGAGGGGAAAGTGCCAGCACCACCTCAGAGGCTAGTGACCCCTGGCCGCCAACACCATGTCCCCACCTAGACATTAAAAAAGGTCAGAAGCGGGGCTGTGGCAGACAGAGTAGGGGGGGTCAGTGCTTGCTGGTTCTCCTGGGATGGATGAAGGTCTTGGCTGTAGCCATTTTACTTACAGAAGGGAATGGTTCCCTTTTTTATTTATTTACAGTATTTGTTTATTTGGATAAGAGTTAAGGTACAGTACTTATATTGACCATGGATAAGTCAACCCAGGCTTTTGGGGTCATTTTGTTGACTAAAATTTCCAGACCTATACATGAGTATATATAGTACAACCCTAATGGTGCATGAATGATAAGCAAGTTGATATCCAGCTTAAGCATACTTAAAAATCTGTTCTTGTGTCAAGACTGAAATACAATTGCATATGGGGAAAGAACACCAATTATCTTCAAGGTAGCATTTATCACAGTTGGGTCAGTTCAGAAATAAATTGCTAGCAGTTCTTAGTGCTCCTCCAGTTTTTCCAGCTGGTAATGTCAAGCACATGTAACAGATTTGTTTTTAAAGGTGATACTAATAAAACACGCAATAAATTTTTATGAATATGCTGGCAGTGGTTTCCCCTGTAAGAAAAGCAGTAAATCCTCTGCTAATGGTATATTAAGTTAATGAAGCAAAACATTTAAGTAGTCAAGAACCATTAAGTGTATTAACATGCATTCCTCAAACAAATCCCAATAACTGATCTTCAAGAAGAATCCCTTCAGGAAAGGTGGTTTGCTTTGCTCATATGAACCTAATATATTTTTTCTTCCTTTGTTCTGATGCTTTTTTTTAAAATAAAAGCTTTGCTACAAATAGTATGGTTCTGCCCTATTGAGTATTCAACATATCCCAAGAGCTTTTAACCAAAATTAATGGCTTATAAATAATGATTACCAATACCCTTGGGCAAGGAAGTTCTAAACATTATTCTTGTTTGGCTTTTCTCTGAAACATAGCTATTACTTCCATACATGAATATGCTTAGTAATAACAGACTGGCTAAAATTCTTAGACATAGGAGTACAATTATTAAAAAAAATGTATTTGTTCAATATACTTGTAAATGAACTATAATAGTACTATCTTAGTACTGAGCTTTCAGGAGGCTTAGTCAGATTCTGGATTCGTTTAGCAGCTGTGCTTCAGTTCTGCCCACTAAAACTGTGGGAGGATTTTGTATAAGATGCACCAGGCCTCCACGGCTGCACGTCAGCAGAGAAAGATCCCAATGTGCAGAATTGACACTTTGCCATCTCCTGAGGACGTAGCTCAGGAAACCACTTTGATGGATTAAAAACTCTCTTGTTGTCTTATATCGATGGGATGAAATAAAAAAAATGATGAATTATAATGATATATAGTACACAGGGATAAAGAAGATAATGTAAGTTGCATAAACTTCCCTTTGTAAACAGAACACATATTTCCTTTTTCTTTTATATAGACAAATTACTGAGGCATATTTTCTCCACTTGTGCTCCCGGATAATTTGGAGCTAATTATTCTGAGTGCTGGAATGATTATTACAGTATTATCTGGCCTCTGTCATGTATTCCTTTAGGAGGGATACTTTGAAGCCACTATCTGCCTTTCTTTTCTAAGAGACAGGCCAAAACAGGTGAAGTTACAAGGTAGGTCTTGGCTTTCCTAAGTTACAACACTAGATAACATGCTTAAAGTGAGTACAGGAATCTTTTCGAAGAAGCAAAGTCAACTCTAGTCTTCAGAAAATTTTTATTCAAAACTAAAAATATGCTATATGTATGCATGCTAGGTATTGACTAAACTGTTAAATCAGACAGTAATGATTACATAATACTGACTCCAGACTCCTATCTGGAGGGTTCTCTGTAATCCAATTCCACCTAGAGGGCAGTCCCAGAAACTAGTGCTGGAAGTATACTGCTTGGTCCCAGTGGTTGTTAACCTGTGTGGTTGAACTGGATTTCATTTTGAACTTCTCACTGTTTAACATTACTAGAAACTATGGGGAGAGTTTGTCTGGAGACTGGGTTAGGTCATTAATATAGTCATGTCACTCAGTTCTACCTCTGTTTTCCTCTGAATATGAAAGTTGGTGAAGGTTCTGAACTGGTCTCTCATGATCCAGGGTTAGGTGAACAGAGACTTTTAGATGGGTTGTCCTCTCACTGAAGGATCTGGTCAACAAGTTTGAACAGTTTAGCATCAGTGTTGCTTGTGGATGACCAGACAGTAGAAATGGCCAAGGCTGCTTTTTCTGTCATGAACATCATTGTAGATTTGGAAGAGGTATCCAAATGCGATATGTTATTGTCCTCACAACCATCCCTGGATATCCCCACTACCTTGAAAGGTCTATACAAGAGGTAGCTCTTTTGTTAGAACCCCTCTGGACTGTGGAGGTTACATTTCCATTCTTGGACTGAAAACTTCAGCCAGAAAGCCTCAGTGAAACCAACGCTTCCCCTGTACTGCTGGAGTTGATGATTGTCAAAGCAAACAAGATCAGTTTAACTGAAGACTATTCTCCTACTGGTAGTAGAGCAACTTGCTCAATGGGGAGCACAATTTTTTAATGTTTTTATTTTGTTTGTCTGTTGTTGAATCAACACTTTCACCTACTTAAATTAATCTGTGGCCTCAGTTTCACATGGAGCTATCTAAGGTGCTGGCTGGAACTTGGATGTTGCCTTGTTTGACATTGCCTACCTGTAACCTGAACAATGCCTCAAAATTTGTTCGTGGGCTGGAACCCAATCAGAATGAGCCCAGCATCTAGGGCAGAATATTTGCAGTGCCTTGATGCATGCATTTGTTACCCTAAAACATGAGTGACTCAGGGGTCCACCAGTGATGCCAGTGCCTCTGTGAAACAGTGGGGAATATTAACTCAAAGGGGAGGCCTGAAAGAGAGGGTAACCTTATAGGGTCTTTTACACCTGTGTATATTAGTACTAATGCAGGGACACCAGCCAGAGATTCAAAGAATATTTATTTTATTGGGAGAATTAACAATCACATGCACACAAGTTCCAAGCAGTCTTGTAATCATACAAAGCTAACTGAAGGAAAGTGAGGAAAAATTGGATAGTGAGAAGTTAGGGCATAGTGGGTCATATTTATCTATCTGGAGAGAAGAGACAAAGCAATGTGGCCCAGACTAAGGCCATTTCCACACAATGATGTTCTTCTGCATTGTTGGATTGCAATTCAGGGTCCAGAAGTAAGCGCATCAGCAGTGCTGTCCTCCATACCTGCTTGCTTCCTGTGGAAGGAAGAGTGATGGCCCCATCCCTTCCTTTAACAGTGCAGCTGGGTACTTGCCATTGATGTGCTAGGGCAGGAAGTGCCGCAATCACACTTCCATGGCTTCAGCACAATGGTTAGTATGGGAGCGCCATTCAATTGGGGGTGGAAAACAGATTTTTTTTTCCATTTTGCAAATACCACACGAATATGATACTTCACAACAGGATGGCAGCAGGATGGTGACAATGTAGTGGGGAAGCAATAACTGCCAACCACTGCCATCCTGTTGCAGAAGCAGCACAGCAGCATAGTGCAGGAAGAACCCAGGAGTCTGATGGTAGTATCAGAATGGGAACCAGAGCCCAGAGTACTATGAGCTATCTGGCTCAGAGCCAGGGTTTAAATACTCTTTTTCTCCCCTGAGGGGGGAAGGAGTTAAAGGCTTCCTGGCAGAGTAGACAATGGGGTCCAGAATGAGCTAATGACCTTAGCATTAGATGACAAAGGACTGATGGAAATTGTGATAGCTCCTTAATGGCAGGACAGGCATGGGTACAAAAGGAGACTTTTGGTAGACAGAGGAAGAGGGTCAAAGACAAACAATCATTTTGTGGAAGCAGTTTCAAGAGCTATTGTTTCTAAAGGTCAAGTCATTGTGGGACATTTGCTAGTCTATAACCACTGGAACTTCCCTGACTATGACTAGGCTGAGCTCTCATTCTGACCTAGTTTTGCAATGCACATGTGCAGCCAGTTCTTCTCTGTCAGCAAGCTTCCCACCCATAGCAGGATACAATTTATATTTCATGCCAATTAATATTTGCCAATTAAATTATATTATGGAGTGGGGGTGTACAGCCTGGTAACACATTAACTACCCCCTTTTTTGAAGAAGGCAGAATGCATCCAAGTTGTATTATTCTCTGTAGGGCTGCCTTTGCTCAGAACCGCTTAGGTTGAATACAAGCAATTAAAACGCCTGCACGTTCAAAACTACTGCAGGCACACCTCAGTTAATGAAGCAGATGTATTGTGGACATTACTTCTTTAACAGAAAATTTGGTGCCTGAGACAGAAATAACATGAAAAGAATAGAGATAGGGTCCTATGTCACAAAAAAGAACAATTCAGCATTTCAGAAAATTTTTATTCAAAACTAACACTATGCATGTATGAAATGAAACAACCAGGTCATGTAAGGCTTTCATAAGTATACAATAACATTTTAAACCTGCTATAGATCACTGAAGGGTTCTTCCAACATTCAAGGATATCTTTCTTGCCTTTTTTAAAAAAAAATTTTCACATGGTATCTCACTGCAACAATGTAAACAGGCACAATTCTTTGAGGTATCTGTTGAAAGATTCACACTGAAGCCATTACCGCACAACAGGGCTAAGCCACTTTTAGGACAGGATGGCAGCAGTCAGAAGGTTCTGTTTCCGCATGACATCTGCACACCTGCCCGTTGCCATCCCATCACGCTCATGCAGTTTTCATAAGATGGAAAAAATCTGTTTTGTACCTGTAATCGAGCAGCACTGCCATCACTCCTGGCTGGGTGGAAGCTGAGGAAGCACAATGGCAGTGCTTCTTTCCATAGTATGGCAATAGAAAGTGCCTGGCTGCGCTGCAGAAGGAAGAGGCAGCGCCTTCATGCTTCCTTCTGCAGGGAGCTGGTGAGGTGTGGAGAGGAGCATGGCTGACCCGGGATTGAAGTACAATGACACAAGAGAGCATTGTCGTGCAGAAATGGCCTCCGTCACTGAGAACCTAAACACAAAGGGTTAACTTATACTCTACTGAATTGGGATAGGGCTTTGGGAATCCCCTAGAGACACTTCATGTCTCTGTGCCTCTCTCTGTCTCCAGTGTAAGTATTAATTTGCTCTCAATGTTTTAGAATTCTCAGCCAGAGAGCTCTTTGGTTTCAGTGAACTACGAACTCCAGGATTCCACAGGATGTTGAAAGTGAAATAATAGCAGTATAACAGTGTAGGATGGAAATGGCCTGAATTAGTGTGTGTGAGGATAGGATGGACGTAGAGAGGTATTTCATCTAGTTAGGCTAAATCTAGCATATTTAGGCTAGTTAGATCTACTTTGATTTTTACTACAAGCTCATCAACATATTTGGAATCATAGAATCATAGAGTTGGAAGAGACCACATGGGCCATCCAGTCCAACTCCCTGCTATGCAGGAAAACACATCAAAGCATTCCCAACAGATGGCCATCCAGCCTCTGCTTAAAAACCTCCAAAGAAGGAGACTTTACCACACTCCAAGGCATCATATTCCACTGCCGGACAGCTCTGACCGTCAGGAAGTTCTTCCTGAGGTTCAAGTGGAATCTCCTTTCCTGCAGCTTAAATCCATTGCTCCTTGTCCTAGTCTCTGGAGCAGCAGAAAACAAGTCCACTCCCTCCTCAATATGACATCCCTTCAAATATTTAACATGGCTATCATGTCCCTTCTTAACCTTCTCTTCTGCAGACCAAACATCCGCAGCTCCCTAAGCCATTCCTCACAGGGCACGGCTTCCAGACCCTTCACCATTTTGGTCGCTCTCCTCTGGGCATGTTCCAGCTTGTCGATATCCTTCTTGAACTGAAGTGCCCAGGACTGGACACAGTATACCAAATGAGGCCTAAGCAATGCAGAATAGAGTGGTACCATTATCTCTCTTGATCTAGACACCATACTCCTATTGATGCAACCAAGAATCGCGTTGGCTTTCTTGGCTGGTGCATCACACTGCTGACTCATGTTCAGCTTGTGATCTACCAAGACCCCTAGATCCCTTTCACATGTACTGCTATCTAGCCACGCGTCCCTCATCCTATATTTGTGCATTCCATTTTTTCTCCCTAAGTGTAGGACTTTACATTTCTCTCTGTTGAAATTAATTTTGTTAGCTTTGGCCCAGCTCTCCAATCTGTCAAGGTCATTTTGAAATTTGATCCTGTCCTCTGGGCTATTAGCAACCCCTCCCAATTTGGTGTCATCTGCAAATTTGATCAGCATGCCCTCTATTGCTTCATCCAAGTGATTGATGAAGATGTTGAATAGCACTGGGCACAGGACAGAACCCTGTTGCACCCCACTAATCACTTCTCTCCAGGATGAAAAGCAGCCATTGGTGAGCACCCTTTGGGTTCGGTCAGTCAACTAATGCACCTAACAGCAGCCCTGACTAGCCCATAGTTTGCTAGCTTCTTTGCAAGAACGTCATGGGGAACTTTGTCAAAGGCCTTACGGAAGTCAAGATATACTATGTCTACAGCATACCCTTCATCTATGAAGCTTGTAACCTTATCACAAAAAGAGATAAGATTAGTCTGGCATGACTTATTTCTGAGAAACCCATGATGACTTTTAGTGATTACGGCATTGCTTTCTAAGTAATGACAAACTGACTGTTTAATGATCTGCTCTAGGATCTTTCCTGGTATTGATGTCAGGCTGACCAGGTGATAATTATTTGGGTTCTCTGTCTTCCACTTCTTGAAGATGGGGACGACATTTATCCTCTTCCAGTCTGCTAGGACTTCTCCTGTTCTCCAAGAGTTCTCAAAGATTATCATGAGTGGTTCAGAAATGACTTCTGCCAGCTCTTTTAATATCCTTGGATGTAATTCATCTGGCCCTGGAGACTTGAATTCATCCAGTTTAGCCAAATATTCCTGTACTACTTCTCTACTTATTCTGTGCTGCATTTCCCCCACTTCCTCACCTGCTCCCCAACCTCCAGGTTGAGTACTTCTATCCTTTTGGGAGAAAACTGAGGCAAAGAAGATGTTGAGTAGTTCTGTCTTCTCTCTTCCCTCCATTATTAATTGTCCATCTTCTCCACACAGCAACCTTATCATTTCCTTGTTTTTCCTTTTGCTGCGGACACATCTAAAAAAAGCCCTTTTTATTGTTTCTAATGTCTCTGGCAAGCCTGAGTTCATTCTGCACTTTAGCTTTTCTGACCTTCTCCCTACATCTCCTAGTTATTTGCTTGAATTCTTTGATGGTTTCACCATTCTTCCATTTCCTGTACATGTTTTTCATAACACTTAACCCAGCGGAGAGTTCTTTAGTTAACCATTCTGGTTTCTTTAGACACTTCTCATTTTTCCTCCTTATTGGCACAATTTTCAATTGTGCCTTCAGTATCTCACTTTTAAGAAACTCCCATCTGTCATGAACTCCTTTCTCTTTTAGTATTCTTGACCACGGTATTTCAGCAAGCAACTCCCTAAGTTTACAGAAATTAGCTTTCTTAAAGTTTAGGATGCGTGTCTGGCTGCACTTGGCTTCTCCTTCCCATGGAATGACAAATTCCAAAAGAGCATGATCACTCCCCCCTAAGGATCCCACCACCTCCACCTCATCAACAAGGTCATCCCTGTTGGTCAGGATCAGATCTAAAATAGCAGATCCCCTTTTTGCCTCTTCCACCTTCTGGACCATGAAATTGTCTGCAAGGCAAGTGAGGAACCTGTTGCACCTTGCAGTCTTGGCAGAATTTGACTACCAACAAATATCAGGATAATTGAAATCCCCCATTTAACACTGCATCTCTCCTTTTTGAATGTGTGGTCATCTGCTCCAGGAAGGCCTCATCCAAGTTCTCAGACTGGCCCGGAGGCCTGTAGCAAACCCTCACAATCACATCCCCAGATTTCTCAAACAATATTCTGAGACTAAGAATTTGTTTTTGGTGTCTGAACTGACTTGCTGTCATGGTCCTTTCAAATAAAAGACCACAAAGCCTAATTTAGGTGAATTTTGTTAATATTGTTCAAAAACTGAAAGGCAGAAACCCAAACAGAGATAGAAATATACCAACAGAGCCTTGCATACAACATCTTTGTTCTAGGTTAACTGACCTGGAGTATTTAATATTTATGGCTGATCTGTAGGATATTCTCTAACTGATATCATTTGTCTTGTAAAGTGTTCTGAAAATCTGTCACAGATTTACAAATACCTGAAATTGGAGATGGAAATCAAGATGCTTTCAAAGTATTATAAAAAAGTAAGGTGGAGTATGGTGAAAAGAAATCCAGTAACATATTTAAGACTTATTATTTTAACATGAACTTTCCTGGATTTCAATCCATTTCTTCAGATGTGTTGGTGGATTATAATTATACTCCACCTATACATCTGAGGAAGTGGATTGAAATCCAAAAAAGTTCATGCTAAAATAAATCTGTTATTCTTAAAATCTGCTGCTAGCTATCTCTCTCCACTACCTTTCCTTTTTATGCTGATTCAGATTAACTCACTCAGTTATTTCTTTGGAAACTACTTCTAAATATTATTGGACTATAACTCCCAGAAGCCATAGCCAGCATAGGCAATGGTAAGGAATGCCAGGAATTGTAGTCCAAAGGGATCTGGAAGGCCATATAATTTCTACTCCTCCTTTAAATAATTACATATTCGAAGCAACTTTGTCATTTGCATCGCCCAAAGAATAGTCTTCTCCAAGTTGGTGCCGTCCACGTTTTTTGTACTGCAAAGCCCATTGTTGCATATTAATGCACCTATGTCAGCTGGGAGTGACAGGAGTTGCGGTCCAACAGATCTGGATGGTCATTGGCCATTTCCATACTACAGTGTTACTGTGCTGTTCTTCCACTTTCAACATGCTATGGAATGCTGGGGTTTGGAGTTTAGGGAGGGGCCTTTAGAATTCTCAGCCAGAGAGCTCTGGCTTCAGTAAACTACAAACCCCAGAATTCCACAGGATGTTGAAAATGGAATAATAGTATAATAACAGTGTCGTGCAGAAATGGCCATAGCTAAACTAATAAAATCCAGTGATTTGATGTGAAACCAACTGGAAGCCACTATAAGCTCTTCTGAATAGATTTTAAATAGAACAAAATAAATAGTTATCCAGTCTCACTACATATCTGAGAAGACAAAATATTTTATGACTTCGTTTTAACACACTTAAAAGCAAGAATGCTTTAAACTTCAATATTCTTACCTCCAGAAATGTATCAAATAAGTTCCCATGATTCATTGACCTGAATGTCTCCTGGTTTCCTATTAAAAAATTGTACTATTTAAAAAAACCTTAATTGAATAACTAATAAATAAATATATAGACAGTGTACAGTGAATCTGCTAAACCACCTTTGAAACTGAAATAGGCGAGTATCATTAAATGTTATCCAGCAGAGATAAAAGGTTTGAGAATTTCTCTGTAAAGAAAGCTGCATTGTCAGCCAGGCAAGCCCAATGGATATAAAGGTCCTTAGCAGAAGAAGCCAAGAAGGAAGAGGAAAATTCAAGGTCTTTGACCTGTCTTTTGGAATGATTCTTTACAAAGAAAGAAAGAAAATAATATCTCAGGATACCAGAAGATGAATTAGAAAGAAGAAACATTTCATGCTTACCATTTTTTTCCTACCCCTCTGGGTTTTACTGAAAACATATGTACTTTGCAAGGAAGTACTTTGTATGAAAATTAGATAAGTTTACAATTTCTCCCATCAATCTTGAAGCAAAATAAGGATATTGCCCAGTTACATAATATGAAGTGCTTTCCTATTAAAATTAATTGGACAATGGGTGGAGTCTTAGGGCTGTTAGCAAATGGTTCAAGATCAGTAATGACTCTGCATGCCCTTGCCAGTTTTTAAGATGTCAGGCTGAGAACTATGTCCGTAACAGAACAGAAGAATTGTGTGCAATATGTTCTTTATTCCTTTGGACAAAAGTGCCTCTGCTTTAACTTCCAGGAACAAGGACAAGTCATAAATTTTTATCTAGGACAAGAAGAGCCAGACTAAAACATCTGCTTGGAATTTGTGGTTCAGTTCAGAGGTGGCCAATTTTGGATATGAAGCCCACTCTGCCAAAATCTAAAGCCTGATTCCTGCTCTCCTCTCTCTTAGGCCATTTCCACACTACACTGTTATAGTGCTATTATTCCATTTTCAACATCCTGTGGAATTCTGGGGTTTGCAATTAGGCTGGGACATTTAGAATTCTCAGCCAGAGAGCTCTTTGGCCTCAGTAAACTACAAACCCCAGAATTCCACTGGATGTTGGAAGTGGAATAATAGCACTATAACAGTGTAGTGTGGAAATGGCCTTAATGTGACAGCAGGTCTCTTGCAAGAAAGACTAAATGAGGATCTTAAAGGGAGGAACTTT
The DNA here is from genome assembly GCA_948474755.1 of Ctenosaura bakeri. NCBI lineage: Eukaryota > Metazoa > Chordata > Lepidosauria > Squamata > Iguanidae > Ctenosaura > Ctenosaura bakeri. Next base: position 310,802 of record CAOLHI010000995.1, on the reverse strand, counting down.
GGCATAGTGGTTAGTGCATTGGATTAGGGCCAGGGAGCCCTTGATTCCAATCCCCATCAAGTTCATTTGGGCAGGTCACTATCTTTCAGCTCCTTCAGCTCTGCATGAGGATAAAACAGTGTACAGTGAAACAGAAATAGGTCATCTAAGCCAAAAAAACTGTGTAGCACTTTGACTTTCTAATCTTAGTAATGAATACCTATTTCAGTCTTCAATTGACCAACCTACAGCACGAAACTCTTTAAATACCAGCACTTTAAATATGTAAGGAAAAACGATGCTGCTCTTAAACTTCCACATATTGACTAGTGCCTTCTGACCGAGTACCGGTGAGAAGATTATGACTTCACAAGAGGAAATCTGTCCTCTCCCCCCTGAGGGCCACCCAAATGGTTCTGGGGCCCACATGAGAGAACTGGCACAATGGAAGTAGAATGAGAACATCAGGTTGATCAGATTAGGTCCAAATGGGTTGGTGCTTTCTCAGAACCATAATAACAGAAGCTCAGTAGAATGTATACTGTGGATTACAAAAATACCATTATATTTTAGAGGAATCTGGGGTGGTTAATGAGCAAAGTATTAGATCAGGAGAAGGGAATCTCTAGTCTGCAGCCTAGGCCATTTCCACACTAGATAGTGCTATTATTCCACTTTCAACATCCTATGGAATCCTGGGGTTTGCAATTTAGGGAGAGGCCAGATGGCCCCTGCCTAAACTGCAAACCCCAGGATTCCATAGGATGTTGAAAGTGGAATAATAGCACTATAACAGTGTAGTGCAGAAATGGCCTTAGTTTAGATCACCAGATGTACCAACTCACCCCCACTATGTGGTCACACTACCCTCAGGTCTCCCAAACTCATTTGCCATTTAAGTTTTGAAAATATATATGGAAGTTTATTTTTCATGTTTCAAAAATAGGCCTTTACTGGGACAACATCAGCCTACCCACCACCACATATTGCAGAAATGCACCACACACCTCCAGAGGACATTTTGGAACAAAAAAGTTTTTGGAAAAAAAAATTGGCTTTTTTTTTTAACTCTTGGGACCAAAGGGGCTCCTTCTACACCCCTAGAAATCATTTTAAAGCAAAATGAGTATTGCAATTTTTTTTTACTTCTGGGGGCCCCTGAGGGCCACCCAAATGGTTCTGGGGCCCACATGAGATCTCCAGGCTACACATTGCTCACCCCAAGTATAAAGCAATGATGTGTAATACTTCAGCTGGCAAAAGAAAGAGCACAAGAAAAGGAAGAAAGCATGGATTTGTAATGAATGAAGTCTGCAGACTTTGTTGTCTTCCTTTCTGGGCATTCAGCTGGATGAGTGCAGCAACAAAGATACAGAAGAGAATAGGCAAGCCAAATCTGAGGTTTATTGGGGAGCTATATAGGTTTGCAAAGGAGCAAAAATACCAAGAGCTGAAGATAAAATCTGTTAAATAAAGAAACAGCTAAATCCAAAGAACCTGCAGAAGCAAGAGGAGAGATAAGAGACCAGTACCTGGAAAAATGGCCTCAGTATTAATAGAACAAAGATCTCTAAAAGAACTCTGAGGAGGTGGGTTATGAACAATTACAAGAGAGACAAAATGATGATCTCACAAAGGACATCCTGTAGCCTAGGGTAGGGGGGTGGCACAGAATGGCAAAGACAAGATCAAGACAATGACCAAAAAGAGTGTGGAAATGAGTCAGAGCAACGCTTGAGCTGAAAAGAAGACAATAAGGCAAGACAGCTTAACACAGCAGAATCCAAAGGATCATCCACATAGATATTAAAGGCACCCATAGTAAGAGCAGGAATATCAGCAGATATAGAAAGAATCAGCTGTGAATCAGAAATAAAAGTTTAAAGAGGGCCGGGTGGCTGATAAATGTCTGCATTCCCCATGTGTACATGGTGAATGAACCTCAAACAAAGAGAAACAGAGAGTTAGCAAAAGCTGAAAATAGCATGAATTAGATAGTAAAAGAACCACCTCACTCACTTTACCCTCAGGACAACTTGTGTAAAGAAAGACGAGTCCTCCAAAATGCAGAGCAGCTGAAATAGTCCTATTATGGTCAGGAAGTCAGGTTTCAGAAAGAGCAAGGAGGTGAAACGATGAAGTAATATATAATGTACAGTAATGGCTTTAGGAGTAGTTAAGCGTTGGTTCCACAGGGAACGGAAAGAGGGAAGCTGACAAAAGGGGGATATCAAAACTGGTATGAAGTTAGGGGGGAAAAGAGCAATAGGGAGCCATGACATTGAGAAAAAAAGAAAAAAAGAAAATTAAGAGAAAAGAAGTTACTAAAGAGAAAAGAAAAACAACCTTAAAAGGAAACAAAGGCCATTTCCACACGTGGTGGTGGAAACGCCCTGTGCCGCTACTTACCGGACTTCTTGGCTCGACACTGTAGTCCAGGCTGCTCCAGAGCAGTGCATGGTCGCCACTCCACACTGCTCCGGGCACGAAAATGGTGGCTTCCGGTTGGTGGAGCCTCTCCACCAACCGCTGAAGCTCGCCAGCCTAAAGCAAATCTGCACCGGAGCGCGGGAACGGAGTGGCACGGAGTGGCGCACTCCGTGCTTTTTAAAAATCTGAAAAAACAGGTTTTTAAAAAGCACGCTGCACGACCACTTTGGGTCGTTCCAGAGCGGACTGAGGTGCAGAACTACATAAAGCAGTCTGACCCAGTCCACTCTATGGTGCAGACATCCTCTTTGGAGGACGCTCTGCACCATTTTTTTAAGCCTGTGTAGAAATGGCCAAAGTTACAAAGAAGACTATGGCCATTTCTGCATTACACTGTTATAGTTCTATTATTCCACTTTCCACATACTGTGGAGTTCTGGGATTTGTAGTTTAGGGAGACCAAAGAGCTCTCTGGCTGAGAATTCTAAATGCCTCTCCCTAAACTGCAAACCCCAAGATTCCATAGGAGGTTGAAAGTGGAATAATAGCACTATAACAGCGTAGTGTAGAAATGGCCTATGAAAGCCTGACATCACTAACAGTGAAAATCAGAATCCTTAATTAACTGACAGATGGCACTTCCTGGTGAGCCTCATCCTCTCTTGCAGAAAATCCTGGGATATTTCTGGCCTGATTTTAGGCCCCAGCTCCCTGGGGATGGGGTGACACTTCCTGGGCTTAGGCCTGCAAGGAGGCAACCTGAAGCTAGTGAGAAGTCTCCTAGGAGCAGCAAACTGCTCCAAAGGCAACAGCAGCTGGACAACATGGTCTGCCCTGCACCATTGCTGGAGAAACTGTTTGAGTATCTCAGATCTGATTTTATGTCCCAGCTCCCTCATGACACATGGTGGGATGGCATTTCCTAGGCCTGAGCCTTGAAGGCAATGGAGAACCATAGTTGATTTAGAGGATTTAGTGCTGCCTGCTGAAGCACAGCCCTTAATATTCATATTTTATTTGTGCTGCAGTCACTATCCAGTTAACCAGGCTTTACTACTTAAAGCACAACCTAAGTATTATATCTGGGAGCAATGAAGCCCTTTCAGCAATTCTAGCCTTCCAGTATCTTAACATTGTTGGTGTAATTTTATTGATATGTATGTGACCTTTGTGAAAAAGGAATTTGTTTTTTTTTTATTTGTTTGTTTGAGATTGTCACAATGGCGGATTTACATTTCATGCCATTATCTTGCTTGCATATGACCACTTGAAAATTTCTGTAGTGCTCCAATTGGCTAAATTTCTTCCAAATACATCAGAGAAAAATGCAGGAATGCAATACCTTTGTCTTTGAAAACTTTGTATTATTTAAGTAATGACAAGACGTGTCGGGTGGGTGTTATGCTTACAGAGTCTTGTGCAGTGTAGTCTCTCAGTAATGGCTGTATCAGCATTTAAGTGTTCTATGAGTACAGTGCCAGCTATGTTACTATGGCAAAGACGTTATCAAGCAATAAAAAGGTGTCTTAATGTAATTTAGGATCAGGGTGCAAAGGCAGCAGATTATTACTTGTTAGTTGAATTCTTAATGTACGCACTGCCCCATTAAAAAACGTTGGTTACAGTGAGAAATTAAACTATGCATTTTACACCGAAAGAGCATGTTTCAGTTTACCTGAAGAAATTTAGCAATAAGGCACAATTCAAAAAAGAAGGTGCAGTTTAGAAAGGTGTAATTCTTAAGAAAGAGCACACTGTAAGTTCTATTAAAGATAAAGAGACCTGAGCATAAAAACTTTAACTTTCAGTTGTGCTGAAAGCCCAACTGCATGCATGCTTACTAAGAAGCTTCATTTCACCCAATGACATTTGTTGTTGATGTTGTTATTGTGTGTCTTCAGGTTGTTTCTTATTGATGGTGACCCTAAGATGAACCTGTCACAGGGTTTTCTGGGGCTGAAAGTGTGAGGAGCCCAAGGTCAGCCAGTGGGCTTCCATGGCGAAGCAGATAATTGAATCCAGAGAATCTAGGGTTGTAGTCCAATGCTCAAATCACTACACTACACTGGATCTCTGCCATATAAATATATATTGCAGACAATCGGATTGTACACTAGTTAGTTAGCTGGTTCTGTAGAAAACATTGTTCAAGGGACAGAGGAAAGGCTTGTTAAAAAGAACTGCCTCCCATTTCTCCCAAGCAGCTAGGTCTTGTAGACTGAGGCCATTTCCGCATTAGAACTGTTATAGCGCTATGATTCCACTTTCAACATCCTATGGAATCCTGGGGTTTGCAGTTTTGGGAGGGGCCACCTGGCCCCTCCCAAAACTGCAAACCCCAGGATTTCATAGGATGTTGAAAGTGGAATCATAGCGCTATAACAGTCTAGTGCAGAAATGTGATGCAAGTCCTATTGCCAAATGCTACAACAGTGAAGGGCGGGTAGGGGGACAACAGCCACCCAGGACTTCACCCTGGGTGAGCATGTTAACACAGTTTGCATTGTGAGGATCTAGTTGAATGAAACAGAGGACTAGGAGAACTTCCCCAGCTTTGCCCAGTTGTGTTCTCCATGCAGTAGTAGGCAAGACTGGCGGTGGTGACTGTGCTGGTGATGCAACAGGAGAGTTGTACTTGTCTGCCATGATTGCATTCTCCTGACCAGGTTATTGTTGTGTGCTTCAAATCATTTCCAACATATTGCAACCCTGGGATGAACCTACAAGGGGGCTTCATGGCAAGATTTGTTCATACAGAGTTTGCATTTGTCTTCTTCTGAGGCTCAGAGAGTGTGACTTGCCCAAGATCACACAATGAATTTCCATGGCTGAGCAGGGATTCAAGCCCTGTTCTCCAGAGTCATGGTCTAATGCTCAAACCACTACACTGCACGTGACCAGATACTGTGCCACAAACTTTCAGGCCAGTTCTGCACTACACTGTTATAGTGCTATTATTCTACTTTCAATGTCCTGTGGAATTCTGAGTTTTTTAGTTTATTGAAGCCAAAGAGCTCTCTGGATGAGAATTCTAAATGCCCTTCCCTAAACTGCAAACTCCAGGATTCCATAGGATGTTGAAAGTAGAATAGTAGCACTAGAACAGTGTAGTATGTAAATAGCCTTAGATTAAAGCGTGCTAATCTGAAAGTGAGCACACACAAGGGAGCTGGAATTCTGTTGGTGTACTCTTCATGCTGGTGCCCAACATCCTCTCTTTCTGAACAAGTTTGCGTGGCCAAGGAGATGGTATGGAGTTCTCCCACCACTTTATGATCCCTTTCCATGCTGAGGCTACTCTGTTCAGAATGGTTCAAAACTTAATGCTCTTCATGGAGATAGTGGGTCTGCCTCAGATGGTATATCTTCCCATGTGTTTGCAAGGCATGCTCTGGACCTGGTGAAGGAAAATGGTCATCTGGGTAAGAAGGAATCTGCTATATTCTGTTGTCTTGGACAGATCACTGCCTAATTAGACATACTGGAACTCAGAGACCTGAATCCTATTTTAAGTTCCAACTAGAGTAGGCCCACTGAATTAGTGGAACTTACATAAGTATTGATTTAGAAGAGCCTCATGGATCTACTTACAAGTAATTAGGCTAACCTCTGTAGGAGTAGAGGAGGGACAAAAACACTGGACTTTTCCACACTACATTGTTACAGTGCTATTATTCCACTTTCAATGTCCTGTGGAATTCTGGGGTTTGTAGTTTCCTGTGGCCAAAGAGCTCTCTGGCCGAGAATTCTAAATGCCCCTTCCTAAACTGCAAACTACAGGATTCCATAGGATGCTGAAAGTGGAATAATAGCGCTATAACAATATAGTACAGAAAGGTCCACAAAGTGGTGATGGACCAAAATGGTTTCCTGACAGCTCTGTGGGATTTGTCCTGTCCTGTCAACAGACAATTCTGTCAAAGCCCCATGTAACATAAGAAAATGGCCCAAGCAGCTGACGCAGCTGCTCCTGAGACTTCTGTCTTGCTGAGTGGAGCTAAAGGAGCTTCCTGGTTTTTGTGAGAGCTGCAGTTAATGACACACGTGGAACAGTGACCAGAGCAATACAGTATTGATGGAAAACTGGGATGTGGGGGAAGGATTCCAGCCAAACAGAAGAATGAGCCCACTCTGTGACTCATAAACTGGATGAATGTAACTAACTCCTACTATTTATTTCTACTTCTGTGTGTAAAGTTACTATGAGCTTCTCTAATGAAAATGAAAATTATTGCCTTAATTATAGTTTTGTCAGTTAATATGTACGAGCACTTTGTTTACTTTTTATTAAAAATCTTATTCCATTAATGTATTTTAGTGAAAAATTGTTCTGATTTATCAAAAGTGAGCATTAGATGCATTTTTGCAATAACTACAGTGAGAATTTGTTTAACATTGCAAAAGTATAAATATTATAATAGATGCTGAGGCTATCTTATAAAATTGTATAACTTGTTTTCAAAATAGCCATAACAAATCTAATAACAAAATATTATTTATTTTCCAGAACCATAAAAAAGATGCAAACAATATTATAATAGGCGTATACACTCCAATTCTATAAAAAAAATAGCTAAAATAATTAGCATGAAATGTGCAGAATGAAATGCAACAAAATGCTATTTTGCCTCTTATACTGCTGAATTAAATACCTAATCCTGCTGTTAAACAGCACTGATCTCTAGGCTTCAAAGTGCTTGTTCTTCATATTCCCTTGGTTTCTCCTCTCTATTGTACATTTATCATTTGACATTGTCAAGCCCAGATGAATTTCAATCACTCTGCCATCTCAGGTTCATACCATATCGTAATGGGACAAGTACAAAAATGTGCATATGTGCCTTTGTTACCTGTCAACTTATAGCAACCCCATGAATTTCATAGGATTTTCTTAGGCAAGGAATATTCAAAGCACTCCCAGTTTAGCAGGGATAGTCTCAAGCAATCATCTGTTGTCTCAGTTTTTCAGCTGCTTTTAAAAAGTTTCAGTTACTCTGTTCTCCTCCCTTTTTACCCCATTGTCCTCAGCTCACTTCAGTTGCTGCAAACTGAGTTCAAAATGTGAAAGTAGTTTGCATTCAATTAAGTCAACAAGCAGAAAAGGGGAGTAGAGTTGGCATCTTGCCTTTCCCAGTAGGCTTGGGCAGAAGCAAACTGCTGCACCCTCTCCCAACTTGTGTGTCCTTCCAGATTAATGCTTTCTGTCTTGACTGCACTGGGATCTTGCTTGGCCGCATATCACAATTTTCATCTGTGGAAGGTTGGAGGGTATGTTGAGAGGTGGTTTGCCACTGCCATACCCTGAAATATAGCCTGCAGCCTCTGGTATTCCTTGGTCGTCTCTGATCCAGGTGGTTTCCCAAATAGGCCTAACCCAGCCTCCCTTCCAAGATCAGACAAGATCTGCTGCCATTAGGCTATTTAGGCCAAATACAAAAATAGTTTTGTATAAACAGGCATGCTTATTTAATGCATTCCACTTAGGTTCAGACAACACCCCAACAACTACCATTCAAATAAATAAATCCACTTCATTTGTACATCTTTGATTTATAAGGGCCTCATAGCCAGTGTGGTTTGAGCATTGGACTACAATCTCACTTGGCCATGGAAACCCACTGGATGACCTTGGGTGCATCACACATACTCAGCCCCAGAAAACCCCATGATAGGTTGGCCTCAGGGTCATCATAAGTTGGAAACAGCTTAAATGCACACAATAAAAAGATCCTTGTAGTTCTGGGAGTGGCAGTTCTGCTTATTGTATTCAGGCTTCCTAAAATTTGTTTACAAGTGATGATTTTCTATGCTATGTTTCCCACTATGTGGAATGGTTTCCCTGCTGCAATTAGCTATGATCCCAATGCTGGGTGTTTCTGCCATCAACTGGAGACCTGCCTGACCCCTGGGCATTTTCTCATTCATTTTCTTAATTAATTTTATCAGTTAAACCCTCATTTTTAGTGAATGGATATGGGTATTATGGATTTTTACCACTTTTATGGTTTTATCATTTTATCCTTTTAGCAACTTTTATTGTATCTGATTTTATTGTGAATCACTTTGGGATTTTTCAAAATTAAAAGTGTTATATAATTGTCGGAAGTAAATAACGCAGACTTATAGACTAGAAAATTATTACGAACAGTTTAGCAATGTAACAAAAACAAGGGAAATGTACAAGAATCTATTTAAGTCTAAGGTTTTATTTCTGTTGTAATTAACACAGAGGTTCATAGAAGGTTTAATACATTTAAGAGTGTGTTTCAGTAGTGATAAGTTTTTATTTCATATTATAACTTGTTTTTTTATTTTTATTTTTTTGTACATAACAAGAAAAAAATCATTTGTGTGCATCTTTAAGTCATTTCTGACTTATGGGAAGCCTTAAGTGAACATATCACAGTGTTTTCTTGCCAAGATTTGAGGCTGAGAGAGTGTGACTTGCCCAAGGCCACTGAGTGGACTTCCACAGCCAAGTCGGGATTTGAACCCCTGTCTCCCAGCTCCTTTCTAATATACTACACCATGCTGGCTCCTAACAAAAATACCGACCATTTCCCAATGGAGCAGTTTACCTTGCTGTTTTTCTTTCGTTAGGTTCATCTGCTGGTACAGTATCTCATATGTTACTGTGCCAATGTCTGATGGAGGGCATGGAATTTTACTCCAAGCATCTTACTATTATTTGTTTTGCTGCCATAAAAAAACCTCACCTAACTGCATGAATACTCAGTAAATTATGTAAAATATCTTGATAAACTTTGCAAGCATGTATTTTCATATAGTGAACTTTGGGGAGCATTGATGATGGCCTCCTCCTCCTCCTCCTCCTTCTCCCTCCCTCTCTCTCTTTTAGTTCTCTCATGTATTCCAAGAGCATTTTGTGGACCAAAATTAAAATGGGATTGTCTCATAACAGAAGGTTAATTCATGCTTCTGTTCACATTTACTTACCCTTAATTAAGAGTGAGATTTCTGTGGAGATTTATTATTCAAGCATGCATTTTGTTTTTCTGTTGGTTTAAATGCTGTGATTCTGTTGGGCATTCTGGAAATCTTGGCTCATTCCTTTGGCTACAGCTTGCTCAGACTGGCAACAGTCCTGCAAGGGATGCCTGTCGATTTATTTAAGGAGACCTCCTCTCAACAATTTGTTTTGCTACCGTACCAGAATCATTATTATTTGGGAGGAGGTCCCCTCCGTCTTCTTCCTCAAAATATCTTATAGTTATTTTTTGCTGTTTTCAAAAGATGTGCATGCTGTTATTATATAATGATGTCACTGTGCATTACAAAACTACCATCATACAACAGCTCACCCACTTTAATATGATTGGTTAAGACAGCACATTTGAAAGTACTGATACAGCAACAGAACTAGATCCACAGAAAGCAGAGCACAGAAAGGACTGCCAGGACACAGAATGGAAGTGTACATTGTGTGGAACTCTTTAAAGCTAGAAATGGGGAAAAGTATCAAAACAGGTTTGACAGAGGGAAAGGAATCTCAGAATATAGCACTTCAATTCTCTTGACACCCATGTTGCTCTACGGCATAGGAAGATAGCTTGCATGCTGAACCTAATCACTCTTAAGTGCCCTGTCCCACTGGGTAGAACTTGCTTGGCTCCCTGGTTTATTAGGGAATTTTAGATGCTGAAATAATTGAAGTGAGGGCTAGAGCACAAGTGACTGAAAACTCTGATTATCATAAGCACAGATAAGTGTGGCATGCTGAGGTGTGTGATCTTGTTCATTCTTCTGTGCTTCTTAATGGTGTTCAGTATCATTAATCCTGGTATCTTCCTGAACCAGCTATTTGGGGTGGAAGTGGGCATGGGGCAGTAGAGCAATGGTAGACCTTCTACCTTGATATTGGTTCAAGAGAGTGTTACAGGTTCCCTCCTTCATCAAGGTCCAAAACAAACAAGTCTGCATGCAGAGACATGTGCATGTTACCCCAGTTGCTCATATGTACATCACCAACACAACGTTAGTGAGAGAGAGCCTGGCTCCAGTTATCCAGGTGTATATTCATCATGATTAAAAGCTGCTGATAGCCTTGCTGTCTGTGAATTTTCTTTTGAAGCCACCCAAGTTGGTAGACATTGCTATATCATGCAGTAGCAAATTCTAAACTATGTTCTATGTGATGAAATACTTCCATTTATCTGTCTTGACTCTACCACCATTCAGCTTCATTGGATGGCCCCTAATATTATAAGAAGGGATTAAAAAAAACTATCAATTTTTTACATGGCTTGTACAGTTTTACAGGCCTCTATCACACCCTCCCTATTTCCCACTTTTCTAAGCTAAAGAATCCCAGATATTGGAATCTTCCATCATAGAAGATTTGCTCCATCCTACTGATCATTTCAATCAACTTTTTCTGGACCTTATAAATGTTTGTTTTGAGGTGGGGTGAGCAGACCTGTACAGAGTATTTCAAGTATGGTCATATCATGGGTTTGTATAAAAGCACTGGAGTATTTTAAGTTTTATCTTTGATTCCCTTAATGGTCTCTAGCACAGAATTTGCATTTTTTTTCTAGTTACTGAATCATTGGACCAATGTTTTCATTAAGCTATCTTTCACAAGACTCCTTTCCTGATCTATAAGCATCAGCTCAGATTTTCCCAACAGATGTATGCACTTATTGTGCAGCTGAAAGTGAGGAAGTATATTAACCATGTTAATTTTATTCATCCTTTTTACCTTTCCTTTTTGTATCAGGATCCCCCATACACTGATTTCAACCAAAAACTAACCTCCAACTGCAGATAATTTATGAATGAATTAAGAATACTTGCATCACTACAAATTCTTAGATTACCCCCATCCCTCCATTGTCAGAATTGTCCATTTATTCCTACACTTTGCTTGCTTTTCTTTTATGAGTTACTGAGCTATGAGAAAACCTCTCCTTTCATCCCATAATAAGTTTGATAAGTTTGCTTAGGAAATATGGCTGAGGGTCTTTGTTATAGGCCTTTTGAAGTCCAAGTGTACTATGTCTACCAAATCACAGCTAAATCACATATCTATGCTTGATCATCTTTAATAATTATTCAAAAAATTTACACACAACAGACTTCAGCAGCTAACCAGCCTGATACTTCCTTGATCTGTTTTTTTAAAACTGGAACTACACTAGCCACTTTTCTGCCCTAGTACAGAGTCTGATCAAAGAACATGTTACATAATTTTGTTAGAAGATTAGCAAATTCACATTTGAGTTAAATACTCTCAGATGGATACCATCTGGACTCAGTGATTTATTTATCATTTTTTCAATCAGGCTGAGTACTTCATCTCTTGTCAGTACAATTTCCCTCAAAATCTAAGAATCATTGTCAGTTCAGATGTTGATATTTGTCCTATATTTCCTGCAGTGAAGACAAGCAGAAATAATACATTCATCTTCTCTGCTGTCTCCTTAAACTTCTTTGATTCTCTGTTAACTCCTTTGTTATCCAACAGTCCAAATGTCTCCGTAGCCAGCTTTAACTTTACTTTTATCATTTATCTTAATGCTTAGTAATCTTCTGCTAAAATATTTCTCTGCATTCTTTATTGTCACCTTGCCATTCTTTTGTGCAAATTTTGCTTCCTCTTCTGTAACAGATTCCCTGATCTTCCATTAACCATGGTGGTGACATTGTGGAGTTGGGGGTACTTTGCTTGTCTTGACATGTATATTCTATCTGAACTTTTGTCAGTGGAGGAGCTTGGAGTGTGGGGAGGGGGAGGGGGAGGGGGTGTGGCTATGACATGAGGGTTGTGGCCACTGTGTGCAGGCGTGTAGCTGAGGTGCATGCAGGCATGGCCAGGGAATGTGGGGATGTGGCTACGGGCCGAGATGCCCCCAAAACATTGCTGCGCGGAGTGAATCCCCCCCCCGCCCCACATCCTTATGCAACTGACTTCTGTTATCATGATTTTGAGTATACCCCTTTTGTTCTGGAGGGATATGATCCTCTTGACTTTCTCATTCATCTTTCTTTTATCAAGGTCCCTCATTTTTTGAGATTTCCTCCTTTGAAGTTAAAAATGACTATGTTTAACCTCCACAGTAATTTCTCACTTATGTATAAATTGAATATGATAGCACTGTGGTTATTTCAATGGTAGTTAAATTTTAGATTCCACTAAAAAGAAATCCAGGGTCACCTAAACTTTCGTCAGTTCCCTGACAATTTTTTCTAGTGCACAGTCATTTAGGAAATTGAAAGCATTTATCTCTTTGTTAGGATTTAAATATATATTGATGCAGTCTATTTGACAATAGTGAAAACCACCTATTATTACAATCCTTTCACGTTTATATCTCTCTCTGATTCTATACTACATCACAGGAACAACCTGAGCAATTTGTGGGACGAGGACCATAGTCACATGTCCCCAGTACTACATCAGTTTTGGAGCCGGGCACTGTGATTCTCTGGAGGAATCTATTCTTTTTCTAGCTCCTCTGACAGTCTATCCTCTTTGATGAACAGGGTCATCTCACTTCCCGCACATGCTTTCCTGTCCTTGTAGTTTTTATGAAAAGGTTACTACACCTCACTGGTTTTCTCAGTTCCACTATGTTACTGTTGTGTCTACTATAAAGAATGTTCTCTTTCACCATCAAGGACTCCAACTCTCCTGTCTTGATTCATAGACTCCTGGCAGTAGCAAACAAATGCCAACGCATATTATCCCTTTCCAAATACCAACATCTCCAAATGAGTCTATGTAGTATGTTATATCGTTTTTTATTATGCAAGTTCGTCCAAAAGCCTTGGCTGAAAAACAGTTAACAAATTATTTAATCCTTTGCTGCTAGAATCACTAACTGATAGTATTATGCTAAACTGTGCTAGCTACTGCAACATTCTTTGTTTTCACTTGGTCAGCTATGAAGAGGGCTTTGGTCCATTGCTTTTGCACTTGGACATACATCTAGCACTGTTCTGGTACAACAACAAATGATCTGAGAATGCATGGCATCTCTATAATATACAGGCATTATACAGGAGGGAGAGAAAATATTCCTCTTGCTTTCACAGAGAAAAGGAAACAAAATATTCACAGTCATTATGGGGTATACAAATTTCAGAAGGAGAACATGCTGTGCATTTTGTCATTTTTACAAGGTACAACAGTTTTTACAAACAACAATGTGCTGCCCAAAGAACTTTCTCTAGTGAGATTCAAGGGGATTCAAGAGGATTCAAGGGGAAAGCAAGAAACATGTTATTTTCAAACAGTGAGGAGAGTTCCATGGTCCCTTGGCTATGTGCAGTGTTTATCCTCATTTCTACTAAAGCCTCAAATAGATTAAATTAGATCACCAGAGGGCCACCAGAATGTAGCTTTTGCATTGCAGCAACGCAGTAATCTCTTCGCATCTCATGAATGTGAATCTAGAGTAGCTGGCAGTTCAAGAGAGTAATTTGTCAAGATTTAGATGTGCCTAGTATACAGTGAGGCTGTTGTCCAGAGCTATTAAGGAAAGAGAAAGAAAGGAAACTGTAACCTAGGATCCTGCTACATAGTCATACATTCAGTCATTGAAATCCATTTGATTACAACTAGATTGCATTGAGAAAGTGCAACCAATACATTTTAATTGTCTGTTTAGTTGTTTTTACCTTTAAAATCACAAGTGATTTTAAAGGTAAAAGTGAAAGGACTTCATTTTTTAAAAAACAGTCAAAATATTATTATTATTATTAGTAGTAGTAGTAGTAGTAGTAATAGTAGTAGTAGTTATAGTTTAAATTGCAAGTAGCAAGATAGATGAAAACAAACATATCATTCTATTGGTTAAAGGAAATAGTACTTCTAGGTAAGGATCTATTTGTAGAATTCATAATTCTCCTTTGAAAATGTTTCAGCTCTTAAAAGGCACACTGAATTTCTGCATTCATGAATTCTGTGATGTTTGTTATCTGTGATGCCAGGTGGAGCTGAGGATCTGTATTTGGAATTTGCAAGTGACACAGACGTGCAGGTTTCTTCAGTTTAAAGATGTTGGTGAACTTTTGAAAGCCAGTTGTGTAGGGATGGGGGGGTTATGGGGGCAATTCACCCCAGGTGGCAATGTTTGGGGGGTGTCCCAGACCATAGCCACCCCCCCACATGCCCTGGCCACATCCTCACGCACAGTGGCCATGCCTCCTCTCCCATAGCTACCCCTCCTGCCCCCCTTCCGCACACTCCAAGTTCCACCACATGTGGCATGCCCCTGAATAACATGGGTGCTTCTTCCACTTGCTCTCTAGTTGTCTTCCAGTGGAAGGGTGCTCTTGTTAGGAAGCACTACAAGGCCGTGACTTTCAGTTAAACTGAAGAAAGAGACTGGAGAACACCTCCTCTGCAAAGCTATCCTGTTCTTGGATGATTTTTCCAGTGTGGGCACATAGGCAGCAAAATGGCAAATGAGGTTTGATGTAAGTTTAAAATGGTGCACTGTTGCACTGTGACTCAAAAACACTTCTAACTGTGTACATACACTGAAGGGAATCTGGCAGGTTCATGCATACTCTCCAATTGTCCCAGTTGGCAGGGACAGTCCTCGTTAATCCTCTGTCATCCTACTTTTTTATCTGCTTTTAAAATGTTCCAGTTTCTGTCTCTCCTTCCTGCTTTCCCCCTTTTCCCCCAGCTTAATTTACTTTTCAATTGTTGCCAGCTGAGCTCAAAGTGCAAAAGTAATTTGTGCTCAATTAACTCAATAAGGGCAGGGAAGAGAGGAAGGGGTGAGCTCTTGCCCTTCTCAGTAGGCTCAGGCAAAAGCAATATGCTGCAGCCTCTCCTAGCATGTGTGCTCTTCCTCATTAATAGCTTTTGCCATCATGACCACACACTGATGTCACTTGGCCACATATGTCCTGGTTTTTAGCTGTAAATGTTGGAGAATATGGTTCATGCAGACTGAGTATTACAGTCTGGAGAACCTATGGTACTATAATACTACTGGTAAAATACTTTTGGGAGCCATAAGTCTTTAGGTTTATAAACCTAAATAAGGTTACTATAGAATTGTTGTTGTTGCACACTTTCAAGTCACTTCTGACTGATGGCAATCCTAAGGCAATCCTATCATGGGATTTTCTTGGCAGAGTTTGTTCAGAGGGGGGTTGCCTTTGCCTTCCTCTGAGACTGAGAGAGTATGACTTGCCCAAGGTCACCAGTGGGTTTCCATGGCTGAGTGGGGATTTCAACCCTGGTCTCCCAGTGTTCTAGTCCAGCACTCAGACCACTATATCACATCGGTTTCTACTGTGGAATAAGCTCTACTAAATATAATGGGATTTCAAAGAAAATGTACTGGATTCTTGTATACAGATGTAACTCTGTGCACAGTTACTACAGACTAAACTCTATTAAATTCAGTGGTACATAATATGTACACAAATATAACTAAAAACAATTAGATTTTGCATAAGTCTAAATATGTGTAAAGTGTGAAATATTTTGGGGTTTTTTGGTCTTAACAGACATTTCTGTCTTCTTCTATTTACGTTCATGAAACATGTTAAGCTTCATTTCATTTTAACAGTACTTTGCATCTATCCCAAGAGACAGTTCAGTACATTAAGTAAGTGCAATTTAGTAAGCACTGATCTTGCACAAGTCTAGCTAAGACTAACTGAAAGTGCTTCTTAATGCTTGCCTGGTATTTTGAACTCACTAGACTCTTGACACTGCAAAGCTGACTACTAGGCATCAGCTACTTAATATTTATTTAATGTGGCTAAACTCTTTGGAAAATTCTGACATTCTGCCCCAATAAGCAGCTTTCAGTATAGCTAATGTGGTCCTGTTTTTCCCAGATATATTACACTTCTACTCCAAGGTTACTAGGAGGAGGAAACAATGCACATGCACACATACAACAAACACATTCATGGTTAGAAAATACTTATAGAAGTCTGTTTAGGCTTTGTGCTAACACTAGACATGCAGTCAAAGCCACTAAAATTTGAAATTGAAGAAATATCTATCTGGAATGTGTGCATGCCTATATTATATTATATTAATTATATTGTATTATTACTAGCATATATACCCGGCATCACTCAGGACTGTATTTTCTCATAGGTAATACTTGTTAGAAAGATTTGAGATCCTGTGTCTCTAATTCGCCAAACTGCCTTGTCCAGTAGCTGTAACTTTTCCCCATATTCCCCAATCTAATCTGTACTGAAGATGAGGCCTAGCAGCAAGGAGGAGAGCAATGTATTTCCTCAGGAACCCATCCTCTGTATGTTAATAACTCTGAATACAGATTGGATTGGGGAACATGAGGAAAAGTTACACAACAGATTGGGGAATTAGAGACACAGGATATCAAATCTGTGTATTTCAACCGCATCTAATTCCTAAGGTAAGGTAAGGTAAGGTAATTCCTAAGGGATTTCAAAAAAGTATTACCTATGAGAAAATAAAATCCCAGGCAACACCGAGCATATATATGCAAGTATTAGTATATAATAAATACATATATAGTTTAGTATATAGTATATATTAATTTTCTGCCAGTTAGGCCTTATCTGGAGTACTTCATTCAGTTCTGGCTATCTCAGACTAAGAAGAATATAGACAAGTTGGAAGAGGTTCAGAGAAGGGCAACAAGGATGATATAAGGTACGGAGAACAGAACGTATCAGGAAAAGTTAAGGGAGGTGAGTATGTTCAGACTAGTAAAGAGAAGAGTAAGGGTTGGCACTGTTGCACTCTTTAAATATCTAAAGGGCTGTCACAGAGAGGAAAGTCCAAGTTTGTTCTCTGCTTGTAACAGAGGGTAGGATCAGGTCTAACAGTTTTAAGTTACAGAAAAGTAGATTTTGACTGAACATTAGATGGAAATTTTTGGCAGTAAGAATGGTTCAACAATGAAACCAATTACCTAAAGCAGTGGTGGACAGCTCTAACTGGAATTCCTGAATTGAGCAAGGGGTTAAACTCAATGGCCTATGGGACCCCTTCTAACTTTATGCCCCTATGATTCTGTGATTCTATATTAAGTTCAAGAACAGCAAGAGAAAACAGAACAGACAACTAAAACAAAAACAGAACAAAACAACACCCCTAAAAGAAATTTGCCACCCTGGATCTTAATTTTAAAACATGAAAAACAAACAACAATTTTAATTTTTAATGGAATTCAAGCAACATCTTCAGTCATCTGTATTCACATCTGGATGTGAACAATATTTTAATGCAGCTTTAGTTTCAGAGTCCTGTCTTTCTATGACTTGTCTTAGTACAAGGTTGAATTCTCAAGAAACAATTTCTGGGGACTTCTTTGTGTTGTTATTGTTTTTTGTGCCATGGAGTTGATACTAAGAAATGCAAACCACTGCTCAGACAATTCCCACAATGTCCTAGTCATAAGGTTTATGCTTACATTGGCACTAGCTGTAAAGACCAGATTGCTTTCTTTGGTGGTTTATTTATATCTTCTACTGTCTATTTAATATCAAAATTCCCAGTGCTCTATCTCATATAAATGAGTTGCTCATTGTCAGGTAGCAAAGCCACAGGAACCCAATGCTCTAGCTATCCAACAGAGCACTCTCTATATGCATGGTTCAGCAAGCCAATTAGCATGATATTTTTATCTCTAACCTGATTCAGAACTCATTACAAGCCAGTATTTTAGCTATCTGTTTTGTGTGCTAAATACTCCAGTCAAGCAGTATCAGACCATTATTTGACACAAATAATTTCACATTGACATTTTTTTTTATTTTTCCTACTTGGCTTTCAAGTTAGAGACTTCTTAACAAATAAAATAAAATAAGAGGGAACAAGGTAAAGACCTCAACCTCAACATACTGACCCAGATTTCCAGAGAACTCAGGATATGACTTGATGTAGCATTCTTTTTAAAATGTTGCTTCACAAACCTGTGCAGTTGCTGCTTAACTAATAGGCAATGAACATTTATACTGTTCTATATAGCAAGATATGGTCTAAAGAGACACTTTAAGTCAAGCTAATGAAATAATCCCAGCTTGGCACACTGGAAACCTAGTTCATATAGCCTTCTGTCATGTTTATATGAATGAAAAAAAAAACACCCTCCAAAGATCTTAAATTAGCTTGAACTGCAATAAACATTACTGAAACTGTAAAGTTAAAAGAGCAGTTGTAGGAAGTGAACATACGAAGATGCTTGTTGAATGAGGCCAAAGACCTGAATGGTACCACTTTCCCACAAACCGTAGCAAACCAGATGTTTCTTGGAGGCCTATAAGCAAGATACAGAGATAATAAGCTTCACAATGCTGTTTACCAGTGGATGGTATTCACACTGAGGAGAGCCACATGATAAAAATGACAAAGATCCTTTACCCAATTATTGTGTGCAAAAGAGAATTTCGGGAAGTGTACCTTTGCACAAAAACTTCCACTTAAGTGAAATTCCCTTTTCTACACAGCTCCTAAATGTACAGGAGTCCTGTCCTCTTTTTCATGTGGCCACACTGAGAAGCCTGCTGTCTTGGTTCCTAAAATTTTCAAAGAAAGAGCTATGTAACCCTCTTACAGCAGTAAAAGAAAAAGTAGGGAGGAATCTAGCAGCACTTTTAAGAATAACCATGAGCTTTTGTGATTTCAATCCACCTCTTCAGATGCACTGATGAAGTGACATTAAAGTCACAGATATTTAAGCAGTAACATAGTTATTGGGGATGAACAGGGTGTAATGGAACATAGAAAGATGCACTTTGTAACTTTGGCCATAACCCTTCAAAAAGTGGTATAAGATGATACTGGTCTGTCGAGCAGCTGGTCTCTTGGTCCAGAGGTGTGAAAACAATAAAATCTGCTTATCCAAAAGTCTATTTCCTTGATGGTAGAAATATTTTCTAAGGAGAATTATTTTGTTACATGTATAACTGTGATGTAAGACTATATATTAATATATGAAGTGGTCTGCAAGTGAAGCTGTGACAACTCGTACAGTGCACTGTGCTGGACATGTGGGATGACTACAAAAAGCTCTTTAGCATTCACCCTCCCTGCTTTCACTGGTGCTGCTTTGATGCATGGGGAAATTTGATTACTCATTGAGACTGCACTAAAAACTGAACAACTGAACAATTGCTGCTGCTCTAGCACCCATTTCCTGTTTCCTGATGTGTAGACTTTGGAGGAGGAAAGAATACTGTTATTCATTTCTTGAATGAAAAATGGGTTTCCTGATACCTGGGAAAATTTATTGGTAAAAATAACACAGAGGTGAGCATTTCATATTTTTTTTCTTGGTATTGGAATATCCCATAGTATTTTTGGAAACATGTTCTGTGCAGGAAAACATGTGTGTTTTCATGTAAAAAAATAATTATTTTATACAAACCTCTCCGCTATTCCCAGAAACAAACCTTCTGGAAAAAATTCAACATTGTTGTTTTTTGTACACAAACTAGTAATTTTGCACAAAAGAACTCCCATGCCTTTTTAGCAAAGGGAGGTGGTTGGCAAAAATTGTGTGGTTTGTAGAAAAAACACATTTTTATTAAACACACACACACACACACACGGACTGAGATCTTGCATCATCACTGTAACTGCAATGACAGAGCTCTATCATCATAGTTATGACTGGTGAGGTTACACACATCCCATCTACCTTTGCAGCCTGGCAGAGCACCAACCTATTGCATTTGCAATGCATTGGAGGTTGGGGTGCTGGGAAATGATGTCTGCAGTGCTTTCCTGGTCATGGAGTGCACTGAGAACAGGCATTGCCCATTTTTGGACTCTGAGGCTCAGGAGAAGCCTTTATTTACCCAAGACTTAAACAGGAGTTTGACTTAGAAAAAAATATATGGAAAAATATTTCCATGAGGGGAAAATGTCATTTTTAAAGGGAGGGCTGAGAGCCTCAGAAATGCCCTTGGGGAGCCATATGTGGCCTGCATTTCCCCCACCCCTGCCAGATAGCTTCAAACGCTGGACATGTTCCACTTCTTATTTTCCCCTCCTGTTTCACGTACAGTATTTCTGGCACACCTCAAGGGGTCCAGCTATTTCTATTAATAGAAGTACTGTTAATATGAAGCCCTTCCATCCTTAAAATACAAATGTGCAAAAGCTCTAGTCCCCTCTAATTGCTCAGTACACCGTCATTCATAGTAAGAGAAAGACGGCTTATCATGTACGTGACTAATGTGTGTCCTGCTGACAGTGAGGGAAAATGGCTCTTTATACTCCCTGTGGCAGGAATGGGCAACTTGTGCCCCTTCCTGATGTTGATATGCAACATTCATTTTCCATAATCATTCCCTATTTGAGGGAATATGGCAGATGTAATGCAACAATATCCAGAGGGTCACACATTTCCTATTTTGCCCAATGGGGTTCCTCTCCTGCATGCATAAATTACAAAACTACATGGGTGGGCGGGAATGGATTGTGTTCTTGTGCTTACAAAAGAACCCAACATTTCCCCATATTACTAGTCACATTAAGGCTCTTGTACAAGAGAGCCTGCCATGAGAGATGGTTTGCTTAAATAAAGGCTCCTTATCTTCTTTCCAGTTTAGCATGGCATTCAGTTTATTCTCATGCAAACAAATCAGAGGTATCTGATTCTGAGATTAATACTTCCCAAATGAAATGAAGCTTTGAGACAATGATGTGCCAACATCTATTTGAGTTCATTTGCAAAAAATGACTTGAACTCAGACCTCTGAGTCCGAACTTGCTATTTGACAAAATTAGCACTCTTTCATATTTAGGCATACAACATTACACTGCTATTTTCAGATAACTTCTCATGGAAGAATGCTTTTTATAATACATTTATTTATGTTATTTGACACATTTACACCCCACTTTTCCTCCAGTGTCTCCCTTTCTGATTTAGCTTCACAACAAACTCATGAAATAGGTTAAACTGAGAGACAAGAGTGGCCAAAGATCACTCAATAATCTTCATGAGTGTGAATGTGGACCTGGGACTCAGTTCTAGGGCGGTATCCACACTGCTGGACTTCTGCTGGCAAAACAGTAGAATCCAATGAAAATATGAGGGGTAATTTCCCTTCTTCCACAGACACACATCCCAGAAATTGATTCTGGAAGACTGACAAGACCTCTAGAATGAGTTTTTGGGCAGTGCAGAGAATTGCAGAGGGCATGGAAGGGGAAGGAAACTCCACCATGATGCCATTAGAAGACTGGTATTAGTCCCTAGCAAAAAACTCTTACCACTGTGTGACACAGGCTCAGATTTAGCCAGATTAAGGCCTTAGTCCTACATCTGTTCAGTGTGGCATAAATCTCTGCATGCAAACCTATGCTATGCTGAGCCATATACCCTCCCCCAGACTTATCTGAAACTGCCCTGTGTGGCTCCTCCGTGCTTTGCACCAAGTAGACAGGCTTGGAGAAGCATCTGGCCACATCTCCTTAGCCAGACATGAAATGATCACAGCAGTGCTGAAATCCCTGGAGGACCCTGGTAGATCTCAGAGTTGATGTCACAATTGTGCATCTGGCTATGGGGAGGTAGCCAGTCACTTCACCAATCCTGCCTGCTTGCTACGAAGCATAGAATGGCCATACGGGGCAGCCAGAGTGGCTTTTTAGTGAGGAGGGGGCTGGGGCACAGAGGAAGGAGCAAGGGAATACCAATCCCCCATGCCCAAAACATGGACACTTATGTGTGCAGATGTCCCTCATAGCCTATTAGCATTGCTATAGGTTGCTGTCTCACACCTGTCAATTACATCCTTACTCTTCCTCTGTTTTCATAGATGTGATTAAATATAAGCTTCACTGAGGAAAAGCTGCACAGCACTCTGTTCTCTGACAAGTGCTCCAAACAATTCCCTAAGGACAACCAGCTTCTCTGAAAAGAAATTAAGGGTCTGACAGGTTGAAACATGGTTAAGACCAGTGAAAGATTACCTATCAACTAAAACAACTTATTGCAGCTGCCCCCAATTGGTCTCTACAAGAGTTTCAAGCCTTACATTTCCCTTGAATGGCACAATTGTAGATGGTTTTTCCTAGAAGGTGACAAAGAACAGCTGTTACGGGTGGGCATGAGCTAATAAGATCAAACAATGGCAGAACAAACTGACATCTTGGCCTTGTACCAGGGGCCAAGTAATTTCAAATAGACATAAAATCACGTTAACAAGAATTTTTCTCTGTTTAGGTAGTGACATTTCTGTGGCTATGTTTTTTAAAAAAATCTTTATCATGCTTCTGAATAAGAATAAAAATTGAAAGCATCAAATGTGTATGAGAACAGTTTATTTCCCCTATTATTTCTTCTGTTATTAACAACTTATATAGGTTGAAGCCCTATGTACTGGGGTAAGAATCATGTGCCAGTGATTTCCATTGAAACCAGCTGGATGTCTGCATGAGTAGATGTACAAAAGGGCCTAAATGCCCCAGAGGCAGCAGATCTTGTCTGATCTTGGAAGCTAAACAAGGTCAGCCCTGGTTAGTACTTGGATGGCAGCCTGCCAATGAATACCAGGTGCTGTAGGCTATTGTGGAGGAAGGAACTGGCAAAACCACCTCTGAGTATTCCTTGCCTAAGAAAACCCTATGAAATTCATGAGGTTGCCACAAGTCAGCAGGTGACTTGAAGGCTCATACACATACATACAAAAGCTTCTGGCTGTGCTGCTTATAATTTGAACGCTGGTTGGAAAATTACAAATCTCGAATTGCTTTATGCTCTAATGCCTCCTTTTATTGGGTGAGCTTCTTTTGCAGCTTGGAGCAGAAAGGAATAGAGGTCAAATTAAAATAATCATCTGGAACATGTGATCTGAGCTGGATGTGGGTGCTTCATTCTGCCACTGTGGGATAAGCCCCCTATTCACTTGGACCACAGGCTGCTGGATATAATAGCTATTTCTGCTTATGCTCATACATAGGATAACTAAGGACAAAACAGGGAGAAACACAAGTGGACAGGTTTAACTTGGGTTACATGTGCAGGGATAACTGGCAATCAGCTGACTGAGTTATTTATGACAATTGCTAATCATCAATGAAAACCTATGGAGAGACAGCTCCTACATAGGACACTTTGTCTACAGTACTATGTTTTTTACATCTGAGGAATGTTGGATTTTGGAATGTATTTGTACTAAAAGATTTCGTATAAATGGCAGAGGGAATTAATAACAGCAATATTGGCCCAAATCCAAACAGCCATTTAGGGTCATATGAGAACTTTTGTAGCCCAGTGAAATATCTCATACTTTGTCTTGAAGCACCTAATCCAGCATGCTGAATCCAGTTGTGAAGTTGCCACTTGGTTTGGGTTATCTGGTACATGCAGCCGTATGATCTTTGATGCCACAGTTATTACTTGTTTTCCCCTCCTGGCCTTGTCAGATCTTCATTTTCCTCACATGCAGTAAGATATTGCACTGTATAGAGGGATGGGAGAGAAGTGGCCTTGAAGGATAGCATGGGGACACAGGCAAAAGAAGCAGAAGAAAAGATGCTGCGTTGGTGAAATTTGTTGCTGCTGCTGCTATAGTTAAAATGAGCAAGTATCACAATGGCACAGTCAACACATGTAGTAAACATGGAAGCAACTGCAACAAAATGGCTTTTTAAATATGAGATTTTATATATTTTATATATTTATATTTTATAGAGGTCAAGAACCTCTATATAAGAGAGACTGTGTTTCTAAAAATTAGAGAATCACTCCCCTGGCTACACATGAATAAGGTAAGCAGTAACACAGCCCCAAATAAAAGTTACAAAGTAAATATCTTTTATTGCAACAAAAAACACAGAGGAAAAGTTGCTAAGTCCATCTAGTAAATTTGGGCTCTGTTACCAGACAAGTGGGTTTCATGTCCAGAATCATGGCTCAATGTTAACAGCTGGCCAATGGAACAGAAAAGGTTAATTGGAGGTATGCCAGAAGATGAATTAGATAAGAATTATGGAGAAATCTTATTTTATATGACAACCTCTGCAAGAATTAATTATGCTAAGATCTGGAAAAAAACAGAAATACCAAATGTAGGTGATTGGGAAATAAAACTGTTTGATATGGCATTAATGGATAAATTGATGTTACTGAGAGGGTACCTTTGTTAAGAAATGGGATCCAATTATACAACATTTTAGAAACAAATGGGGAGATTTGTCGATAGCAAGCTTTCTTGACTGACGTAGGTGAAAATGGTTAAAACTGGTTAAAATTATGGTTAAATTATGGTTAAAATTTACATTGACTATCCTAATGTATATAATAGTAGAGTCCTGATGGGTTTAAAACTGTAAAAGCAGTTCCTCATTTATCATGTATGTATATTTTTTGTAAAGACAATGTAGTCGGAAGCAAAGTCCAGATGGGGAAGATAGAAATGAAGATCTAGAGTATATAAGTAAATTAGGTTTGTCTCTCTATCTGTTGTACCACCTATTTATTGTATCAATCATAAAATGTTATTTTATTGAAATGTATTTTAAAGAAAAAGAAAAGGTTAATTGGTTTTTGTAGCCTTGTATATGCTTTAGCTTGGTAGTTCAAGGGCAGGAATGGAGTTGAGGAAATAAACTTTCCTCTGCTAGTTAGCTGTTTGCAGTTTTCATAGTTTTGGAATTGGAGATGGCAACACCTGAACGTTTCACTTTCCACTGTCTGCTTCTGCACTGTACAATGCTTGGGGATCCACTTTTAACTGGCTTCACCCTGTGCATCACAGCCCAGGCCCCATTCAACCAGCTGGAAGAAACTGGATTGCCAGTTATGGTATTGTCTGGGTAGAATTGGTCACATGAGGCCAATTTCCACCACTGTCTTTGAGTGGATGCTGGATCACATTAGCCAAAGGGTTTATCTTATGCTTATCTGCTGTGTCATCACCCCCAATAAAGCTTATCTTATAACAGTGAACATGTTCAGGAATAGTCATGTTGACCATGTAGAAAAATACGACAAAGTCCAAAATCCCCAAAAAGTGATATCTTTATTGCCCAACCAAAATGTACAAAACACATGATGCATGCTTTCAAAACTCCACTGGATTCTTCATCAGGCAGCGTTCTATCTATGCAGCATCTGAAAGTTTTCCCAGACATAGCAGTACCGATTTCTTGAGAAGTCCAATGTTCTCTGCCTGTGGCTTCAAAAAAGACAGGGATAGCTTGGATCCCAAGAGAAGTCACTTTACTGCTGCTAATGGAGTTAAAATCTTAGTGTCTTTCATCTCAGTCCCCACATGACTAAGAAGGAGGAGTGGTCTCTGCACTGATATCCCTCTCTTAACTGACAACAGAAGTAACAATTGGTACAAAAGGTACACCTGTGATTCTAACATTGTCACTTTTCTGCTCCTGTATGATTTTTTAACATCTTATGCCTGAGGAAGAAGCCAGTGGGGCTTCAAAATCTTTCAAGATCTGTGTATATGTGTGTGTGTGTGTGTGTCTGGGTATGTGCTCACATGCATGCATGCATTTTGATTGGTCAATAAATGTATAATTTTTCTAACAGTAATAACTGCCAGTTTTCGTACCAAATGAAGTTGTGGGGCCTGGAATTGCAACCTGTTCCAACTCTGGACATTATCCTCTTCCTCAAGTAACTTAATTTAGGTAACATCATTGTTTGTAACATGTTACTTCAAAGCTCTGGCCCTGCTCTTGTTACCACTACTCATCTCTTTTCTTGGCCAACAGAGATTAGTTGGAGGCCCCATAGTCCACCAGCAAGAAAAAAGAAACCTGGGATAAAACTGTATCAGCAGAAAAGTGCACATGGAGGAAAGATTCAGAACCCTCAATGTGCTTACTCATATTGGACTATCAATCCCGCCCCCTCCACGTCAAACAAAATGTTTTGCTTACTACCATCATATCCCATTTGCCCTTGAGACATTTCTCATACTGGTAAAGTAGCATCTGAAAGACTTTATCTTCAGAAAGTGATAGAAAACATATGCTGCAAAAAGCTGGGAGGCAAGGATGAATTGTTTGTTTTTCAGAGACAAAGTGAGTTTCTCAGAACTTCAGCATGTAACAAAGGAAGGCCCACAGTTTATTCAAGAAATAGATAAACCTTTCTTGTGTGGCTGTTTTTAAAATTAGCAAATTAGGAGAGTTTATTTAGTATTTGTTTCATTGTCATCAAGGTAGGAAAACTGCAGTGCAAAACGCTGTTTTGTGATCAAGCAAAAAACACACTAAGAAAATTCACCAGTGCCTTAGTGAATGCCAGCACCATGGACAGCTCCGTATCTTTTATATTAGTATGTTTGCAGATGTCTGCCAATTTTTTCCTTTTTTTTTTTTTTTTACAAAGCAAAGTGCTGGGATTTTCTGAAGCAATATTTTCTTTTAGCAGTCTAGTGCTTTACACAATGGAATGTATCTGTATATTCACTGTACCTGCAAGAATAATGCTTCCCCCACCTAAAAATAACTACCATGGAATATTTAATTTGATAGCAAGGGAGGTGTGACTAACATGTGAAACAGAGAAGCACTGTGATAAGTGACAGCACAATAATGGGAAAGTGTTATTATATGACCTTTGCATCCACTGCAAAATGAAATACACCTGCTGAATCTTTATAGCAGAGTTCAACACTGTCTTTCCGAACAAGAAAATCATATAATGCAGCTACTACTCCTTTGAAATGGACTAATTTTGTGCTGAAAATCAAATTACTTTTCTATTTTCCTTGCTTCAATTTGCACAAGTGGCACACTGCGCAATCTGTGCAGAAGAAATGTGGTGGCAAGGAGTCTTCTGAACCAATCCTGATGCATGGAAATACTGAAACATTGGAATTTACTTCTACAAGATTTAATAATAGCTGCTACCTTGGATGGCTTTAAAAGGGAATTAGAAACACTATGGAAGATAAGGCTAACACTGTAACATGTATCCAACTGCTAGTCCCTTCTAGTGCAGGCTCATTAAATCAATGGAATTTAAGTACTGACTTAGCAAATTCCAATTGATTTTCGGAGTCTATTCAGGTTAGAACCAGTTATGCTGGCTGTATATAACTTTTAGTTTTAGAGACAGAATACTGTGTTTGCCAGCATACCCATGTATAAGACACACCCCATTTATACACAGGCAAATACTATTTGCTGGCATATAAGACACACCAGCGTATAAAATGCACCCTATTCTCAAACAGTATTTTTCAGGGAAGAAATGAATCTTATATGCCTGCAGATACACTAATTTTCAAAACAAGGTGCTGAAGAGCATGAGTGAGAGAGTATTTTGGCCCTCATGTCTTATACACAGCTTCCCATAGGTACCTGATTGGCTGCAATGGAAACAGAATGCTATATTATATTATTCTTTCGTCTGATCCAGCATGGCTCCTGCATTGTTCTTATTAGTTATGACACATTTATAGAATAATCTGCTTTAAATAATAAATGTTAGAATTGAAATTTAAGTGTCAAAGGACACTTCTGAAATGCAAACTTGCTTGCATTTTCAATTATTGTTTGGTTTTTTTAGAACCTGAAATCAACTCCAAAAGACTTTCTTCAAATCAACGTCAAGAAACTGCAGCCTTCAGAATAATGACAAATATGGCGAGGGGTTGCAAAATAAGCATTCCACGGTGACTTCTGAACCTTGCTGCTTGAAAGAATTGAAGGAAGCAGATACTAACAGATTGTCAAAGTACAAAGATCCTATCAAGAACAACAGAAAACCATTACTGTTCTGGATTATTAAACAAACTAATAATGTTTTATGAACAACTGGGCAGTAGAAACAACGCGTAATTGTAACGAACACAGGATCTTAGAGATTTCGGGTAGGTTACAGTAACACATTTAAATTAAGAAGAAATCTGGACAAATATAGGAAGTTGGATTTTTCCACAGATTGTAACTGGACTCTGTTCCAAATTTAAATAATATTAGGGAATCATAGACTGAGGAACTTCAGCAGCAAAAATATTCAAAACAGGTTTCCACAGCAACCTCACTCAGCCTGCACCCTTCATTCTGCTTCATTACATAAATACAGAACTTATATGGTGTGAAAATAAAAGGTTACATGTATACAGCTAACTTTGGCTTATGAAACAACTACTATACAAATGTTACAGCATTCAGAATGGTGGGAAATAATTATAGCATGAAATAAGAACAGATATACAGTCAGCATTGTCCTTATGCCATAAATGAAGTATCACAATTAAAATTTTAAGAGTAGGACCTTAATGAAATTCAAACCACACCTTAAAATATCTATGTATTGATTTCTTAAGTGGTATAAAAATTCATATATATTGTGGTCAGAGGTTAACTAGATGACTATTAAAATCTAATATGTAGTGGAACATTTATAACTGTTTATTACTATGATTAGAAACTACAGATGACTACTCAAAAGCAAGTTCCATTGAGTTCAGTGGTGCTTACTCCAAGGTAAATGGGTACAGGTTTGCACCCTTCAGAATGTAAACTTTAACATTACAAAACCACCTTTTTGTATATAACATTTCCATATGTATGTACAAACATGTTCAGAACTGATGTTTTAGGAGGAATTGGCAGAACAAAAGATTTAAAGTCTGCTTCCATATCTGTTTCATACTACTTTATAAGTGAAATAATTAAAGGCCTTATTGTAATTGTTTTTGCACTTTGCATTTCTTGAAGTAAGAGGTTGGATCAATTCAGTTCAACTTAGACATGTATAAAGCAGGCCCACTGAAACTGGTGAGACAAGTCAGTCATGACTAACTTGTGTCCCAACATTTTGAGTGGACATACTCGGAGTGGAATCTGGCGAGCCATGAAATCACTCCTACTACATCCCTAGTCCTGTTGATTCATATCAGCCAGGTTAAGAAGGTTGGTCTTTTTTTTCTTTTTTTTTTCTGTATATCAGCTTGAGTTAGAAGTAACTAAGAGGCCCGAGGGCCAGGCTTCTTAGAGAATCTGTGGAGTTTTGAAACCAAGATCCAAAGCCATTGATCCTCTACTCCCAGGCCATTTCTGCACTACACTCTTATAGCACAATTATTCCACTTTCAACATTCTATAGAATCCTGGAGTTTGCAGTTTAGGGAGGGGCCAGCTGGATTCAGACTCACTGACTGGCTGGTCCCTCCCTAAACTGCAAGCTCCAGGATTCCATAGGATGTTGAAAGTGGAATAATCACGCTACAAGAGTGTAGTGTGGAAATGGCCCCACACTTCTTGCAAAAAGCAAGCTGCATTCCACCCACCCAAGTCCAGCACCATAATCTGTAGCACTACTCTGCTTACCAGATAAACCATTCCTTAAGTCAGACACTGTTGGAAGGCCACCTTCCAGTCATCCATATCAGTGAGTTAGAAAAGTCTGAATCCAACTCATTCGAACTGAGCTTTCACAAATATTTCAGAAAGTAAAAATATCTGCTAAACCTGCCCAGTGGTCAATTTACTATTGAAAACAACAAAGAGCCCAGTTGTACCTTAAAGATTAGCAAATTTATCATGGCATCATCTTTTGTGGACACTGTCTACTTCATCAACCCACAAAAGCTGAAGCCATAATAAATATTTGAGTCAATAAGCTGTCACAAGTTCTATGCTGCAACAAAATAGCATGGCTGGCCTCTGGAAACTAATCTGTACACTACCGGAATTCAGTTCAATAAGTTGGAATAACTTGACAAACGCAGATTTAACTGCATGTTTGTAAAAAGCAATCCTGACAGAAATACACAGAAGAAAGATGTCAAGCTTTTGTCTGAGGTCACTTTGATCTATCAGGCATCTGGTGTGATTCAGACAACACTGAAGTGATCTAGTAACAATGGTGAAAAAGCACAGGAAATAATGTCTAGCTGCAATTAATCATTGCTACGTTTAAGGCAGACTCCCAGTTCTTTTGCCTTCCGTTCCCTATACCCTGGCGTTCAGGAACCAAAAATCAAAAACAAAACCACAAGCATATTACCATAGGTTTCACTAGGGAGTGGCTGGATGATTGGTAAAATCTGTGGTAAGTAAAAGTAAGCCAAACCAGAGCAAGGTACCTTGGGCAATCCTAAGCAGATTCACTAGCAGGTAAATTTTGACTCAGATGGACCTGCTTTTGAGTAATTATACAAATACAACTAAGCGAATGCTGCTACTGAAGTCCCCATTGGTTAGATAAAATGTGCATGACTCTTCTTTATTTCCAGTGAATCAGCTCAGAAGCTATGGCACAAAAAAATCTGCTGGTCACTGCTTTCCAAGCTGCAGGAACTGACTTGAATCACATGCCTCTAATTCTCTTCTCATCAGCAATATTGAATGAATGCAAGGTTCTTGCTTTTCTGTTGTGTTAAGCATCAGGTAAAGTGCCAGTGAGAGGCTGCTGGGGTGCTATATTGCCTAGTCCATAGCCCATAGTGAGCACATACGGTCTTTTCAGGTGCCATCTGGAAAAAGCTGTAATTATTCTCAGTGGAAAAGATTATACAATTTAAGATTATTTCTGCAACTATATTTATTACATAAACTGAGAATTACTTCTCATTTCCATCTGTGTTGTGACAGTCAGAGATGTGAGGCAGATCTCCACACCACACTTTGTGTGGAGGTGAGAGCTGTGAACCATGTCCCTGCCTTTGTACCACTATCATGCCATTATGCCTAGTACTCTTAAGAAGCCCTATATACAGTTTGAAAAAAGAAAAGACAGCAATATCAAGTCACTCTCGCTTCTAGTTTTATAGACTCATCACTACTTCTTGTATTAGCAGCCTTTATGCATCTCCTTCAAAATGGAAGATTTTATTCTTTTGTTGTTATTGAATGATGGCAAGAAATATTGCTGCTGACCTAGTAAAAATGCTCTATAATTCCAAAAGTGAGCTGCTTCATGATGAGAGCAACCAGATGATAATGGTGATTTAGTGTCAAACACTGAGAACTACTCTGGACCAGTTATCAGCATTGTCAGCTCTGGCAGTGTTGATAATCTTTTTAGGAACAGCGGTATTGAATTCAGCCCCTCCCTCCCTGCCCAAACAGAATTAGAGGATCTTGGATTAGGGCCAATATTTTTAAGGGAAAGGACAAGCTCAAGATCAATGGCAGTCTAACCACAGCTAGAATTACAAGGATGTCCAGTGTTTCATGATGACCCTCTTCCTGAATGATGTTAAGCATGGGGCTAGGAAGGTTGTGAGATGCTTAAGTCTCATGGATTTGTTAAGATCCCATGCATGCAAAATTCAGTTGCATTATCTAAATCTACTGTAGCCTAAAAACTAGAAAATACAATAAACTCAAGAGTAAAACAGTAAAATAATGGTAAAATTCTAAAAGAATAAAAAAAAATCATTAGAGCCAACTGGCTAGAATAGCAATTAGGAAAATGCCTAGGCAAATGATGAGTCTTCAATTGGTGTTGGAAGCCCTGGAAACTCTGCTGTTCTGAAGGAGGAAATCATTCCATGTGGTGAGGGATTTACAAGGGAGTAATCTAACTAGATTTAGTGGGGTTCAGTTTTGAGCAAGTAAACACGCACAGGATCAGCCTTTACAGATTTTATTGTTAAGCATGAGAATTCTCTATAAAAGTAATGACAGTCAACCACTTTGGTCTTATTCTATTAAAATCTGTCATCATCAATATTAGTCATATGTGCTGCAGTACCAGCAGAATGTGGAACATTTCAGTGCCAGGCATTTGTAGGTTTTATGTGGTGACGAAGAATTCTAGTTTTTCTCCCCTTTTTACTCTAGCTCTGTTGCTTTGTTTCTAGTTAGGATGATGGATGCTGAAGCAGAAGTTGGTGCTATGAAAGGTAACTGATTTTGGCAAGGCAGAAATAAGTCACTGCAAAAAGACACTTTGATGAAAAGTTACATTTCCTGATCTTTTTCATCTTTGTATAAATATCACACTTATTATTTATTTATTGTATTATTTATTTATTTATTATTTTGGCCATTTCTTTACAGAGTTGCACATTCTTTTTATATAGTGGAGAAAATATACATTATATTTTTACTTTGTAAGGCTATGAGTGATGAAGGGGTTTGAGTGCTGGACCATAACTCTGGAAACTTGGGTTGAAATCCTCACTCAACCATGGAAACCCACTGGATGACTTTGAGCAAGTCACACTCCCTTGGCCTCAGAGGAAGGCAAAAGCAAACACCCTCTGAACAAATCTTGCCAAGAAAAGCCCGTGAGAGGTTCATCTTAGAATTCTCATAAGTCAGAAATGATTTGAAGACACACAATAGCAACAACAGCAACAAGGCTATGAGAATTTGATGGCAGGGCCAGCAGCAGGTAGCAATTTCCCGCTCTCATTCTTCAGCTTTCTAGAGAAGCTGTCTTGGAAGACTGTTTATTACATGGAGAGAGAGGGCTGCCATTTTTTATTCATTGTATTGCCATTGCTTAATTTTTTTCATGATGTGATAAAACAATCCAGGAATTGAAAATCCAGATTAGGGAACCTTTTCTTATATTCTTCTTGTGGAGTAGGAAAAGAGAGTATTTGGGAACTGTAAGTCTAGATGTCTAAGTTCCATAAGGGCTATAATTTCACTTTTGGGATGCTAGTAATTCCCCTGCAACTGAACTCTGAATTGAGGAACCAGAGTAATGCCACAGTTTGACAGACATAACATTCTGCTATAGATGCTGTCATTTCATTTTGCCTTCCTCTACATCCATCATATCACTGCTTTTTCACTCTGTACCAAACTATTCTACTGCCATTCTTTTCTGGATCCTTGCATTTAGTAGTCACTGTGGACCAGATATAATTTTTCCATTCATGATGTTATTATTCCCACAGCCATTACACCATCAAATCCTAACATTCCACTTTTACTTTATCATTCAAATGCTTTTCCCATCATTCTTCCTGTCATTTCATTAGGATCTCAATTTTAAACTCCAATCACATTGCGGTCCTGATACTAATACTCCAGTGGCAACACTCCAGATTTTATGAATCACTTTATAAACTGTCGCTCCACTATATACTCCTTCACTGCACTGATGTTCCACTCCAGATGCTATCATTTCACTTAATTCTCCTCGGGCATTCAGCATAAATTCCTGTAATTCCATTCTAGACCAGTCATTCTATAGCCATTTCACTTGACCTTGTCATTTCATTCAAGGCCCATTCCAACCACAATTATGAAGCTGTTTATTACTGCTTTATCAGTCTAATCAGATGCTGCTGTGCCAGTTCAGCATCTGTTTGTTGGGACACCATGCCAGTGCCTTACTCCGTATTAGGTATGAACTTTCTCTTTGGAGCTACACCACCTGAAAGTCTTTATTTCACTGCTAGTCAAAGTGGTAGTCAGTGGACTGGTGCTGGTTCATGAGTCATTGGTTGCTAGTCTGTAGGGAATTCCCAGGAAATAAGGAAATAGTTGTAGTCAAGTAGCACAATATGGTTCTGGCCCCTGGTACATTGGAGGGAAATTGCTAGTCTCCCACACCAGATAGCATGAAAGGCACCATCTTTGTTTCATAGTCCAGGCACTTGCGGCCAGTGAAAGACAAACCCATTGCATTGGGGAAGGCAGTTGTGCCCCTTCCTCCTGACCTGTGGTATTTACTCAGTCCTACTTGACGAAGTACAGTCAGCCCTCTGCATTTGCAGGTTTCACTTTTGCGGATTTGATTATTCACAGATTATTTGCTGTCACCTCTGCTGCCTCCCTAGGCCATTTTTAACAGCGACTGCAAGCCTCATAAGACTGAGAAACTGCAAATGAGGCTTGTAAGTCCCTCTTGAAAATGGTGTGGGGCAGCAGTGGAGGTGGCTGTCAGCCCCACCGGCCGCCCACTTCCCCCTTGCGAAGGAACCCTGATGCCTCAAAGGAGTCCACGGTGGGTTCAATATGGTGATCATACTTTTTTGGGGTGTTAAATACGGTTTGGGAGGGCCTAGAGTTATTCCCAGGTTTCCCTAGCGGATGTGGAGGGAGGACTGTACTCGGTCCATTAGGTTTTGCTGTCTTAGGGCTGCCTTTGCGAACTGACTGAATCCACTAGGGAATTGTGACCTCCGGCATTTTGTCAAAAGGCCATGAAGAAGACACTGCCATCCATGTAGTCGGGGTTTGTTTTGACCCTAAGATTCACACCAACTTCTACAGACTGGGGATTTCTCGGGACAACAAACTTCCTAAGGATATTTCTCCTCCAAACTTATTATGTCCCATGGGCTGATGCGACGTGAGGAGGAGTCTCATTTGCCCCGAAGGGATTTCAACTACAGGCCCTCTTAAGCAATTTGCCTCGGTGGTGGGAGTGGGGGGGGGTGGAGGGAGCAACAAACAAGCATGCAAGCGAAGGCCCTGCGGGTGCCCCCCCCCCAAAGGCGACCCGAAGCGCGCGCCCCTCGCGCCTCGCGCCCCTCCCTCCTCCCCTCCCGCCAACCGCCACGGGAAGGACGCCTCAGCCGAGCCCGCGCGGGAAGGCTGACAAGAACCGCGGGGAGGGGGAGAACCTCCACGCATGCGCTTGGTTGGCAAGTGGGTGGGCGCGCGAGTCCTTCAGCAGCGACAACAACAGCCGCCGCCGCCGCCGAAGAAGAAGAAGAAGAGGAGGAGGAGGAGGAGGGGAGGAGGAGGTGGCGTTGATGTGGATGCTTTCTTCTTCCACCACCGAGAGGGAAAGGGAGGGAGGCCGACGGAGGGGGGCGAGCGCAGGGGGTCCCTTGTGGCGGCTGGACTAAGGCGACGAACGAACCTGAGAGGAGAAGTCCTGCCGCGGAGGGTCGGGCTCGGGTGAGGGTCCTTGTCGGGCGCTCAGGGATCTACCGCCGCTCTCCAAGGAGAGCCTCGCTGGCGTCGTCGTCGTCGTCGTCCTGCCGCCGCTGCCCAGCGCACCTGCCCGCCTTGTGGGGGGAAGAGGAGGACGGGAAGACGTCGCCACCGCCACAGCCGCGGTGCCCGGGGGGCTGTACGGAGCAGCGGCCCCGGGCTCATCCCGAGAAGCCGCCTCCGCTTGCCCATGAGCATCGCGGCTCGGGAGCTCCGCTCTGGCAGGGGGCCGCCGGCTGCAGGAGCGGCGGCGGAGGCGGAGGCGGCAGCACCACCGCCGCCGCCGCCGCCGCCAGCATGTGGACCCCAACGGAGGAGGAAAAATACGGCGTGGGTAGGTATCCTGCCTTTCCCCTCCTGCCCCCCTGGCCGCGCCGCGAGTGGGATGGAGGAGCGGGGAGGCTGAGGAGGGAGGATCGCCAGCGCTGTTCCCTGTTGCGCGCTTGCTTGCTCTGCCGCCTTTGCACTTTTGTGGCCCCCCGGGCGAGCCCAACTTGGTTCTTTTGTCAGAAAATGGCGCTTCGGGGATGCTGTCCGTATTTTGGTGGGGTAGGAACGGTGGGGTGGAGGTCGGAGAGATGCGGGGGCTGCTCCTTCTGGATGGCAGCCGTGGGCCGCCTCTCTTCCTTTGAGGAGACCGTGGCGTGTGCAACGTTATTCGTATTTCTGCTGCAGCCCAGAACCTCCCCCCCCTAAAATCCTCATTCGGTTCTTTGGGTCTCCCGTCGCAAGATGGAAGGAGCGAGGCGGAAGGAAGAAGCTCTCTTCATTTCTGTTCGGGTTGAAAAAGGCTCTTTTCGGGAAATAAAGATGGACCTCGCGCTCTCTGTGCGTGGTTGGCTTTGGAAGGGATCTTGCTAGCCTTGCCGATTCATTGCCGTAGAGATAGTACGGTTTCGGAAATCAGACGTGTGTGGGGTGCCTTTGCTGACTCGTAGTACCACAAAACAGTTTTTTGACGTCCGTGTACAAGAGAAGCCCGTTGAAACAGAAATCCAGGCTCCTCATTTTAACCTACTTATTTGTGCAATGCCTTACTTATTATCAGTGGTCTGTGATGATCTTGTTATGGTTAAAGATAAGCATTTGGGGCTGTACCGTCGTTAGGGGCGCCGGATAGGCACCTGTTCTGTATCAGTATTCTTCCAGGCAGGGTAACCAAAAGGCAACTTGGTTAACGGTGGAGACTGGGAGCGCTTAACACATCCACAAAACTCCTTCTTTTGACATGCAAATACAGGAGGTCTGCAAATGCAGTGCTTATTGCCGATCACCTCACTCAACATATAATTCATTCACAAAATTATGTAAATGTCCTCATTTCAATAATGTGTGTGTGTTATTAGTTTACTTTTTGGAATTATGTTCATAGGTTTAGACTCTTTCAATTTGTTTTGATAAAGTACGCTTCTTCAAGGTGAAAGTTTAAAAACAAAAGTGGCAAAGCAACTGTGATGGATGTTATGGTCAGGAGAGCACCATAATGATGGGACTGCATTCTGTAGTTCTTTTCACATTCTTTACACTTGCTAAATCATGTGAATTTTCCTTTTTAAAAGCTCCCACTTTGTTTCTGTATGATTTAAAACTGCTTGAGTAAACTATATTTTGAATGATGGTAAAACCTGCTATATTCACATGCTTAAAACATTAATGATACTTATGATTCTTATTACTCAGTAAGTGTTTACATGGAGTACAGCTTTTTATATTTAAATATTTTCTGTTTACAGTAAAGAAAAATTGGTGACAGTATGTCCTCTAAAAAGAGAGGGTTTTTAATGCAACAGTTCAACTTGGGAAAAAGGGCATCTGGAGATACACCGAAATTATACTTGGCTCAGTAAATTGTACAACATGTGACTATGGAAGTAATCAGTAGTGTAGCAACTCTACTGGAAAAACAGTTATAACAGTGAAAGGGATACATTCAATATTATTTCTGCCCAGTATAGACTCATTGAAATGAATTAATTTTTAGCCACAGTTGATTCAAGTCGTATTGATTTCAATGGATCTCCTCTGGATTTAGCCCACAGACTAAATACAAGATAGACCAAGGAAATACAAGATAGACCAATACCAGACATTAATAACCATAACATTAACATTGCAATCGAACAAAGAGAATCAAGGACTATACAGTCTTACAGCCCAGATAATCAACAATAAATAACTGTGAATAGGACATGATTAGAATGATTATATAAACAGATAAGTTGTTTTGAATCTTTCTGCACGTTAAATGTAATGTTAGTCTGTTTAGAAATACCAACAGTTTTCTCATGGCTGATAGACAGATGCTTGGTTTGGGTGTTCTACTGTCTCATGTTGCAATGCAGTGTTAAAGCTTCTCTGCCAGCCTTGAAGAGCTGAAATCCTCAGTTCTTTACTCCTTTGTGATTTTGAAAAGATTCCAGCTTTATTTCTTCTGTATTCTGTTTTGAAATACTCTTTATTTTATATTCTTTTATAACATGGTGGCACCAGGGATTTGCAGACATTGTCTGAGTTAAATAGTGTTGTCACCGTAGTATCATGTGTTTTAAAGGAACATTTAATCATGAAATGTAACTTCAAATTGATACATATGCTGGAGAGTACTCCAGAATAATCAAAACTGGAGGAAGGTTTACCTTATAGATATAGAGGAAAATTTATCATTTCCAGCTTAGGCTATAACAGAGAATCAACTGTGCTAGGAACATGGATTCAAAATGCTGTGGCTTTTATAATTGGTTGCTGCTGAACAGAATATTTTCTTCACAATAAACTAAACTTTACTAATGTGTGGTATAGTCCTATGCCATCTTTCAGTTTATTTAATAGTAATGGATATCCTAGTGAAAATAACATCTGGTCTTTTTAACATGCTTGGATAATGTGTTGTGCTTGAGTGGGATGTACCAGGGAGAGATCTACTGGCATTCCCAGAGGTCTCCTAGTTCTTAGAAGCACATGTTCAGGGCATGAAGGAGATTGTAGAGGGAAAGGGCAGGTGTTGTGAAAACTTTCTCTTGTTTATGAAAAGAAAGTTAAGATCCAAATAGATCTAAAAAAGAGTAAAAAAGAGAGACTTCTGAAATACAATTGTTTTGATGTACTGAAAGAAATATTTATCCCAAATACGATTTCAAATTTGAAGTGCTGAGTTATGCATCAGACAGATCGTACATTGTGACTGTTATTTAAGACTGAAAATTGCACTTGTGAATAGTTTTTTTTAACCCTAAAACATTGTGTTTATAGGAAAATACAATTGGTCCTCCATATCTGTATGTTTAAAGTTCATGGATTTGATTATTCGTGGATTATTTGCAACTGCCTTCACTGCTCTACAGCATTTTTAATATGGGGTTTTTAAGTCTTGTCTCTTACTTGCAGTCTCTCTGCAAGCCTTGTAACACATTCTAAGTCCCTGTTAAAAATGGTGTAGAGCAGCAGTGGAGGCAGCAGTAAGCCCCACCAGCCACCTACTTCTACCTTGTGAAGGTACCCTCAAAGGCAAAACTGAGTGGCTGGCTTGTTCCCAACCATAGCCTATAGATATTTGTGGTTTTTCCACCTTTGTGGGGGTCCTATGCTCCAGTCCCCATGAATGTGGAGGGACAACTGTAGTAAACACAAAGAATATGTTTATTGAGTTGGAAGAGAGTTTGTCTAGAAAGAAACTTCCCTGATTTGGTGCTTTGATTGTCAGATTGTTCAAGGTCTCCATAGTTCCCTTGGTATGAAACTAAAGTATTTCTTATGCTCTTAGCCTTTTATCTTTTTTTGTCTTGCCTCCAACTCATCTGCCCAATCATATCACAAATATGTATGAAATTCTTCTAAGTTTTAAAAGTAATATGCATCATTGGAGGGAGCAGGGTCATATATGCAATTAGAAGCAAATACCTATATCTGTTTATGTATTTGTAAGTTTCTTGGATTCATTAAATTAATGTCATAAGACAGTCCCTGATGGATCAGACCAAAGGCCTGTTTAGTACAGCATTGTGGCCAGTAAGGAGAACACAGTAGCACTCTTCTGGTCATGTTGCTCAGTGACTGCTGTTTGTGGTCATACTGTGTGTGATGCTGGAGATAATATATAGCCATAATAACTAGTAGCTATTGATAGTCTTGCCCCTCCATGACATTCTCAAATCCCATTTAAAAGCCATTGCAGTGGGTGCCTGATTGCATATTTTGGAAGCAAATTTTGGGCTTTTAAATTTTGAATTGAGTGAAGACATTCTACTTTTTTTGTCTGTTTTGAATCTCGCACCTTTATTTACAGTGGAATAACACTGGCTGGTTTTTTTCTTTGTTTGGAATTGTAGATGCCTCATGCAGTATTCCTAATGTTGTCCTTGTTTTTTAATCATGGCCCACTCTTAAGCCCACTCTGTGGGCTTAAGAAAACTCTCAACCAGGCCCCTGTAGGCTTCCTCAGTATTTGAACTGCTTCCTGGAACAATCCTTAACATTCTGCATAAGTCTGTGAAACTAGAGCTTTATCCCCAGGACTTGGCAAAAAATATGGAAAAGGTGTAAACTGATGTTTGCATTCCCATTCTTCAGAAAGTTTTCCTTTTGAAAATGTATATTTAAAAATGAAACTCTTTGGAACTTGGCTCAGGCTAACTGCAGTCTTATAGAAGGATTGATATATTTACCTATTTAAATTATTTCTTCACACCATGCATAATTATTCATTGGCATGATGTATGCTGCTGACCAGTAGCTTATATAGCTTTAAAATGATTAGACAAATTCATGAAAAGTAGTTCTGGTATTGCTGCTGATCAGCCATTTCAGCCAAATGGAACCTTCAGATTTAGCAGCACTATTACTCTGAATGCCAGCTTTTGGGGAGAAGGCACACAGCAGGGAAAGCCTATTGATTTCCTCTTGCCCTCCTTGTTGTCTCCTGAAAGCATACAGTTGGCTACTGTTGGAATCTGATTCCTTTTACTGTATTTAGTAAGCAGTATCAGCTTCAACACTATATTGAATGTATTTGAAGCAGACTGCTGGACTAGATGTACTGTGGCCTGATCCAGTAGGGTTTTTATTTATGACATCTTAAGAATATGCTATGGGATCTGGTTTGTTTTTTACTAGTGCATAGGTGAACAATTCATGATTGATGGGTTGTGTGTGTCTCTAGGTTGTTTTTGTGGGTCCAGCAAACAAATTTTGGCTGTGGGGTGGGAAAAATAAATACCTTTTCCTAAAATGAAGTGTGTAAATATGCACATTGTTTTAGAGTAGAATTGCATTCCCAAAAGCCTCAGGGAATAATGGCAGGTGTTCCTTTAAACAAGGCAGGTGTTCTCTGTATACCTTGTAGCAAAATGATCTCTGGTGATACTGGAAGAAGAATTGCATACTTTTACTAAATTTGAAGGCTTCAGTCCCATGCACAGTTATATAGAACTAAGTTTCACTATACACGGTAAGAATGTCTTCAGAATAAAAATGCACACAGAAGTTATTTAGAAGTTATTTATATTGGCATTATTATCTTTTTGTATGAACAAATCAGTACTGAAATTAACTGCCTCATATGATTACATTAGAATTAACATACAAATTACAACTTTACAGACTGCTGTAATTTGTTGTGTGTTACACTGATCTAAAATTTTAATGTTTAAAGGATCACTTTAAACCATTCCAGGAAATACGTAATATGTGTTAATATTGGTAAGATTATATATTTTTAGAATAAAAGGTTTGGTATTTTGAGTTGTATAGTTTCTCTGAATTTTTGTTCATGTTTAATATCTTACATCCCAGTTTTTGTTTCTGGGTTCCATATCTCTCTTACTCTTTCTTTTGGGCTGTGGAATAACATCACCTCCTACATAACGCCAGAGGTGTAGAGTACAAAATTTTTTGATGCTATATTTTTCCATGGAAAATTTTCCACACTGCATGCACGCATACACACACACGCACAAACATCCATCCTTAGTTTTCTGTGCTGTTGTACTGCAATCAGCCATGTTAAGTGGGATAAATATAGTATATAATTCTAGTTATTCTTCTAAGGAGACAAGCACTGACAAAACTTAGTGCTCGGGAGAATAGACTAACAAATGAATATATTGCTAAGCTTATATCTATTTCACAAAACCTCCTTCTTCTCAGTCACAAGTACAAGTAGTCAAGATAAAATGTGTTAAGTTGCCTGTGTCCTCAGCCTCACATAATCCTTTAGTAAAATAAAATGTTCAATCAGTTATACTTAACCAATTTTTTTCTCAGTTTGAATTGGAATTGATAAATAGAGTGACTGAGAGAAGCTCAAGTTTCTTCAGTTATCCTTGCAGGGGAAACACTTTAAACTGTTGTTAAAAGGTATAAGAGAATGACTGAGGGAAACTGAGTTTTCAACAGTTATGCCTCAACAAAAGAAAGGGAAACTGTTAATATATGTCAGGTACAGCTGAATTTAGGTATGTGATCTTAAAAACTAATGTTCTTTCAAATATAGTTATTTTTTAAAAATATGATGGAAGTATATTCTGTTCTCTTTACATTATTACAAATATTCCAATAAAATAGTTTTCACATGAGGCTTTGAATGTGTTTTTAAAATAATATTTAATTCAGCTAAATCAGATAACATTAATTAATTTTGTGCTGGGAAACTTTCCAGTTCTAGCTTTCCTGAGAATCTGCGTCTCTGCTTAATACAATGTCAGATCTGAAGCGGAAGAAAAGAGGCTTTAGGAAGAGATTGTGACTATGTAAAATCCTACTCTTAATTGTAGGAAAGCTTTCTAATGATTGAATCATGTTGGTCACTTGTTAGAGAGAAGGAGACTGTAATTACAGACGTGAAAACCCTTTTTGAGTACAGGGGACTGGAGTACCCCTCAGCCCTTTGCAGCTTGGATGACATCAATGTATAGGAATACATTAGGCTTGCAATATTATCTGGTTGGCTCAACTTTTCAGGATTCTTGGCATGCCATCTGGTTCCCCTTTAGACCATCAGTTAGTTGGCTTGGCCTAAAAGCGTTCACTTTTAAGAAAGCAAGTCTCTATCTCTTTATTAATAGAGTTATAGTATAAAATGTGCAGTTACTATATTGGTACACCTTACTTTACAAAGCTTCTGACAAAGAAGCTTCTTTTGACAAAGTCTTTTTATGTTCATTTAACTTCTCCCTTTTTCTTCCTTACCCTCTGTCTAGTGGTTTTTAGTAGCATTGACACTGGGAGGGTGGTAGAGAAGGGCTGAAGAAACACAGACAGTATCAGTTTACAGCATGTCTTCAGCAAACAATCCAATAAAGCCTTAGCAGAGAAGAGTGGGATTTTACTCTAGCTGATCTTACTGTAGCTGTGTTGTGTGCCTGCCTAAAACAGGCAAGGGTAAATGGCTTAGAAAAAAGAGTAGAAAGGAAAAAGCAGATAAGCTTTTCTTGCCAGCTACCCCCAGCATGCTAAAAAAAAGAAAGAAAGAAAAAGAAAAAGAAAGAAAAAGAAAGAAACATTAACAACCCAGAGATCTATATGTTTGGTCACCAAAATGGAAATGATAGGAAATGTGGAATCTGGTGAAAAGAAAAGTCATCATCACTGGATCTGTTTTGGAAGAACTTTTCAAGGGGTCTCTAGAAGGTTAACATTTACTTATGTAAAACCTACCTGACCTGGTTGTTGCATTTCACCTGTGCATACATTTAGGTTTGAGTTAAAAAGCTAAAATCTGTTGAACTACTTTCTTTTTGAGATTCACTATTCACTCTAGGTTATTTCTGCCTCTGGTACCAAATTTTCT
Organism: Ctenosaura bakeri; assembly: GCA_948474755.1. Lineage (NCBI taxonomy): Eukaryota > Metazoa > Chordata > Lepidosauria > Squamata > Iguanidae > Ctenosaura > Ctenosaura bakeri. The sequence continues at coordinate 267,825 of CAOLHI010000995.1, read as the reverse complement.
ACTAAAGAAATAATTTCCAGGGACATACTGACTTCATTAACTTAGATAACCTGTATTGTTCAGTTGTTTTGTGGGAAAATAAACCTACCCTTGCCTTTGCATGTGTTTAGCCAATGAGTGAAATTTCACATGTACAGTTGATGTTTGTGACCCACCCTCTCTCAATTCGTGTGTTAGCTCCTTCGTTCATTGTTGAAACTTTGGTGGAAACCTTGCTTTTGGAGAAACATCTAGTTGAAAGTTTTGCAGAGCTCCTTCCAAGGATTGTGTAGAAAATAATGGAGCCATTGGAATGAATTGGATTGGAAATTTAAATCTACTATTTAAGGTTCCATGGAAGAGAGATGGGATGACATAAAGATTTGAGCATTGGACTTCAGACACTGGGAAACCAGGATTCAAATCCCAGTTTGGTCATGGAAACCCACTAGGTGACCTTGGGCAAGTTGTACTCCCCCAACCTCAGAGGAGGGCAAAAGGAAAGTCCTCTTTGAACAAGTCTTGTCAAGAAAACTGTGTAATAGGTTTGCATTTGAAGGCACACAACAAGAAAAGGTTCCACAGAGTCTGTAGTTTTTCATCACTTGCTTCATGTAGTAATGCTATGCATTTTTATTGGTCATCCAGAAAAAGTTTCATTTTTATGCGAGGCTGCTGGGATTCTTCCATTGCTTCATGTGGGAGGAGAAGAAACACCCCATTATTGCAGCTTTTATGTATCAGGATTTATGGGTTAGAGAGAAGTGGAAGTTAAATTTAAAAAGGTGGTGTTAAAGGATTTGCCCCAGCATTTTCCCTTGATATCTTTTTTCCCCCTACACAAATTGAATGCCTTTCAAAGTAATTTTCATCTGTGGAAGCAAAAACAATACAGTTGGCCTTCCACATTAGCCAGGGTGAGGGGCATAAGACCCCTGCAAAAGTGGAAAAGCTTCAAATATCAAAAATGTATGTGTGAGTATGTGTGTGTGTCTGTCTGTCTGTGGGATGGGGGCTGAGGTGTGGTGGGGAGGGTGGGCACCCATAGTCCAAACCAGGGCAGGGAAAGGAGAGGGAAAGGGAGTGGATTAGTATGGTAGCCCTATACTTCCTCCCTCTCTCTCCCCATCTCTTTCCTTAGAGATGGGGGACATTGAGAGGTGATTTGTGCTGCTGAAAAATCAGACTGTAAGCCATCCTTAACTGGTCAGGCTGCGGCTGATGAAGGGAAGACTGCGTGGCCTGGTCAGAGCTTCTGAGAGGAAAAGTTTGTCTGGAAAAGAAGATCTTGCAGTGGGCAGCATGGGTTGGAGAAACTCACAAATAATCAAATCCATGAAAGTGAAATCTACAAATGTGAAGGGCTGCCCTCTGACACCATCCGTCTGACACCAAAAAGATTGACAAGTTTTATTGGACTGAAGAGCACTAAAAACACTAAGGCAGACTCTTTTTTAGTTAAAATATATGAAAGAAGAGGAAATCACACTTTTATTTTCTTCTGCAATTACTGCTGTTCATCCCTACTTTCATTTGCATTTCCCCCATGAATCAGGTGACAGTCATTGTCAGGGGCTTCCTGTGATATTTTAATGGATCATTATCTTATTACCACACCATGAATGTACATGGCCACTTTGCAGTGTTCTTGTCTCACTATCAGTTCCTTGCTATTAATTGTTATAGTAGTGAGACACGGAAGGCCCTATTCAGAATATCACTTTTTTTTTTGGTAAAGCAGAAATTTCTGATGTTTATGGACTTAATATTTGTAGCACTGCCTCGTGTAAGTCTGCCCCTTAAAAACAGGTAAGGGGGCTCATTTGAGTTTCACTGTGTAGATGTAGATGACATGTTAGTACTTCTCACAAGAATGGAAAACTTCCTGCCAGAAGCCTTGTGCTTTGTTTTGTAAACAATGTATGTTTAACCTTTTTGTCCTCACAGAAATACAGTTCATTGTGATACCACTGGAATAAATTTTTATCTCTTGTCAGGCTTGCTTGCCATAAGACTTGGTCATTAGTAAAACTCATTAATAATGAGCTGTTAATACATAAATAATTTCTTGCTTTAGCTACAAAGATCTGGTTTCAGCAGAAATATGAAATATGAAGATTCTTAGGGCCCAAAGGCATATATTTGCCTGCTTGCTTGCTTACTTGTTTCTATTTTGGCTGTTGGAATAGAGGCAGGAGAAATGTGTACTTTTTTCTTAACTGTGGTCACGGTTTTACTTTGATGTTGCTTCCTCCAGAAGTTTTTAGAAATCTGATAGTAGTTCCTTATATGTTTAGAGGCCATGTAGCAGAGATGGGAATAAAATGGCTCTCCATATGCTGTTGGACCAGCCAGTAGCTTTTCATGATGGGAGAGACCAGAGGAGTGGAGCCAGGCATGGCATTGTAAGGATGATACCAACAAGGGTTTTGCGATTGCAGTTGGTAGCATGGCTGGCCATGCTGATTTGTTGGGCTGCTAGCCTATGTGTTTCTCTTGGTATTATAGTAGTCACCCTCTGAGCTCCCTTCAGAAGTTTATTGAGAAAGGGTAACATTTTCTCCCAGAGTAGCTGCATGGGGCCCCCATGCAAACCTCATACTTTATAATATGAAAGGAGAGAGCAACCCAGAGTAGAACTTATGAAAGATTGCATCCAACTTCTCCCTTCTGTCTGCTGGAGTGACGTGTTGCCACTGGGAGGACTGAGCCACATCCCCTATGATAAGGTTGGGTTGAAGATGCTGAAAAAGCCAGTCTGAACCCATCTAAACAACCCTGCACAGTCCCTCAATATTCTTAGAAGTGGATGGGATGGAAAAAGGGGTGGGAAACAGGACTTCCTGGCTACTTGGAGGAAAGAGGGCAAGAGTAGTATTGAGGCTGATGCTGGGACTTGGCTCTGGACCCACTTAAAGATTAGATATGAGGTGGAATGTTCAAATTGCTTAATCTTAAAATTGAGAGCCATCACCATCCAGAGCATCTGATCTACAAACAAATGGACATTGTCAGTAGGAGAAACTGGATTGTGATCTCCTTCCACTCTCAGAAGAGAATCCAAGGCAGGGAGTTTGGAAGATGCCATGGGGGAGTTGACACTTCAGCATCCAACCTGCCATATCGAGCTCTCCTGTCACATTGTCTATGAAACTCCCTTGAGAGTATTCCATGGCGTGGTTGATGCAAGACTATGGGCCATGGGATCAAGTACAGTAAGACCTGGACTCAAAGAGTTAGAGTTGTATGAGCAAGGGCATGACCTGCTAGAATGACAGCATCAGCGTGGAGAACATGGGGCCAGGGCCAGAGGCCATTTTCAAAGTGGTGATGGGACCAGAGGCCATTCTCAAAGTGATGATGGGAGATTCCATTGAGTATGGTCTAGAGGAGACCTATGAGCTAGAAACTGTGGAGGAGAGTTGAGGATATCCCTGTCCAATGCCATGCCCACCAGAAGAATGTGGGGATCGCTCCTATACCAAAGCATTGATATCTTCAAGTTGGGCTGAGGATTGTTGAGACTCAAGCAAGATGGGAATGGAAGCTTCACTGTCTTGGACAACCTGGTGAAGAGACTCTGCTTGGGCCAGAGGCTGAGGGAAAGAGGACTAGATGTCTCAGTAGTGATGCTTGAGAGTGAGGGTGAGAAGCATCAACATCCTTGATCATCATCTTCTTAATGTTTCCTTTGCTGTGGTTCCATAGAAATAACCACCTTGATTTCTAATGATTTGAACAGGGTTGAAGGGGCTTGGGATTAAGCAACTAGTGCCAGCACAAGGCAGTCCATGCTCTCTTGAGTCCTCTCAGGTCTAGGCAATGACTCCTGCAGGGACCTCATAAGGGCAACTCCTACAGATGAACCTGAGGCAGTCAGTATTGACATAGACTGTGGAGTCACAGGAGATGTTGAGAAAGAAGAGACTCTGATAGACTGAGAACAGCAGCCTAGTTTGAGCCACATGGTCTTTGGCTTTCAAGGCATTTTCCCACAGGAGAGCCTTAAGTTGGGACAAACATCTGTGACTTGGTTGGGGGGGGTGTGCTTGACAGTGCAAACAAACTCCTACTTTGTGCTCCTCTCCCAGGCACAAGAGGCACTTGGAATGGTCAGGGATTTTATCTTCATAAGATGAGCACCTCTTAAAGGAGCTGGTGATGACCATAAGCCCCTGAGGGCATGTGGGTAGGTTGATGAACCAATGAACCAAAAACCAAATGCAAAGAGTGAGAGAGATCAGTTTAGCTCATAGTCCAGTATACTGAAAGAGATCCAAGATGAGAAACAATCCAAGACAAAATCTCCTTTTTTTTTAATTTTATTAAACTATAACACAAAAACAAACGAAAAATAAAACACCATGTGTTATACATAATAGTGAATTAAAAAACAAACAAAACAAAACAAAAATTTTTTTTCCTTCTTTTAAACAATGTAAACTTATATTATTGTTTTTCCCTTCCCCTAAAATCATAAACTTGTTCAGCTTGTTCCATTCATACAACTTATACATTTTTGTTACGTATCTTCAATTCTTATTTTCATTATATTCATTTTTATTATTATACTTTCACTCTTAATTCAATATTTTTCACTCCCATTTAATCTCTTACTATTATTAATTATAAACTTATTACTTAATATCTCTAATAATAACCTCTCTCTAAAACCAATTACCTTTTAACTTTTTTTCCCCCTTTTAAACATTGAACATCACATATCAAATTACATCTATAAATCACAAGTTTAACACACACAGATAATAAACAATATAAAAATACAAAATAAAATATAAAAGTAATAATAATAAAAAAAACCCCACCCCCCAGAGCCAACTTTTTATTTAATCCACTTTCCAAAATTGCCATTCTTCTTTTAACAGGGTAGCATTACCATCTCTTTTCAGAACTTTTTCTAAAAATATTTTCCAAATTTCTTCAAAATCATTTGTTTTTACCAAACCTTTCATAAACCTAATTCTACATGTTAGTTTATCATTAATTGCAATTTTCCACACTTCTTTATACCATTCTTCTATTTGAAATTTTTCATTTGTCTTCCATTTTTTTGCTATTATTAATCTCGCTGCAGTTAACAAATTTGTTATTAATTCTTTCTTTGCCTGAGTACACTCTACCTTATTATATATGGACAACAACGCTATATTTGGACATACTGGTATTTCTAATCCTATAATCTCTTTTATCTCTTTAAAAACCTTTTGCCAAAATTCCTTTATCTTGTTGCAATTCCACCACATATGCATATATGTACCAATTTCTTGACATCCTTTCCAACACAATCTTGAATATTTCTCATCTATTTGATTTAATTTCACTGGAGTCAAGTACCATTTCCAAACTGTTTTATAATAATTCTCTTTTATTCTTATTGATAATTTTTTTAAATGATGTTGTTCCCAAATTTTTCTCCATTCTTGTATATCTATAGTTTGTACTGTCTCTTCCTCCCATATTTTTCTAAGATAATCCTCTTCTTGTTCTTTTGCTAATATTTTATATATTTCACTTGTTGTACCTTTTAGTATTTCATTTTCTTGCATATTTTCTCTTTGAATAATAATTTGTTCAAATTTAGTATATTCTTTAAAATCCTTAACATATCTTTTCATACTCTTTGTCCATTGCTCTAGTTGTATATAATTTAACCAAGATACCTTAGTTTCCTGCAATCTCTCTTTCATTCTTTCTTTATTTATCGTTATTTTCATCCAATCTTTTAATCTATATATTTTTTGTTTTTTTATTTCTTTCTCTATTATTTCTCTTAAATTTATTGGAAATTTTTCCATCATTACTATCGGAGTTAATATTGATATATTCGGTATCAATTTTCTTTTATTTTTCTTCCATATTTCTGTTATATTTTTTATAAAAGGATTTTCTATTTTTTCCATTTCTTTCTTTGAAAAATTCCTAAAAAATATATTCTCTAATTTCATCTCAATATTCTTATCTTCTGTCTCTAACCAATCTAAATCGCCGTTTCCTGAAACTCCATCTATGATATATCTCAATTGATTTGCATAATAATACCATTTTAAATTTGGAAGTCCCAGGCCACCTTCTTTTTGACTTTTATACCAATATTTCTTGTTAATCCTCGATTTCTTATTTCCATTACAAAAATTATTTAATATCTTTTGCCACTCCTTTAACTCTTCCTCTGATACTTTTATTGGTAACATTCTAAACAAAAAATTAATTTTAGGTAAAATTTTCATTTTTACCACTGCTATTCTACCAAACCACGATAACTTTATATTTTTATAATCCTCTAATTTCCGTTTAATTTCTAATCTTAATTTCTTGAAATTTTTTTCTTGTAGTCCTTGTAAATTTTTTGTAATATCTATTCCTAAATATTTAATTGATTCTTTTACTTTAAGTAATCCTCTTTTACTACTTATAAATTTTTGTACTTCTTCTTTAGTATAATTAAATAACATTATTTCTGATTTGGCCCAATTTATTTTCAATCCTGTCTTCTCCCCAAACTCTTTTAAATGTTTATCTATTCTATCTATCTTTTCAACCGGATCTTTAATTGTCAACAATGTATCATCTGCAAATAAGCTTATTTTATTTTTCTCCTTAGCTCCAATTCCTTCCAAATTCTCATCATTTCTTATCACATTCGCTAATATTTCTATAACTATTGCAAATAAAACTGGAGATAATGGACATCCTTGTCTCGTTCCTCTTGTTATTTGAATCTGATCTGTAAATCCATCATTTACCATCACTACAGATGTATTATATGAATATAATTGATTTATTAACCCCAAGACAAAATCTCCAAGAACATTCCAATCAATGCTGCTGCTGCAGCAGATGAAAAGAAACTGAGGGACTGAGTGGAAAACATGCTAATCACATCTACAAGGAGGAGGAGCTACTGTCAAAATGCTCTAGAAGGTTGTGAATACTGCACTGCACAGGCATAGATATGCCATTTGTGCAAGTTCACACATGACCACTTGAGGAACCACAGTTACAGATAAGTAAACCATTCTTCAAAGATCAGTATGAAGTCACACAACTCTTTGAAGATTTATGGCCAAAGTCACAATGTATTCTGCTACATTCTGTCCTACTCCTACATACATGTATAACTATGTTTAGAAGTCTGTAATTTTAATATCATTTTATCGGTGTACCTGAAGACGTGGGTTGATATTCACAAAAGGTCATGCTAGAATAAATTGGTTATTTTGCTAGCTGCTTCCCCACTTTTTTCATTTTTAAGATTGGGGGACTTTCACTATAAATGCTTTGCCTGATGAACAGATTTGTTCACTGGAGGCTTGCCAATGCCCTCCTCTGAGGCTCCGTGACTGGCCCAAGGTGAGTTCTCATGTTCAAATGTGGATTCAAATGCTGATCTCCTCAGCTACAGTCCAGCACTCAAACCACTACACTACACTATTTCTCTTCTAAGAAAGGTACGGCCATATGTTGGAATTTTTCTTAGGGACTAGCACAGCTTTCTTTATTTTATTGTTACAGCAATAATGTTAAGGTAGAAACAAGTAATCTGGCAGGAGCATAAGAGGAGTTCTACTTACTTAAATTTACTTAAATTACTTGGACAGGTCTTTTGCTCATAACTCATGTGGCAAAAGGCTCTTTTAATGAGGTGTGCTGTTCTTTTATCTGTTATGCTTTTAATGAAATTGTTTGTTTAATTGTCATTAACTTTTGTATAAAAGGATTTTTGCTTTACTTTGTTTTAATTTGGTTGTAAGTTGCCTTAGGTCCCATAGTAGAAACATACAAGCAAAAAATAAAATAAAATAAAATAAAATTCTTGACATTGTTACAGATGCTTTGAATGACTGAGGATGCAGTCTTTTATTCAGTGGGCTTACATATGAGTAGGGGTATATAATTATATAAGATTGTAGAGTATGTGGCATTCTGCCATGTCCTCTGTATTTACCAAAGGAAAATTGATAGGTATGTGTGATCTTAATGCTAGTTACATATGAACTAAATATGGTTCTAAGCCATTGTGCTTTGTTTTAATGGGATGTTTGTTCCTCCAATCACAGCCGATAATTATCATGGAAAACATGCACAACCATGCTGAGTGTCCTTTTTTTCAAGTGAGGCTGACTGAGATGAAGATGATTGATTGGTTGATTGAATTTATGCCCTGCCTTTCTCCCAAGATGGAATGGGATAGGGTGTAATTGCAGGAGAAAGAGTATGGAAGAGCTGTGCCTCAGGCTTTGGCTGGAAGTTGATGATGTTGGGTTTGTTTTTTTTAAATAAATTTACTGAAAAGAGGAGTCCTCCAAAGGAAAAAAACGTGTTTGTTGATTAAAATAGTTATATCCTGTTCTATAAAAAAAGCTCTGCCCTTTATAAATATATGTGTGTGTGTGTGTGTATGGATATCTGTATGTATGTATGTGTATATATATATTAGGGTCAGGTATAAGTGGGGAAAAAAACAACAGTTTGAAACAAGGGTGGGCAAAGTGTGGCCTGCAGGCCTCGTGTGGCTTTCCGGAGCCATTTTTGTGTCCCCCACACCTTTTTGTGACACCCAAATGTTCTTTAGGAGATGTGGGCTCCTAAAGAGGCTTTTTAAAAAAAGAGAGAGAAGTGAACAAGAAGTGACTTCCTGTTGCTGAAAAAGGCCTATCTTGGACCTAAAGTGACCTAGGGAGGCCTAAAACCATGGTAAAAATCACACAATGCCCCTAAAGTGCATTTGGGTGGGAGTTTCATTGGGGATGCAGTAGGGAGTGCAGCCCTCCAAGATCTCCTGGAGAGTAATGTGGCTCCCTAGCCTTCTAGTTGTTTACTGGTGATTCAAAACAATCTGCAGCCATGTGAAATGATTGGAGATTGCCTAAAAACAATATAAAACAGCAGGAAGTAACCAACAGTTAACTAGTCAGACCATGATCCCTGTGCCCCAAAAACTTAGTGAAAAGCCATGTTTTAAATTGCTCCTGAAATGAGGCCAACATTACTATCAAAAGTGCCTCCAGGGAGGAGGACATTGCATAGCTGGACACTAAAGCAGGACCCCGCCCCCATATCTCCTTATAACATATTTCTTCCAAAGATGGGACAAAGAGAAGGGCCTCCTGGCAGATCTTGTTGGTTAAACAAGGATTTATAGAGAGAAGCACTCCTTAGTCCTTAGCTTTTTTGAGCTTTATCTCTGTCATCTTGAATTCAGAATAGAGGTATATTGGCAGCCAGTGCAGTTCCTTCAGAACTGTATCGTGTAGTTTCTGTATGGTCTTCCTGCAGCAATCAAATGAGTGCCACATAGTATATATTGTGTGTATGTCATCTGTTGACTTATGGCAACTCCATTAATTTCATAGGATTTTCTTAGGCAAGAAATACTTAGAGGTACTTTTGCCAGTTCCTCTCTGAAATATAACCTATAGCATCAGATATTTGTTGGTGATCTCCCTTCCAAGTACCAACCAGGGTTGACTTTGCTTAGCTTCTAAGATCAGACGGGATATGGTGCCACTAGGATACATATCAGTAGTTTAAAAAGCAACTAATCGGTGCATGAATTACTGTTGTCAGATTAATTAATATTCTTAAATTATATAAAATTGATTGATTTCTAAACATTTCAATTTTTTTTAAAAAAATCCACTTATTTTATTTTGTCCATCTTGTTTTTGTGCCAAATGCAGAATGGTGTATTTTCAACTTAACTGATATTTGCCCATCCTTCGTACTGGCTTTGTGTCACATTCAACAATGCTCTATTAATACTGACAATATTTAGGAAGGAGTTGATAATTTGCTGGACTTGCATGATCAGTGGTATCAAAAGCCATTGACAGATGCAAAAAGAGCAGTAGTGTAGCCCCCACCTATCTTTCACTTGGAGCAGGTTTTCAGTACAGCCAAATAGTTTCAGTATCATACTTGAAAAAAGGTTGAAATAGGTCCAGATAATCTCTTTCCTCCAAGAACATCTAAAGCTGCCAGCTATCATGTACATGTGAGGAGTGGTCCACATGACACACTAACATTTGCGCGATGCACCAGGGCCTGACACGAACCATGCACGCATTTTTTCATTTTCGGCTTGAAGCTGAAAATGCTGCACGGTCGTGCATCACTCCGGGGCCCTGCATGCACTTACCTTGTGTGCGGAGCCTCAGGAGCTGGGCCAGTCGCGCTTCCTGTCTCAGTGCAGCCTGGGAAGGTTCCAGGCTGCACTGCAAAAGGAAGAGGCGGGGCTCTCGCACGAACAGGAAGCTCGTGAGGAGCTGAAGCAGCAGGGAAGCGAGAGCCTCTCTCTGGAGGCTGCTCACACGAGCACCATACCCCAGCACCGAAAATGGGTGCATTGCGGAAAAGTCTTTGGTGTTCCACCCACAACCAAAAAATTAATATTCCCAATAAATGCAATACTGCTTTAACCCTTCCCTCCACTCCCCCCCTTCACTCTCCCAGGGAACAAAGTCAAGGTTTATTTAAAACTCTTTTCTTTTAATGTGGAGAATTGTATTAATTGTGTTTATAACTTTGTGCCCCTTCCTTTCTTTAATTGTTTTGATTAGTTTGTTCTGCTTCCTTAACCAGTCATCTTCATTTGACTGACCCATATACCATAGTCTTCTTTTTAATATAAAATCAAATATTCTACATTCCGAAATATAGTATTTCCACTATCCACCTTCCATTTTCCTTTGTCTTTCCAACCATATGCAACAACAGCCTGAGCTGCCCTCAACATTTGTTTCAGCAAGTATTCCGCATTTCTATCCAAACCCAAATCCTTTACATTTAAAGTCATACATTTTTCTTTATTTAATTACAACTTTCCCCCTATTACTCCATATATTTTGTTAAACATTTTTTGCCAAAATCTCTGCACCTTACAATATTCCCTCCACATACATATATATGTGCCTTTACTTCCACTTTCACTTCCACATCCATGCCAAAAAGTACATGGCATTTTTTTTGTTATATATGCTAACTGCTGTGGTGTCCCATACTGTCTTCCAATTAATTTTAACTTGATATCTTATTTTAGAAGTTTTAATCCTGATGACTTCATTCTTTGGAAAGAAAAATGTTCAGTGTACTATGGTTAGGAATCGTATTAGCAACTCATCACTTTGGACATTTAATTTTTTTCTTTCTTTTCTTTTTTCTTTCCTATTATTGCTCCCCACAACAGGCCAAGGAGGCTGTTTTGATCCTAAACTGGTGCCTGTCATCAGTGATGGACTAGATGAGGGTGAACAAATTGAAACGTAATCCAGACAAGATGAAGATACTCCTGGTCAGTCTAAAGACAGGTCAGGGGTTAAGAATTCAGCTGGTACTGGATAGGGTTACACTCCCCCTGAGGACACAAGTCTACATCTTGGACGTGCTTCTGGATTCAATCTGAAGTTCAGATTTCAGTTGTGGCTAGTGGCGCGTTTGTGTAGTTAAAGCTTGTTCATGTTCTTGAGAGATGTCAAATCTGGCTGTGCTAACATGTACTTCAGTTATATTCCATAACATTCTGTAACACGCTCTACATGGGGCTGCCTTTGAACATTATTTAACCAGCCTAGATTCTCCTCCTCTTTAGCTCGGTTACACCCTTTTTCTCTTGCTGCCTCTTATGCGGGGAATTACCTTCCGGTGACATTGCGAACTACCCCTTCTCTTACTGTTTTTAAATCTAAACTGAAAACTTTCTTGTTTTCCGAAATCTTTGGAACATTGGACTAGTTTTATTGTTATTTAGATATTGTATTTTATTGGCATTATAGTAATGTTTATTGGCATTATAGTAATGTTATGTTGTACTGGTTGTAATTCCATATACCCTGGATCCTTTCTGTTGCATATCTTCATTTTATCTTGTATTTATTTAGGGTAACTGTTGTATTTTAAATTTGTAAAGCACCATGTACATGGATGGCGCTATATAAATAAAGGATAATAATAATAGTAATAGTAATAATAATAAGTAGTAGTAGTAGTAGTAGTAGTAGTGGTGTTTGGAAACTCCAGCTGGTTGAAAGAGCAGCACTCTAACTGAGACTGGCTACAGGGAACACACAAGCCCCTTGTTGCAACAGCTACGCTGGTTGCTAGTCTATGGCCATTTCCGCACTAGCTTGTTATAGCGTGATGATTCCACTTTCAACATCCTCTGGGATCCTGGGGTTTGCAGTTTTGGGAGGGGGCTGGCCCCTCCCGAAACTGCAAATCCCAGGATCCCAGAGGATGTTGAAAGTGGAATCATCACGCTATAACAGGCTAGTGCGGAAATGTCCTCTGTCTGGGTACAATTCAAAGTGCTGTTTTTGACCTATAAAGCCCTATACAACAAGGGTCCAGGTTATTTATGAACGAGCCTGTGCTTTGAGATCTGTTCGGGAGGCCCTTCTCTCAGTTCCACCACCTTCAGAGATACTTCAGGTGGGAACATGGGAAAGGGCTTTTTCCATGGCTGCCCCCACTCTTTGGAACTTCTTCCCCAGAAAAATTAGACCAGCATCCTCCTACTTTCTTTTCATAGACAAGTAAAGACTTTTCTGCTGCCTTCAACAGGCATTTGATGAATTACTGAATAAGGTTCTTCTCATCTAAACAAAGCACTGGATTTTGCTAATTGTGTGTGCATGTGCGCATGTTCGATGTTTTAATCTACTTTTATTTTTTGATTATTTAATATTGTTTTAATGTTTGTGTCTTGTGAATTTTTACCTATGTTTGTTATTTGTTGTAAGCGACGTTGACTCCTAAACTGGCAAAAAGGTGGGATAGAATAATAACAATAATTATTTACAGAAACATTCTGATCACATGTTTTTGGTTGTCTGCCCACCGATTGGCATGAGATTTCATTAACTATTGCTTCCCCCCCTGGATTCTGAGTATAGTGGCCCCTCCACTTTCATGAGGGTTTGGGGCACAGAACCCTCATGAAAGTGGTAAAAACTGATAATAACTCCTTTTGTGTTCCCTCTCCCATTCACTCTTGTGACTCCCCTTCCCACTCCCTTGCCTTTTGTGGTGGGGCACATGCCTTCCCTCCCCACACTGGGGCAGAAGGCATGTGCATGCCTTACTTCTCTGTGTGTGGTGCTCCCCTTCCAGTTCTCTTACCTTTTGCCTTGACACTCCTTCTCCACACCTGGGCAAAAGTGAGGAAATGGGGGAAAGGCAGGTGCATGCTGTCTTTCTCCACATATGATGCTCCCCCCTTCCATTCCCTTGCCTTTGCCTTGGCGTGCCTTCTTCACACCCGGCCAAATGGCAAGGGAATGGGAGGGGTGGTACAGCCATGCTTTCCTTCCTTGCATGTGGTGCTCCTCCCCCCATTCTCTTGTCTTTTCCCTCGATATGCCTTCTCCATGCCTGGGCAAAAGGCAAGGGAATGGTGGGGGAGAGGCAGATGTGTGCTGTTCTTCTCCACTTATGGTGCTCCCCTCTCCCGTTCCCTTGCCTTTTGCCTCAGCGTTTATTCTCCTCATCCAGGCAAAAAGCAACGAAACTGGGGAGGGGAGGCACACGTGCCTACACAGAGGCACATAAGTTAACAGTTCAGCAAATAACTACTGCTCGTCATGTGGCTGACTTTGCTGCCAGGTCCCTAGCTGGTGCAGTATCTCTTAGATGCGAGATTTCACGCAAGCCTTCAGATCTGTATTCTCAAGTCAAGCCCATCATTGGGGATCTCTCCTTCAGTGAAGATAGTCTCTTTAATAGAAAAACTGATGACAAATTGGACCATACCCAAAACTTGAGCTTCTCCACTAATAAATATGGCTTGCAGCAACGTTCCCTCAAGCAGAGACAAAAGCAGTGATAATCTTGTCATTCCCCTTCCGCTCAGTCTTCCCACTCTTACACTTTTAGAAACAGTTGTATAAATTTTGCATCATATAAGCATTTTCATTTTTTTAATAAGTTGTGCTCCTTCTACAAGAAGTAACAATCCAGTTCTGCAAAAATCACATTTGACTACCTCTAGACCTTTCCCCTTCCAACCTATCACCTGCCCTTTTGGAGACCACTTCTCCCATTTTTTGCATTGATGGGATTTGATCTTGATGGATTCATGGGTCCTCAATTTTTTTAACCAGAAGTTATGGGATCAAATTCAACAGTATACCACCAGTGGGCAGCTTCCAACCAATCTAGCTGTTCTACAGGAGCCAATTTGGTCCAATTTGTCATCAGTTTTTCTGTTAAAAAGACTATCTTCATTGAAGGCGAGATCCCCAATGATGATCTTGATTTGAGAATACAGATCTGAAGACTTAAGTGAAATTTGGCATCTAAGAGATACTGCACCAGCTAGGGACCTGGCAGCAGAATCAGCCCCGGTTTTTCTTCTCAGGGTACTTTATAATCCCAAAGCGGGATGGGGACATCTGTCCCATTTTGGATCCAAGAGACATATTGATATACAATATGTGTATCACATATATAAAATTCTAGAGGGTAACTCTTTCGTTGATTCTGCCCCCCTTCTTTGCTGGGACTAGTTTGCCACAGTCAACCTTCAAGAAGTACATTTTCACCTTTCATTTACCACAGTTCAGTCGTTGCTTCCTATGCTTCTCAATGTGCAAAAATGCTACTAATTGTAGACCCTACCTTTCAGCCTCTCCATTGACCCACACATTTTTGCCCAGTGCATGGTGATCATGGCAGCTTGTCTCCAAACAAGGTGACTCTCCATCATGAGCTACTAGATGACTGGCTTCTGGTGCTCCATTGGCACCTTCTGATCACATTGCCCTTCTCCCTGACTTGATATTCCTTGTCAACCCAAGCAAGTGGAATTTGCACCCAACCCAGCAAATCTAATACATAGGGGCCATCTTAGATGCAGGGGCAGATATGGCTCACGAACCTCTGACAGGGAGAGTGGCTCATAACTTTGGAGAGGTCCTTATTTCCACAAAGAAGGTCTGTATGCAAACAATTCATGTACTTGTGGGACTCATGGCAGCACCTGTGGTAGTAACACCCTTTGCCCAGCTATAGATGCTCCCTTTCCAATCTTGGTTCCTGACATCATTTGAGCCCCAGACAGACAACCCCCTCAAATCCCTCTATCTTCTTGCTTCAACCTATTGCTCTGTCCTCTGATGAATAAACCAAAGGAATCTTCTTTGAGAAGTTCCTTTTCTTCCCAAGGTGCCAACTCAGAATGTCCCTACTGACATGTCACTGCATGGATGGGGGCTCACACAGAACCATACTCTGTGAAGGAAGTCAGGTCTACATATGAGAGAATGTCACATCAGCATTCTGGAACTCTTTGCCATCTTGAAGGCATTCAAGGCATTTGAGGTTCTCCTTCAGGGTTGCCATATTCAGGTAACCACAGATAACACTACAGCAGTTGTTTACTTGAATGAACAAGTTGGCACTCACGTGAAGATTCTGCATCTTTCTGCCCTCTTTGAGAGTGTATGCAGCTGCCCTTTATGTTTGCCTTCCCAGACATTAATTATAGTGTGTCCATTCCATAGTTAAAACGTTCTTGAAAGTCTATGGCAATGTATATCCTTCTTGCCCACCCATCTTCCCTGCCTACCCATGATTTTATGTCATCTTGCTTATAGTGCATTTGAACTTCCAGTCATGTGTGATTTAAGACTGCTTACATTGGAAGTGATATTTCTGGTGGCTGTAACTTTTGCACAAAGAGCCAGGGAACTGATTGTATTAAGAGTTGACCCTTCCATTCTTCCAAATTTCACAAGGTAGTCCTCTATCCAGTTGTCTCCTTTTTACCCAAGGCAGCAATATTCTTTAATCTTTCTCAAGACCTCTGCCTTCTTATCTTCTTCACCAATCCTAGTAACGAGGAGGAACGCAGATGGCATGGACTGGACATGCATTGGGTCTTTGCCTTTTAGATTGACCATACAGAACTTTTCAGGAGCTCTAATTTATTTTTTTAACCATTATGGGTCATGGTGTTGTGGATAACCAGCCAGTTCCCAATGCATTTCTAAATGGATTCTTCCACTATTGCTTTGGCCTATCAACTGGCCACAGACCTTTGTTATTTCATATTTGCAGTCATTCAAAAGAGCTGTTTCAACCTCTTTTGCCTTCCTGTGTGAATATCATTGTTACTTGGTCACAGTCTCTGACTCCCATCAGACACTTCAGACTGGATGTCAGAGTGAGATCTGATAATGCCCTCTGGACAGACATATTGGATGCTGCTTGAGTGTGGCATACCCTTATGCTATACTGATCTCCAATATCTATGAATCAAAGAGACCGTAAAGAAAAAGAACAGGTTGCTTACCTGCAATTGCACTTTGTTGAGTGGTCACCTATGAACTCATATACTCTCACCTCCCCTTTATCATGCTGTCTGCTCTAGCATCCTACCTGCTACAGTGGATTGGAACTGAATGGATTTGAGAGGAAACTGTGTGCAGCATGCATGATGGTAAAGGATAGAGGCTGCTGCTAAAAAGCTGCTTAGCTCTAGCATTTTCTGAAGAGGGGTTATACAGGTGAAGATTATCCTACATGTTTGAGTTCACAGATGACCACTTGAAGAACCACAATTACAGGTAAGTGACCTGTCATTTTGGCTTTTGACTGATGGCAGAAGGGTCTTTTTAATGGGATATGCTGTACTTTTATCTTTGTTATTTTTTAAACATATTTTAAAATATTTTGAATTGATGTTTTAGTAGAACTGTTTGTTGTGATTTTTTTTAAACTTACGTAGTATATATTGGTTTAGTGTAATCTGTTTGAACCCATAAGACCTTGAAGAAAGGTGGGATATCCAATTAAATAAAGTTCAACCTATTAAGTTATTACACTATTCAATTGTTTACTGTATGTGTTTAAATTATTTTTGTTTTAGATTTCTTAAACTGATTTTATTATAAACTGCCCAGAGATCTTATGATTTTGAGTGAAATATTCATATTTTAATAAATAATAAATAAACAATACTTGTTTCTGTATTCAGTTCTTTTGCTAATGATCTTCCAATCTTGCTTTTTAACTAGTGTAGTTGTGTTGTAGTGAACTTTTTATAGCAATCTAAAGAAAATTTTCTTGAATAGTTATAGCTAGTCCACCCTACAGTTATTGTGCCCCAGTGTGCCAATTTGTTGGTTCTTCTAGTTTTGAGAAATAATTCTGAAACTGTTTATACTTTTATTGAAATTTTACACTCCTAATTTGGTATGCTGCTATGTATAACTCAGAAAAGAGTTTGTATGAAAATGGGGGATTTCTTTTTGGCTAATCACAGCTGCATATGATACTGTATTCAACAAAACAAGGGAGGGAACTCAAGGCTTACAAAGGGGATTAGCCCTTTAAATTGAGGAAAACAGATTTAATGTAAGTATAAAGTCTTTGCTTGGAAGTACTGCACATTTTATAGGTAGGTTTGTAAACAGTTAATCTGGTAAGGGAATGGTGATAGATAAAGTTACTTATATTTATCTATTTGACCTTAGATCCAGTATGATTGTAGTTCATCTTCTGCAGCTATCTGCAAATTTGGCTAGCTACCTGAAAAGAGGCAATAAATAGAAAATATACTGGAAGAAATGTTTGAGCAATTTGTATAGGACAAATGAGGCTGAGAATATTTGTCTATGTCAAAAGTGAACTAGATTGTCTGAGAGCTGCTCCTTGTGTAGACGAAATGGATCCAGCCATGCACAAGAAGGAACTGTTAGCAGGTTTGTGAAATCATACCTTCACCCAAAAGAAATCTAAGTGGGGAAAATGTAAGAACAGCCCCACAAAGATTAATTATAGTCAATGACCATAGAATACTGGCTGACTGCTGGTGGAAACTGAATGCAGAGGGAGTGCTAGTGGATCTCTTAGTAGAAGCCATGCCTGTGTGGAAACCTTTAAAATAAGAAAGGGAAACTTGACCATATTGAGCCACAGAGTCTAAATTGGGATGCCCATCTCTGTCCCTTCTCCAGGTTAAATCTTCCCACATGCCTCCCATCTTCCTACTGGGAAGGTAAGCTGTAGGAGGAATCCCACTATTATGTCTGATATGAGATTGGCATGAACAAGAGAGTTCTCTACCCTGTACAGTGTACACATTCCGCATTGCATATGCAGCCAGGATGGGAGCATTCCTCACCTCCCGTGCTCATGAGGAAAGCAAGAAGGGCAGGGAAAATCCTCTGCTGTCTTGGATCTGTTTTTGGAGATAGTAGCAGCAACAATGCCTCTATCCTGCTCACATTCACTGTTTCTCTCAGTACTGTCTCAAGTGATTGGGCAAGTGGACTTAAATACAGGACCTTCTCTATGAAATTCCTGTATCTATCTTTTGCCGGGAACTGGAAATACCTTTTGAATGGGTTTTCACTATGTTAAGACATAGGCCATTTCTGCACTACACTGTTACAGCGCTATTATGCCACTTTGAACATTCTGTGGAATTTTGGGGTTTGCAGTTTACTGAGGCCTAAAACGCCCCTCCCTAAACTGCAAACCCCAGGATTTCATAGGATGTTGAAAGAGGAATAATAGCACTATAACAGTGTAGTGCGAAAATGGCTATAGCTTTGTTTTTCCTAATCTGCATGAGGAAGATCTTTTACTCTCCCTATGGCTAATTGTCTATTTTGTTTTTGTACTATTTATTCTATTTTGTTGCTGTTTGTAGACATTGTACTTGCATTCTTATTGTTTAAATGATAATCATTATGTTGTATATTGCTCTGGGGATTTTTACTAGAAAAACGAAACATATCTGTTTAGTAGTAGTAGTTCTAGCCCTGAATTACTTCAGTGAATGAAGTGCAGCGCTTTATTTTTAAGAAAGCATTTCAGAGACGCATTTTCTGTGAAAAAAAAAGGTGCTTATAGTTTACATCTGTACAGTTTGACTTTTGTTAGAAGATGGAATGTAATGACCTATGCTGGTATGTTTTTGATTTACATCAGTAATAGGTCCTCTTGGCAAATGTTAGTCACAAACAGCAATCATAGACACTGAATAGCTTCAGCTGGCAACAGAGTTTAGTTTGTAGGCTGAATCTTTTTGGTTTATGTAGTGATAGAGAAGAAAATCTGGGTATTCCAGGAGCTGTATAATGGGAGATGTTCCTTGAATGTCTTTAGCATGCTTGCACATTAAGCTTTGGATGCTAAATCAATTTATTTTGTCATTTTTTTTGTAATATTTGGCTTGCATATTACAATCTTGTCCTTAAATGTAACTTTTATAAACACCCACTACTGTTAAAGATAGTATACTGACTCATGAGTAGTTGGGTATTTTCATATATAAATGGATACTATAAATATTCTGATAATATAAATCAATATTTGTATAGTATTTCATGTAAAATGATTTATATTTAGGATGTATTCAGAAGGATAATTTAGGAGATTTAAAGAAATCTATTTGGCTATAGAATATCCTCTTTTTTTCTCAGTCTTCAATCCTAACAAATCCACAATTTACAGAAGCTTGAAAGAATTTCAGGAACTAATAGCAAAGTGTGTGCTCTGTAAGAATATTGGTGTAATAATACTGTGGATCAGAAATCATGGAATGATGGAGTTGGAAGTGGTCACAAGGGCTATGCAGTCCAACTCCCTACCATGTGGGAATATACGATCAAAGCACTCCCAACAGATGGCCTTCCAGCCTCTGTTTAAAAACTTCCAAAAACAGGAATTGCACCACACTCTGATGTAGCATATTGTACTGTGGAATAGCTCTTATTATCAGAAAATTCTTCCTAATGTTTAAATGGAATCTCTTTTTCTGCAGGGTGAATCCATTGCTCCTTATCCTAGTCTCTGGAGCAGCAGAAAACAAGCTTGCTCCATCTTCAGTGTGACATTCAAATATTTAAACATGGCTATCTTGTCACCTCTTAACCTTCTCTTTTCTAGGCTAAATATACACAGTTTCTTAAGCCACTCTTCCTTGGGCATGATTTCCAAACCTTTTACCATTTTGGTAACCTCCTCTGAACACATTCCAGCTTGTCAGTATCCTTCTTGAACTGTGGTACCCAGAACTGGACGCAGTTTTCCAGGTGGGGTCTAATCAGAGCAGAATAGAGTGATACTATTATTTCCCTTACCTAGACACAGTACTCCTATTGATGCAGCATAGAATCACATCTGCTTTTTAGCTGCCACATGACACTGTTCGGTCATATTTAGTGTGCTATCAAAACCACTAGATCTCTTTCGTATGTTTTGTGTTCAAACCAGGTGTCACCTATCCTGTATTTCATTCATCCTGCATTTCATTTTTTCTGCCCAAGTGTAGCACCTTATATTCTTCCCTACTGATACTCATTTTATTCATTTTGGCTCAGCTCTCTAATCTGTTAAGGTCATTTTGAAATCTGATCCTATCTTCTGGGATATTAGCTACCCCCTCCTAACTTGGTGTCATCTGCAGATTTGATAAGCATGTCCTCTCTTCCCTCATCCAAATCTTCCTCTCCTTCCATTCAATTGGTTCTGGCCTGTCTAGTTAAAGTTGCTAAGTATATAAATGTTTTCTGTAGTTCGTCAGTTACCTACATTTTGAAGAAATTTACATTGGTTATCTGTACTAGAGGTAAGAATATATTTTGATTTGTCTGTGCACATATTCATTACTTGCTTTGAGCTGTAGATATCCACATTATTAATCTTTTCTATTTGAAGGAACTCTCATGGTTAATTGTTGTAGAGGCATTTACACTTCTAAAGCTTGTCGAAGCTCTAGGCAAAACAGTGGAAATGCCTCGGACCTTAATGTTACTGTGCTCCTAAATCTGAGTCGAGTCTTTGGCATCAGTAATTCAGAGCATTTGCTTTTCATTGGAAGCTCTGCTGTTACATTTGAGTGAAGTCTCTGGCCATCAGTAGTCTAAAAGCATCTATTTATTACTGGATATGTACTGTGCTATTACCTGGATAATTTTTTTTCCAGAATCAGTAACCTAAGAGTCTCTATTAGTTCATGGACAACTGTGAATAGATTGGAGAACCTGGTGCACCAGATTCTCTATAAAGTTTTGCTTGCAGTGCTTGTTGGAACTGACTAGTTTTTGTACTATTATTCCTGTTCTTGATATTGTCATTGTCAATTTCTGTATTGTTTGTTCAGCGTCTGTATAAATTTAATTTTGTATATCATCCAGTTGTATGCTATCACTTTGTAATTGTTGGTATTGGAGTAAAATTATTTTCTATTCCATTCTATATTTATTAGTACGCAGGCTTTTCCAATTCAGACCTTGTCAAAGGCCGTACTGAACTCAAGATATGCTATGTATGTAACTCTTGGGGAAAAAAAGATTAGTTTGATGTGACCTGTTTTTGAGAAGCCCATGTTGACTTTTATTGAACTTGGCATTCCTTTCTAAGTGCTTACTGATTGTTTAATGATCTGCTGTAGAATTTTTCCTGGTTTTGATGTCAGGCTTACTGAGCAGTAATTCTTTTTTTGACCTTTTTTTGGAGAGGGGTACAGTATTTGCCCTCCTCCAGTCCTTTGGAACTTCTCCTGTTTTCCAGGAATTCTCAAAGATTATTGCCAGTGGTTCTGAAATTACTTGTGCAGTTCTTTTAATACCTTTGGATATAGTTCATCTGGCTCTGGAAACTTGAATACATTTAGAGTAGTCAGGTATTCCTGTACTACCTCTTTATCGCTACTTGCTGCATTTTCCCTACTGTGTCATCTGCTCTGTTTTCCCGACGTTGATCACTGTTTTTCTTTTGGGAGAAGACTGAAACAAAGTAGGTGTTGAGTTCTGCTTTTTCTCTGTCCCTCTTAGGGCAGTGCCCTAGCATTTCCTTGTTATTCCTTTTGCTGCAGACATAACCAAAAAAAGAAATGAAATCTTTTACAGAGTATACTATTCATGTCTACTCAGAAATATGTTCAATTGATTTTAGTATGACTTCTAGTTACTGTATTTGCTAGTGTATAAGACACAATTTCCCCCCCTGAAAAATACCATCTGAAAATGGGGTGCATCTTTTATGTCAGTGTATCTTATATGCCGGGGTGTAAGAACTCCCACCAAGGCAAAATGGAAAGGAAGGGGGGTGGGAAGCCTTGTGCGAGACCTCCTTTTACCTGCTAGAGCTCCCCCTCCCTTTTCTGTGCATTTTGCCCTGGCTGGAGAACTCGTGCTGAGGCAAAAGGGAAGGGAGGGGGGAAGCCTCGTGCGAGTTTCCTGGTATTCACGTCAGCGTGACTCAGGATGATTTGTTTTTTTAAAAAACCTGATTTTATTTATTTTACCTGAAAAATAGTGTTTGAAAATGGAGTGCGTCTTATACACCGGCAAATACAGTAAATGGATATAGGACTACAACTTTAGGTTAAGAATTTGAGGGAAAGGTGCTTGTGAGCTTGAAATGTTCAGCCATAGTAATTGTTCTCATGTTGCTGTCTTCACTTTTCTCTTCTCAAACTAATCTCAAACTAAGCTTAATTTGTAGGCCTAGCAGATTGGCATTCTCTAACAGCAACAGACCTGAGACTCTTTCTGCATACTGTGGGCTTCATGTGGTGATTTTTGAAACAGCACTTCTTTCCCAAGATGCTAGATTCTTGTTCATTTAGAAGATGTGTAAACTGCCTTTAAGTTTCAAATTCTCAAGACCCAATAAAATAATAAAATGCCAAGAGTGAGAAGTGAAATACAACGAAATCCAAAATCCAGAAGCAGTGATCCCTTTTGGGGGGGGGGCAGCTCCAAAGCATAAAATACATTCTGCAGGTTTTTGAAGCCTCATCAGGCAAAGATGTTAAAAATCATACAGGAGGAAAATGGTGATGCTGTTAGAATCGCAGGTCTACATTTTGTCTGAGATATTCTCAGTTACATTAAGATGATATTGAGAGATTTCAATGGAGGCAGGGGCCACTCTCCTTATTGGCCTTATGAGGACTAGAGACAAAGAGCAATAAAAGGCAGGTAATACAATTCAACTCCATCAGTAACTTTTGTTGTGAACCAGCTGTTCTTGTCCTGTGCAAAGCTAACTACTCTTTTCTTAGGCAGAGAACATTGAATTTTTCAAGAAGTCTGTGTACTGTTACATCTGGAAAAACTTTAGGTGTTGAATAAGTAAAACTTGACAAATTGTTGTCCTGAGTTGTAGTCCAATGAAAGAGTTTTCCCTTTGTTGGAGGCAGAAAGCTTCCAAGAGTTAAATCAAAGTCCTTTTGTTCTCTCTTGTTTAGGATCCTCCAGTCTTGGCTAAATTTGGTATCTTGAAATCTAAGAAAAGAATATTTAGGGGTAGCCGTGTTGACTGTGCAGCAAAATACAATAAAATCCAAAATCGGTGATATCTTTTTTGGGCTAATTCCAAAGCATAAAATACAAAACAAATATAAAAACAACAACAACAAAAAACTTGTATAATGTATTTTATGCTTTGGAGGTGGCTCAAAAAAGATATCACTCCTTGTGGATTTTCGATTTTACTATATTTTGCTGCATGGCCAACCCAACATGGCTGCCCTGTAGTAAGAAGTGAGATAGCAATAATCAGTAATATCAAATTAGGTATATTAAATATCAAACACTTGTCTAGAAAAGTAAGTCCTGTAATGCCGGTTTTACATTACTTTTTAAAATCTCCATTGTTACCAGACAGGTAGCATATGAATTTAATGAATTAATAAGTAACCAACTATGAAAAACTTTTCTAAACAGGGAATATTTTCAATACAATCAAGTTCATCTTCAGGGTGGATAATTTAAAACAATACCGCAGATAAGGCAGAGAGAAGTGAGTGAAACGGCAAGTTTCTGTGACAAGTTATTTTATGCAGCAGAGTAAAAAAGTAGAGTTTATGCTTATGATATCTACTATATACAGACATGCCTCAATTAACAAAGCCCCTGAGAAAGAAACTTCTTTTTACAAAGTCTTTTTATGCCTCCCCCTTGTTCCCTGTCTAGCTAGACTTTTTAAAGAACCATCAACATTCGGAAGATGGCTAAGGAGAGATGGAGAAACACAAACTTTTGATGTTGGGTTGTAAAAGCATGTCTGTATGGACAACACAATAAAGCTTGATGGGGAAACAGCAGGATTCTACTCTTGCTGATCCAGCTGTAGCTATGTATGCTTGCTTATAATAGGCAAGTTAAACAGCAGCTGCCTTTAGAATCCCTTACTGAGCCTGTGTGAACAGCTAAACCGAGAGAAAAGGAGGAAACAGATGTTGTTTCACCTCATATGTGCTTATCTTTAGTTCTGAGAATAAAAAGCTTGCTGAAAAGTATTCAAGCTCCACTTTTGCAGGGGAGGGGAGGTATAGGAATGTATTCCTATTCTTTCCTTGTTATTTCTTGCTCTAGAACCAAAATTTCTGTAAAATAAGTAATGCTCAGGAACACATCTACTTTGCTGATTGAAGTATAACCATATCTGCAAAAAGTGAGTACAAGTGGCTGAAGTTATATGTGTCAAGGCTGTTATCCTGCAAGCAGATATACTTATGAGCATCTGTGCATCAGTGACAGCGGTTGATATGACTTTCCTTGCCTTTGTCAACAGAGAGCTTACTTGAGTGTGGGGGAGAATGCTCCCCTTTGCAGAAAACAGTGCTTATTACGTTTTGAGATAACAGAATGTTACAGCTACACACTTTGGTTAAGATCTTGTATTCACATGCAAAAAACTCCATGATAGATTCACCTTAGGGTCACCATAAGAAATTATTTAAAGACACGCAGCTACAGCAGCAGCAGCAACAACAACAACAACAACAGTATTTAAGATTAATTGAGAAATGTAGCAGCAGGATTTCAAATTCAGCATGGTTCTTAGAGAAAAGAAAAGTAAAACTTGACCTGTAATATGAGTTTTGTATTGTGGGTTTTGCAGTGAAAATGAAACATTTATAGAGATTCTCTTAAAGGAGAATTGTGTTAGTTAATGTAATAAAATCCTAATGCTCAATAGGGATGTGCATGATCATATTGGAGCTCATGCAATCATGCATGGTTTGATCTTTTGGATGGTTGCATCTGTTAAGGGATTCTAATGCAGCTGATTGGAGCCTTTGCCTTGGAGCACAGGACTATTTTTTATGGTTGAATAAATCTATCATTATTTTCCTTTCTGTGGGCTCTAGGTATTTTATAAACAGTTCCTCATGGGAAGTTGTTATATGAACAGAAGAAATAGTAGGAACTCAAAGTATTTTAAGTATGTAACTGTTTTCAGTTACTTAGGAATGAAGTATAGACTTTCACATTTTACTGAATGACTGTCAATTTTAAAGTACACGGTAAATGATGAACATAGTATGATTTCACCCCCTAATGCTTAATTGGGATTTCACCAGAGGAGCAATCTTGAGGATTGAACTAAAGTGACATGTGATGCATCTTAAAATATCTTGACAACATAGCGTATTTTGAGGGATTTTGGGCAATTTATTCCCCTATATGTTGGTATCTTTTGCTGTATAGGGAAGAACCATACATTGTACAAATATGCTTTCGATTCCTGTGAGTACTAAGATTCTGGAAGGCTTGGACAAAGAAAAAGACTGTTGCTGTTAGTGCTGTTCTGTGGTACATATGTGCCATATGCTCTAGACTACCAGCTTTGTATTCTGGTTCCCATTCTGATTTCTGGAATTTTGCAGGAGGGTATGCATGGAAAATGATTGGAAGACCATTGTAATTTTGAGGTGTAAGATCTGGCCTGACCCTAGTTTTGTTCCTCCATATTCTAAGTTTTTCCATACTGTTGCTAAGAAAGGTCTTCTGGTATTCTTCCATGCTCTAAGTTTCTCCATGCTGCTGCTGTTCAAGGTCTTCTGACTTGTTAAGCATACTGCTTTGATTCTTGTATTTTGTCTTAATCTTGCTTTAATGTACAGTGTATGCTTGACAGCTTGAGCTGCAAGTGATATCTGCTATAAGTGGTACCTGACATCCACTAGATAACAGGTGCTGGGAGGAACCTCAAAAGATAGCCATTTAATCAGTTGAAAGGAGTTTAGCCAATCATGAAGTTCTCAGTGGGAGCTCCTCAACTCCTTCCAGAACAAGGGGTATAAGTACCCCCTGGAGGGTGCTCTTAGTGGGAGCTCAGCATGGATTGATAGCTAAAGTGTTGTGCACTGGTGCCTACACAGAGGGGTTTCTTTTGCTGCTTCTTTCTGGGTTCCCGCGGCAGTTGATTGGAGTAATCTTGCTTGGTAAGATAATCTGTCTTTATGTTACCTAGGTAGCATAGGCTGTATGCTGTATTTCTTGTATGCTTATGTTGCTTAAATTGCTTGCTGTTCAATAAAATCTTTAAGGCTTTTCTGCTACAATCAGTATCTTTTGTTGCCTCCAGAAATGAACCCCTTGCCTTTGGTGACACAGGATATAGCAGAGGATTGCTGCTGCTGTTTTGTGCCTTCAAGTAATTTCTGCCTTAAGTACACTCTAAGATGAACCTACCACACGGTTTTCTTGGCAAAATTTGTTCCAGCGGTCTTTGCCTTTGCCTTTCTCTGAGTCTGAGAGAGAGTAACTTGCCCAAATTCACCCAGTGGGCTTCCTTGGTTGAGCTGAGGTTCAAACTGAGGAATGGTGGAATAGAACAGGATAATAATGCAAGTGAAAAAGCTTGCAGAGGCTTCCACTTGACAGAACAGGGTCCAACCATACCCTGAAGCTCTTTTTTAAAAAAAAGATTACTTCAAGAGAGCAGAGTACTTTACAAATATAGGCTTTAGCTCTAAGTAAAAGGAAACCAGCATGGTGTAGCGGTTTGAGTGTTGGACAGTGACTCTAGAATCAAGGGTTCAAGTCCTTGCTTGGCCATGGAAACCCTCTGGGTGACTTTGGGCAGGTCACACTCTTTAGCCTTACAGGAAGGCAAAAACAAGCCCCCTCTAAACAATTTTTGCCAAGAAAATGCCATGTAAGTCTTGCCTTAGGCTTGCCTCACATTGGAAACTACTTGAAAGCACGTGACAACGGTGCTAAGCAAATTCTCTTGCATTCATTCCTCACATGTTTTTCTATTTCGTGTCTGTGAGAAGGTGAGAATTTGTATGTTGCCCTGTAACATAATGACAGTTAGATCTGGTCTTGTTTGAACAAACCATCATTTAAATTGGGGTAGGGAATAATGAGACCCTCTATAACAGTGGTTCTCAACCTGGGGGTCAGGACCCCTTTGGGGGTCAAATGACCATTTCACAGGGTCGCCGCTCCTCAATCCTGCCCCCTTTTTAAAAGAAGGTGGCCTCACAGCCAATGGGAGCAGTGCTTCTGAGACCCCTGCGCTAGGAGGAGGGGAGAGGAGGCATGCTGGGTGTTTACCCGTCTTTCCCTGCCTGGTGGGAAAGCACTGGAGGAGCCTGAGGTGGAGCCGGAGGTGTGGAGAGCGGGAGGAGAGAGCTGGAGCCTGAATGTTAAGGCAGAGGTGAGGACACTGAGAGGAGAGAGCTGGAGCTGGAGCGTTAAGACAGAGGTGAAGAGAGGAGACCCCGCGCTGGCGGGAGGGGAGAGGAGGCATGCAACCGGGTGCAGCCAGGTGCTGCTTGGACGCTTACGCCTGCACCACACACACACACACACACACACACACACACGGAGGGCTTCCCCTTCAGTGTTCCCTTTCCACTTCATGCCAGCTTGTGGAGTCAGAGTTGCTTGCCAGGGTGAGTGAGCAGCCGGGTGCTGCTTGGATGCTCGCGCCCGCACCACACACACACACACACACACACACACACACACAGAGGGCTTCCCATTCAGGGTTTATGGTGCTGCAGTGGGACGTCTGGGAGGTAAGACCCCGTCCCCTCACCCTCTTCAACTCACGCTCATTCATGCCGGGGCGAGCAAGCAGCTGGGCTCCGCTTGCTTCCCAAAGTGGTGGGGCTGCAGCAGCGGCGATCGCCCGGTCGCCCACTCATTCTGGGCATGCCGCTCCGTGGGAGTTGTCAGTGTGGCTGTTGCCTTTGGTCCGGCAGGCAAAGGGGAAACTTTTCTGCGGCGGATCTGCCATCTGACAGGGGAGGTTGGTCCCTCCGAGACCAAGAACTCGGTCTGGAAAGGAGCAGGGGGCATCAGCCAAGGGCTTCGGTTTGTGTAGCAAGAGCCCCCGAGGCTCCTTGGTTGGGTATTTTTTTTTTTTTTTGGTTTTTTGACCTGAAAGCGCTGCTCTGATCCTTCCTGTGGACTTTGGCCATTTCCGCATTCCAGTGTTACAGTGCTATGATTCCACTTTCACCATCCTATGGAATCCTGGGATTTGCAGTTCAAACTGCAAACCCCAGGATTCCATAGGATGGTGAAAGTGGAATAATAGCGCTATAACAGTCTAGTGCAGAAATAGCCAGGATGACTTTCTCCTCTCGCTTTCGTTGTGCGTGAACCCTTGGCACTTGCCCCACGCACGTGTTGTGTTCTTCGCCCTGACTGTCTTGCATTCCTCGCTTTTTGTATGTTCAGCGTCCGTACTCCCTTTAAGGGAGGGAGGGAGGGAGGGAGGGAGGGAGGGAGAGGGAACAAAACGCGTCTGCTTATGCCGCCGCCATCTTTCCTCTCTCCCTGTCCTTTCCCCCTGGCGCCTCGTGTAAAATGTGGGCTGTTTCGGCATTGCCTTTGGGAGTGACTTGCTTTTTGAACTGTGGAAACTCAACATTCAGAACTAGAACTACTGCCTTAATTCTGGCATTGATGGACGCTTTCTGTGCTTAAAAAAAGGGGGGAGGGTTACCAGTTTTTAGGCATTAGAAGTCTATCCAGAGCAGTGATTTAGGGCAGTGTTTCCAATCTATTTGATGTTGGAAATAACTAACTAAATAAATAATAAATAATAAATAAATAACAAAAATGATTTTATGGTTGGGGGTCACCACAACATGAGGAACTGTATTAAGGGGTCATGGCATTAGGAAGGTTGAGAACCACTGATCTATAACATTGTTGGGTTGAAGTGTCTAGCATGGCTATGCTCACTAGGGCTGTTAGGACTTGCAGTCTGAGGGCTACATCTTTTGTATACTCCATTAAACTATACACTAGTTTTCCTAATTTGAGAAAACTAAATGCTCTGGTCACTTGAAAATGATAGTGTTTCTAACTTTTTCTTGTATCCATGCTATAAGAAGAATAAAGACAGGGAAGCTCCTGCAGATAAGGCTTGTTCGCATATGACTGAACTACAGCAGTTGCCATCTCATTTAATCTTGTAGTAATTTCATGAATATTTAATATTCTTTGACACATGCAAATCTGAGATATGAAGTCAGAAACTGGCAGTCTATTATTATATTCAGTGGACTGATTATACTGTAAGGACTAATTCAAACAGTCCTTCAAATCAGATTTGGTTTGTTTTGAAAATATACAGGCCACAATTTGAAAAGTGCGTTTCTGGATGTACAATAACACTATCAAAATCAAGTATTTAAAGCAAATAACCGGTGGTACATACTGCATTTTATGTGAAGAATCATGATTAATTTAGTTACCCAATGCATTTTTATTGGTCAGTTTCAAAGGTCTGATTCTCAGTTTCTCTGTCCTCTTAATTTTGTAATTAATTAATTTTTCATCTTCTGATCAGGGGAGTTATGTATTTTCTACCACGAATGGATGACAGTTGAATTCCTCCTTATATCTTTGATTACTAGGGCATTTTAAGAAAAAAATGCCCAAACCAATTTTATTTTATTTATTATTTTTGCAGAAAGGTAGAATACTACATACAACTAATTTCCTCATAGGAAAGAATGTTAAATTGGAATATAGATGGTCTTTTTATGAAATTTGAAGATCATGTACTTTTGAAGAATTCAGCCTCTAATATTTTAATATATTATTTCCTTCTAGTTATATGCAGTTTCCGAGGTCCTGTGCAACAAGGCTTGGTTCTTGAACTAGGAGAAACTGTCCAGATCCTGGAAAAATGTGAAGGTAAGTATGGTGTATGGAAAACATATCTTATTTTGTTCTATTACATTATTTCTTAAAAACATTGAACGTCCTGCTGTACTACTTTCCATTCACCTAACCTAATGCATTGTGTATACGTGTATGTAGCTTTAATTATAAAAGAGAATGTATGCCTTTATGTCTCTTCCCTATAGCTTCAAGACCATGAAATGTAGACACCTGCAAGGCAAGGATATTAAATGGAATTATAAGGGTGTGGACCTCAGGGTTATTTGTTTTTGCAAATGAAATTAATTTTAGTTGCAACCTGCATGATGTTCACTCACTAAGAGACTTCCCTGACCTTTCCTAACCAGAATATATGAATTTACAGTTACATCCTTATAGTTCTTCTCCCCATAGAAAAGGAACTATTGCATCCTGTCAGAGTGGAGGAAAATAAAGGTTCAATGGGCATTGGGTGTGGCTTGTGTTATTTACATATATTTGATTTATATTCCACCTTTCACCTTATCTAGGACCCAAAAATGAGTTGTTCTGGAGTTGAATGTAGTTCCAGTCCTCCCCGGGAGTTCCTTTGATGCTATGCACTGATACACACTGCTTCCATAGCGTAAGCTTTGTTGGTGCAGCAAATGGTATACAGTAGAGTAGCGTTCTAGCTGACGAGATCCAGCATACTCTTCCAACCAATGGTAGATATGGGCTCCTAAACTAATCGTAATTCTACACAAACTATCCCCATTTCTGGCTGTATGGGGCCCCTGGATTGGTGTGCACTCTGTCTAGGACAAGACTGTTGGAACATGAACTCCCAAGGGTTAGATAATACAGGAGCAAACAAACAAAAAGTGTGCAAGTGTGGCCAATATCCCCCCCCCATAACTATGAGAACTGTATAAGCAAGTGATTGTTGTTAACTGCCACCAAGTTGACTATGACTTATGGCAACCCTATGAATGAGAAACCTCTAGGTCACTCTATCATCAACAGCCCCGCTCAGGTCTTGCAGATTCAGGGCTGTGGCTTCTTTGATTGAAGCTATCCATCTGCAATATGGCCTTCCTGTTTTCTATTGCCCTCTACTTTACCAAGCATTATTGCTTTTTCTAACAAATCATGTCTTCTCATGGTATGGCCAAAGTACGACAGCCTCAGTTTAATAATCTTGGCTTCTAGGTAGAGTTCAGGTTTGACTTGCTCTAAGACCCATTTATTTGTTTTTTTTAGTAGTCTACAGTATCTGTAGAATTCTTCTCCAGCATCACGTTTCAAATGAGTTGATTTTCTTTGTCAGTTTTATTTTTTTTATTAAGTAAAAAAACAAGAAAAAAACAGAGTAAAAACACAATGACACTACACACAACAAAATAATACAAAGGAAATATTCTAATATACTATAAAAAACAAAATTACAAATGTTAAATTAAAATACAAGATATCTACAAAACTACAAATAACTAAAAATTGTTTCCTACCCTTGTGGCAAACAGCAAGTGGTAATCAAGCAATAGCAACTAATTATTAGATCCTTAAATTTGAATAAAATCATGACTTGTTGCCCATTGTTCATTTTCCTTAACATAGTCTGTTGTATATAATTCATCACTAACTTGTTCTTATGCTATTCTATATTAAAATTCTTAAAATAATTCTCTATATAGTAACTTTTAAAGACAACAAACAAAGTAAGGTTATTATCTCCAATTATTATTCTTGTGATAGTGAAAATGGCAAATTTACAATTAACATTTTAAAAGAGAAATACCCTATTTGCTGGCATGTAAGACTCACTTTTCCCCAAAAAAATACTGTTTGAAAATGGGGTATGTTTTATGCACTAGCAAATAGTATTTGCTGATGTATAAATGGAGTGTGTCTTATATGCTGGCAAATATGGTAAAAGCTATTTTGTCATCATCAAATACCCTTAGTCCCTTCATAACTTTTCTCCTTGTGATCTTAAGCCTCTGTCTTTTAGACACATACTTTTTCTTTCCTTTCATGATCACAAATTTATTTCATCAAACACATTCTCCTTCTTTTCCTACTTTTTCTCCTCCCACTCCGCCAATGACTGGATTATATTTAAATATTTCTGTAAGGCCTTTTATCCAGGCAGTCATGTTTTATCTAAGGCCATTTCCACACTACACTGTTATAGTGCTATTATTCCACTTTCAACATCTTGTGGAATTCTAGAGCTTGTAGTTTACTGAGGCCCTCTAAATGCCCCTTCGTAAACTGCAAACCCCAGGATTCCATAGGATATTGAAAGTGGAATAATAGCACTATAAAGTGTAGTACGGAAATTGCCTAAGTCTTTTGTCCTTGCACATCAAAATCAGATCTTCAAAGAACATTCTTCCTGGGAAGTCTGTCCATCAGTAAATCCAACAGTAAATTGTTATTCTTCTTTTTTCCCAAAGAAAACTTCTTGCGAGCTCACAAACCAATTGTTATATATTCTCCAGAGTGATGTCAGTTCACACTGCAAGTTTTGGCCGTTCAACTTGGGAGGTTGGATTGTGACATCTCTTACACTTTTTGTCTTTCCAACATCAGCTATACTGACTCTCTCTATCTTTTGCTGAATGTTTACCTTGTCCTATATGAGGACTGATATGAGACTCATATTTCTGAGTTTTGTGTCAGCTGTCAGAAAGGACATGTTGCATCTTCTTTTTCCCCCTCTATTTGCCAATAGTCATTTCAGCCACCTGTTGTATTTTACAGTCCTTGTCTTCATCTGGTCCATCTTTAAAGTGTTGTGACATTTTTCTATAAATACATCAAACTTTTTAACAATAGATACTTTAATTTGTCTAAATTCAGCCAAAGAAATTAAAAAAATAATCTGGTACATCCTCAGATCTTCTGAGGTCATTTTTAATTTGAATGTCACAATCCACACTTAAAGCCATGATGAGTTCTTTTCAATGTTTCCTGTGTTCTTAAACAGTCAGGCTGTGTTCCCATAACATTAGATAAGAAATCCCATGTAAGCTTCCCCAGTGGTGTTAAAACTAGCATAGCACTGCACAGCAAACAGTCTGGGTAATAACTATAGAAGTCCCATCTTCATAATATCAAGCACAATTGTCTTAGTAGTAAAAGCAAAGTCTTGTTTTGTTATCAATATAAACCAGGTATAAATATGATCCAAATCAGAGGCACAAGAAAGTTCAATTAGTAACCAGAGAATACAAATAGTCAAACATCAGAGGAAAGGAAATCAGAACTTTAAAAGTTCAAAATTCATATCCAGGTTCAAGCATATAAAGAGTAAAAAAAAAGGAAAGAAGAAAAATTCGTATCCAGGTTCAAGCAAGCAAAAGTAAAAAAGAAAGAAAGAAAGAAGGAAAATTAATCCCAGAACAAAGTAACAGGCAAAAGAAAGGGGGAAAAAAGAGAGATTGAGTACTCAAACATAATTCATGTATAGTCCCAATAGCAATTCTAAAAAGAGATACTGTCACTTTAAATGCAACACAAGAAGACTGTAAAGCTACAGGAAGGTTCCAGCTGTTGCAAACAAAGGTTTTTTTTTGTCTCCTATAAGCAAAGATGAAGAAAATCAATTATATATTCTACAAGCAGTCTGGACACAGGAAATATAGTGTCCATATGTGTGTGAGTGTGTGTGTGTGTGTGTGTGTGGAGAGAGAGAGAGAGAGAGAGAAACTCTCACTTCCCAGTTCCATCGAAGTGCATGATTCTCCTTGGGATCACTGTGGCCACTCTGTTCCCAAATGGACACTTTGCTGGTCCCAGTCCTGGCTCAACAGAGTCTTTGGACTCCCTGTGCATCAGGGAACGCACTAGCTTGACAGGAAGAGTATCTCTGTCAGACACGACACTTCTGGAGTGTCAGGGTCCAAGGCCTGGGCAGCAAGGACTGTCTGGTACAGGCACCAAGGCTGGGCCAAAGGATGGGTGCTAGGTCAGGAAGCTGAGGGTCAGGGCACAAGGCAACAGTCCTCCAGGTAGCAAGAGTCCATAGGGCCAGAGGCAAGAAGCAGGCCCCGGAGACAGGTAGGAGATCAGAGCACAACAAGCATCTAAAGCAACAGGAACCTTCTGGGCAACAGGCATACACAGGACCAGAATCAAGAGGCAGGTCCAAAAGACAGGCAGAAGGTCAGAGCATGACAAAAGTTCAAGGCAATAGAAGCCTACCAGGTAACAAGAGTTCACAAAACCAGAGGTGAGAGGCAGGTCCAGAAGACAGGCCAAAGTCCAAGTCCAGGGGTTAGGTGGTGGCAAGGTCCAGAACACAGGAGAATTAGGCAAGGCTATAGACAGCACTGAAAACCATATTGCTGTAGCAAAGCCTGTGGAGACAGCCCAGCCCTTATATAGCGGGTTCCTAACCGTGCCAGCTGCCCTGCATCAGAGCAGCCAGCTGGGTCTGGGATGCTGGGCAGAATTCTGCAAAAACTATAGTCAAAACTGAGCCCCTGCAGGCAGAATCCTGCGAGGACTGGCATACAGGCCAGTTCCCTTGCAGGCAGAATCCTGCAAGGCCTCAGTCAGGGACCCAAAACCTTACAGGGAGTCTGTGATCTAGTGGAGCTAGCTAGGTTGTATCTGCCATTGAACCAACTGGGTGCTGGAATCTTTAGTTGCTAGAATCTCCTGTAAGTTTTCTTCACTGTCCACTTACCACCACCATACACAGATTATATAGACAGTCCTAACTCTACTATTCAATTATATATCTTGAGAATTCAGAATCGTATGTAATTCCTTCATAGCTGCTCTTCTCAGTCATACTCTTTTTCTGATTTCTTGACTGCTGTCTCCATTCTGATTAATGACTGAGCCAAGATATGGAAAACGTTGAACTATTTCAGTGAATTCATGGTCTGTGCTAAAATTATGTAAATCATCTGTGATCATTATTTTTATTTTTATAATGTCCAACTGTAAATGCCTTTGCACTTTCGTCCTTTACTTTCTTCAGCAATTGTTCCAAATCTTTGCTATTTTCTGCTAGTAGTATGGTGTCATCTGCTTATCTTAAATTGTTGAAATTCCTTCTCCAGTTTTTGCCCCTCCTTCCTCTGAGTCTAATCCTGCTTTACAAATGACGTGTTCAGCATATAAATTAAACAGATAGGGTGATAAAATGCAGCTTTGTCTGACATCCTTGCCAATTTGAAACCATTCTGTTTCTCCATAGTCTATCCTGATAGTAGCCTCTTATCATAAGTACAGGTTACACATCAGTACAGTTAAATGTTGTGGCACACCCATTTCTTTAAGAGCAATCCATAGTTTTTCATGATCTACACAATCAAAGGCTTTGCTATAATCTATAAAGCGCAAGCTAATTTTCTTCTGAAATTCTTTGGTACACTCCATTATTCAATGTATGTTTGCAATATGCTCCCTAATGCGTCTTCCTTTCCTGAACCCAGTTTGGACATCTGGCATTTCTTGTGCTGTATATGGTAAAAGTCTTTATTGTAGAATTTTGAGCATATTGGGAGATTAATGCAATGATCCCATGGTTACTGCAATCTCTTATGTCACCTTTGTTGGTGACTGGAATATATATTGAAGTTTTCCAGTCTATGGGCCATTCTTTTGTTTTGTTATTTTTTTGACAAATTTTAGTTAGAACTGGAGTAGCGACTTTGGCTCTGTAGCTTGATATGTTGGTATGTTTAGTTCCTGTGATTTTTTTTCTCCCAAATGCTCTGATTACAGCTTCTATTTCACTTTCTAAAATTATAGTTCTTCCTTGAATGAATCTGTTGTCCTTTCATCTCTTTTATACAATTATTTAGTGTTTTGTTTCTGTTGTCTTTTTATTTCTGCTTGGTCATGTAATGTGTTCTCCTAAAACAGGTTACCAATAGAAAATTCACTTGCTCAGTCTGTTCCCAGGCTTCATACTTTTTCCTAGTCTCAAACTGCCAAGCTAAGGCAAAAAGCATCAAACAATGTAACTAATACGAATTTATTCCTTCTCTAGATATGATGGCTTTTAACATTTAGCCATGGTACTGACAAAGGAGTCCCAAATCCATCTACCTGCTGGCAGAGGCCTAACTTGCTACAGGGCATAGAAGGGAAGGACCACTGAAAAGCAAAATGAGTGAAAGCTGTAGAGGAAGAAGAGGAAAGTTCCTGAGAGAATGGAAAGTTGGACACAAGCAATTGAGGAATTAAAGATTTCTAACACTTGTGAAGTTGGATACTTCTGGTAGTGTTTAATAATGTGCCACAGTAAACACCTGTACATTAGAGTGCAGAGTTGATAATTCTGAGCATACTTTTCTGGGGAGTTAGCTGTATTGAACTTGGTGGGAAATGCTACTGAATAAAAAAGCATAAAATAATCTATAAATATTATTTTACCAGAGAGAGACTTCCTCCCACACAGTGGATTGATTTATTTTACAAGAAGAGGAAGGAGAATAAAAGTTGGTAAAACCAGAATACAACAGGTTTTTATGTTTCTGACTTTCAAGAATTACTTGGTACCATTACTGTGTTCAGTTGGTAGCACAGCAGTGGGACACTAGTAGTAAAGGGCTTCCTCTATGTCATTCATAACTAATTCAAGTCAAAAAGTTTGTAGAACTCTGTCTTTCCCTCTTGTGCTTCTTCTCACCCTGTTTTGCAACTCCTGCTAAGTCTGTTTTACATGATTGACTAACAAAAGTTGTGAGCTGAGCTGCAGTGAAATTGACAGATCCAAAGCCTGCTCTTCAACTTATGGTATTTCAGTTGTTTTCCAATCAGCCATTCTGTTCTCTTATTTAGGCAAGCAAAGGAACTCTGTAGTTCCCTGTTAGAGATAACTAGACCTCCCCCAACTGTGGTGCACCCAACAGTTTGAACCTACATTTTAATGAATCATGTGTAAACCATGATTGTTCAAATGCTTTGTAAAACCTAATCTGACCCAGTTTCTGTAAGAATGACTAGAGCATTATTGGTAGTAATCCAGTCAGAAAGGGGTCAGTCAGAAAGGGGGTCAGGATGTTTGTTAACCATCTGTCTAGAAAGACTTGAACTCTGACCTCATTATTTTGTGGTAGTGCTGCCTGGTAAGGATATTTTTTTAAATCAGGCTGATCTGAAATATATCTAAATTAGTTTGTGAGTTTTGCTATATTAGATAGCCTCTGCTACTATTCATATCAGTAAGAAATTTCCATACATTCTCAAAAATATCCTACTCTAATGAAATATAATAGCATTTGTAATAAACAAAGCATGGTTCATGCTGTATATTGAGCTTTCGTTGTCTTATATGGAAAACATCTTATGATAAGATTTCAATTTTATACATTCTTAACATATGGACAAACATGCATTGATATCCCAACCCCAGAATAAAGAGTCCAGACACATGAGTTTGGGTTAAGTAAGAGTCACCTTTATTTTATTTTATTTTATTTTAATTAATTAATGATGGGCCTCGAGGAAACAGCAAGAGGATGAATGTGGGTCCAGCCGAAGTCAGATGGCAAACTGCTCTCTACCCCCTCAACTTTCCCTCAGGCAAACTGCCTGAGCCTGTAGAGCAACCCAGCCATTTAGGTTGTTTGCCGACTGCTCTAGACGGGGAGGTATACTAAGGGGTAACTCCTGCCAAAGTCGCAGGACCCTTCAAGCAGGAGCTAAATCCCTAGGTCAGCCTCAAGGAGGTCGCCACCTTCACCGCCCCCTGGGTCACATGACTCAAGAGGCGGACCTGCCTCATCACTGTTAGGCGCAGAATGGTCCGGCTCACCTGGTTGTGCTGGAGTGCTGTCCAAAGTCCTTGGGCCAGTGAGATCGACTGAGGTTGATGGCTCCCCTTTTCGTACTCACTCCATCCTTACCATCCTGAAGCTGCTTTTCTAATGCCTCTAGGCAAGATAAGATCATCCGATTAAAGGAGTCTGCAGCACCCTTATGAGCATTGCCCGTTCTCTTGCGATTGGCCTTGTGCCTTTCAAGCTCCTCCAGTTTAGATAGTTAACATCACCAGAGGACGCTTAAAAGGAGGCTTCTTGGCAGGGGCCTTTCCTTTGATACAGCAGTTTCCTTTTGGGGGGGCATGACCCAACTTTGTGAGTAACTCTCAATAACCAAAAATTACATGCCTGAAATCCAATTGGTTAATTGTCTATATTTTCCCCAACTGAGTAATGCTAATTTGAATTCCACCTAACTCCACAATCTGTTTAAAATTGCTTGGATTGTAATAAATTTGGTAAATTTAATTACATTTGATTAAAATTAGATTAACAATGAGGGAGATTAATTTATTGTGTTAAATTTGAAAAATTTAATTAATTTTGATTAAAATTTGATTGAAAATGGAGGAGATTAATTTGTCAAATTCCTTAAGATTAGTTAAAATTGCCTTGCCAGTCAATTTGGGATCAAGCAATTAATTTGATTCACAGCCTTTACAGAGTATAAAATTGATTGAACTTGCTTAACATTGATTGCCAATTAATTTGGCGTCCTAACAGCCAATTAATGCCTCAAAATTGATTGAATTAAAATTTAGAGGATTCTGATTAGCAAATTAATTCTTGCTTTATTAATTCAGTTTGATGCCCCAAATTGATTGAAATGGATTAAAATGACAGAAATTAATTGAATAATTTCAACTGATTTGCTTCCTGGGCTCAATTCAATGTCTTAAGCTTGCTGCTGCATGTGCTTCTTCTTATACCCCGTAAATATTTATATTTATGTAGTTTATGTGGGTTGGTGCAGCTCGTGACCGTTGGTGAGGCAGATAGAGTAGATTGCTGTACCACAACCAAAGGGTCCTACAGAGGCAAAGCAAACTTGTCCCGCTTCCACGCAGGAGCCGCCAATGGCAACCATGCACAAACGACCCACCAGCAAGGAAGTACACCACCCCCAGACTGTGATATAGTCACAGAGAGGAGCAGGCTATCACTCCCAAAGAGCTTGTAACCTTGCAGCTACCACAAGTCGCATGTGGGGTGCAGGAACAAGCGTGCAGCCGATAGAAGGAGCAAACAAGATCCTCTGCCTCAGTTTTCTCCCAAAAGGATAGAAATACTCAACCTGGGGGATGGGGAGCAGGTGAGGAAGGGGGGGAAATGCAGCATAGAATATATACAGAAGTAGTACAGGAGTATTTGGCTAAACTAGGTGAATTCAAGTCTCCAGGGCCAGATGAATTACATCTAAGGATATTAAAAGAACTGGCATTTCTGAATCACTCGCAATAATCTTTGAGAACTCTTGGAGAACAGAAGAAGTCCCAGCAGACTGGAGGAGGGCAAATGTTGTCCCCATCTTCAAGAAGGGGAAAAAAGAGGACCCAAATAATTATCGCCCGGTCAGCCTGACATCAATACCAGGAAAGGTCCTAGAGCAGATAATTAAACAGTCAGTTTGTAATTACTTAGAAAGCAATGCCATAATCACTAAAAATCAACATGGATTTCTCAGAAATAAGTCATGCCAGACTAATCTTATCTCCTTTTATGATAGGGTTACAAGCTTGATAGATGAAGCGAATGCTGTAGATGTGGCATATCTTGACTTCCGTAAGGCCTTTGAAAAAGTTGTCCATGACATTCTTGCAAAGAAGCTAATCAAATGCGGGCTAGACAGGGCTGCTGTTAGGTGGATTGAACTGAACCCAAAGGATGCTCACCAATGGCTTCTTTTCCTCCTGGAGAGAAGTGAGTAGTGCCACATGATTCTGTCCTGGGCCCATGCTGTTTAACATCTTCATCAATGACTTGGATGAAGGAGCGGAGGGCATGCTGTTCAAATTTGCAGATGACACCAAATTGGGAGGGGTTGCTAATAGCCAAGAGGACAGGATCAAATTTCACAATGACCTTGACAGATTGGAAAGCTGGGCCAAAGCTAACAAAATGAATTTCAACAGAGAGAAATGTAAAGTCCTACACTTAGGCAGAAAAAATGGAATGCACAAATATAGGATGAGGGATGTGTGGCTGGATAGCAGTACATGCAAAAGGGATCTGGAGTCTTGGTAGATCACAGGCTGAACATGAGTTAGCAGTGTGATGCGGCAGCGAAGAAAGTCAATGCGATTCTTGGTTGCATCAATAGGAGTATGGTGTCTAGATTGTGGTGAAGGGTCTGGAAGCCATGCACTATGAGGGACGGCTTAGGGAGCTGGGTATGTTTAGTCTGCAGAAGAGAAGGTTAAGAGGGGACATGATAGCCATGTTTAAATATTTGAAGGGATGTCATGTTGAAGAAGGAGCGGGCTTGTTTATAGCTGCTCCAGAGATTAGAATAAGGAGCAATGGATTCAAGCTGCAGGAAAGGAGATTCCACTTGAACCTCAGGAAGAACTTCCTAACGGTGAGAGCTGTCCAACAGTGGAATGTTCTGCCTCGAAGTGTAGTGTCCTTCTTTGGAGGATTTTTAGCAGAGGCTGGATGGCCATCTGTTGGGAATGCTTTGATGGGTGTTCCTGCATAGCAGGGGGTTGGACTGGATGACCCCTGGGGGTCTCTTCCAATTCTATGATTCTATGACAGCTGGGGCCAGAGTGAGCCAGTGCTGGCGAGGAAGGCACATATGGGCGGTGGAACAAGCAGCCAAGCGTGCAGCAGGCGGTTCCACAGAAGGAGCTGGCAAGTTGCCAGCTAAAAAGGCAGGGCACGAGTGAGTGAACCCTCTAAATGGCCAATTAACCCTTCTCAGGCTGCCGCTGCTGCACAAGCTTCCACAAATGCAAAGGAAAGTGTTACACCTTGACAAACCGCAAGTAAGCAGGATCGAAGATGATGGGGGTGAGATGGGGGCGAGCCAAATGATAAGGGGGAAATGGTAAAAAGAGTAACAAGGGGATCAATAGGGAGAATGTGCCAGGGAAATGCCCGCCCTGCCACCCATAGGCCTCTCTGCTGCGTCACTAAGCCTGACGAGCACCCTTCTATAGACCCAAAAGCAAACCGTTTGACGCCTTTGTATAACCGTGAATGAGATCCAGAAGATCATGCTGAAGATCCAAAGAGGCCATGTGTGGGGTGGGCTGGGGTCAAATAGGCCTTGGCCCCACCCCATCACATGGTGCAGCCTGGCACCACCTGTGCCATCTGCCATTGGTGGCCTCCTTCAGGGAGGGCATCACACCCTCCCTTCCAGACATTGATGGCTGCACATGGTCAGGGAGGTCTAGGATTGTACTGTATGCTTGTCTTTTTACTTTCTGTCTTGAATCTGACTGGGGAGGCTCAATCAATTAGTATGGTTGTTCTGTCAGTCGGTAAATTGCCATAGTCTATTCTGCTCCCATTACTTCCTCTTTTATCAGATCCCATCCGTCAAGAAGTAGTGTTATAGTCTTATTATGATCTTAGTTCCTGCCATACCTGCCTTCATGAACCTCACTGCTCTGGGATGATAGATCACTGATATGGCAGCTGAGTTTTTCCTTCTTTTATCTACTCTTTCTTTCACACTTCCTCTATTTTCAGCATGTTATTTTGTGGTAGGACATACTATCATGCATTGCAGCTGACTGAAGGCAAAAGTCTGGTTATCTGTCCAG
The DNA here is from genome assembly GCA_948474755.1 of Ctenosaura bakeri. Lineage (NCBI taxonomy): Eukaryota > Metazoa > Chordata > Lepidosauria > Squamata > Iguanidae > Ctenosaura > Ctenosaura bakeri. The sequence continues at coordinate 226,401 of CAOLHI010000995.1, read as the reverse complement.
ATGATATGCAAATACTATGATTGCCAGCACATATATTATGGGAAAACCTGTGAAACAGATGACTTACTAGTCTGACACAGGAAAGTCAATCTTGTGCCATTTTCCCATGTTCATGTCACTTAGTTTTTCTTGCATTATTAAAATGTCTGATTTCCTCAGTTCACTTTTCCTTTTCAGAGTCTGGATACATGGCACATGAATGATGAATTCCCTCAGCTATTTCAGTGGAAATGTCAAAACTGGAATAAAATATATTAAGATGTAAAATTTCCATAGATGCAAGTAGAAAAAGACTATAACTTAGCATCCATTTAGTGCACATATCTTATGATTCAGGATTCAGGAATTCTTCAGGCAGTTCAATTTCTGTCAGGATGTGAGTGCCTCCAGAGTCTTGCTGGCTTGGAATGTTCTAGGCAAATGTAAAACCCACTGTGAATATGAACAACTTGTCAAACTTAAGACTTTAATCAGTTTTTATTTTTAATGCAAGTTTCACAGTGATCAAAATGATCATATCAAAATGATGTGCTTCTGCTGTTCGCTCTAAACTCTTTTGAGGGATATTTTCATTGCTTCTGCAACCTGTAACATTGGTAGATACTAGTTCATTTTCAGGAAATTATGGAGAGCCAGCATGGTGTAGCAGTTTGAGCATTGGACTACAGCCCTGGAGACGAGGGTTAAGTTCCCTGCTTGGCCATGAAAAGTCATTGGGTGACCTTGGGCATATCACACACTCTCAGCCTCAGAAAGCCCTATAATAGGTTCACCTTAGGATAGCCATAAGTTGGAAACTACTTGAAGGCACGCAACAACTGCAGTGTGACTTTAGGTTGGGAAAACTAATCTACTAAAATGTCCTCTCCCTCTCCCTTTGTCCCTCAGCGCTCTCACTTTAGAATTCTCTCCGTTTCAGTGCCACTGGCAGCAGTCATGTACTCTCAGATACAATGAAATCTGTGTGATTTTCTGGACTGGTGGATCTTCAACAACCATGAAGTGGTTCAAATGTATTCATTCCTAGTTTTGGTTTCTTATTTAAGGTTCCAATTCCAAACAGCAATCTGTAAAAGTTCTTCTGTCTCCCTTTTTCTTATTTGTGGCTCAGCAAGGACTTAACTTTCCTTTTTCCCATGTAGCATTTTGAAAGCAGATAAAAGACAAGAAAAAGAGTAAAAACAATAATAGACAGTAACTACACCCTAATCTACAATTATAACATCAAATAAACATATAAAAAGAAAATATCAAAATAAGAAAAACAGGGAACAAATCTTAATCTAACTAAACTAAAATACATAAAATAAAATGATCTCCAGTCAATGATATATTCATCATTCATCATACTAATTTAACCCTTATATTAGTAGTTAACTACATAATAATATTCTAAATTAATAATTTCTTATACATATTTTGTATGTCTTACCCTCTAAAAGTAAAGAAAATCACTAAGTATTAAAAACTTCATTAATAAAAACATTTTTCCTTACACATATCATTTCTAGGTATTTTATAGCAACTCAGATTTTTTAATAACCTTATATTCATCTATCTTCTTTTTCTTCATTTTCTCTTTATATCCTGATAACCTTAGTTAATTCATCACCCACTATAACCAAAGTCTTTTCAACTTAAATTTCTAGATGTCAATCAAATAAATCAGTATATGCTGCAGTTCCAAGTGAATACCTTTTAACAAAAAAGACTTCCCCATATATTTAACTTTAATCCAATACTTATTATCAACCCCTTTCTCTGCAAAAATTTTTGGTGTCTCTTTTTCTGTAACAACTTTTCCATGGTTTTGTTCTGAACTGACTTCCACATGTTCTGTAAATATGAATATAAATATGGATTCATTTTGTTTCCTATTATATTGTTCAGTAGAGTCTCTCTCTTTCATTCTTGTCAATTTCAGAAAGCTCTTTATTTCCACCTCATATTTTTGTTGAATCTCTTCTAGATCTTGGATCCAAATCAGGCCCTTTCATTATACCACTCGTTTCATCTTCCCTAAGTCTTTTATTTGCTTTCTGCATGCCTCTCTGTCCTTCCTCAATAAAATTAAAATAAAATTATCAAGAAATGAATCAGACATACATTAATTCAGATCTAAAGAATTTTCCTCTAATTTTTCTTTTTCATGTTGAACACTTTTGGTGAGATCACAAGAGTCCAATTCCAGAAGGTTTGCAAAAATTCTTTTAAGTTCTTCAGGCTTCCTCAGTTCTTCATGTTTAAAGTCTCTGAATTCCTTCAGAAAATCCAAAACATGTGCTGGTACTTCTTCTTGTACAAACTGAGAATCCATTTTGCTTAATAAACCAAAGTACAAAAATTAAATAAAAAGACAGTAACTTGAAGTGCTTACTGTCAAAACAAAATAACATAAAAAAAAAAAAGTCTTCTCACAGTCAGTTGCAACAGTATCCAGTAGGTGGCATCTGGACCTATTTTACCTAAGTTAATATCTCAGTTGAGTACTTTTAAAACTCAATTGACCGTGCAAATTCGAATTATAAAAATCCACAATAGGTTATTAATCAAAGTCAATCAAAGAGGAATTTCATTTTAACAACATATTAATTTTCTTTTTTTTTTAAAAAAAAAACATATGTATATAGTGGTTGGTTCTATTCTGGAGAAAGAAATTACATGCTGAGTTTTAAGACCAGGGAAGATAAAAAACAACAACAAGGGAATCAGCTTACTGGGTATATCTCTGGCTTCTTATTTCTTGTTTATTTCTTCTTTAAATCAATCTCCTTCAATATAAGAGGTCCCAGGAAGTGTGTAATATCCATTAATGAATGGGAAGGGCTTTTTCACCAAGGCTTTCCATAGGTGGCTGTAATCTTGAATCATCTTGCTGCTATGGGTGGCCATTCCATTATTGAGCTCATGCAGACTGTGATCTGGTGATATATCCAAGAATCTTCAGGTCTCCCATAAATCAGGAAAACTGTTCTGACAAAAGCAGCCTCCTCTGTCAAAGGAGGACAGACTCAGTGGGAACTTGCTGAATCACACTGTCTATGCTTAAAACCAGGAATGAAAAGTCCAATTCCATCAGTATTTCTTCAACACAGTTTTAGCTGATACTATGCCAAAATAATTTAAAATATATAGGATTATCCTTCTGCCACTGATCCTTTTAATAGTAACATTAGGTGGGGTATGTTTTGATGGCTTCATGTGGCCATTTGTTACAAAACATGGGAAAATGGTGGTATTTATCCCCTGCTGACACCTGTTAATGACACCACTTAGGGAGATGTTTTGTTGAAAGGAGTTTTATATTAATGGAAGTGATATGAGCTTTTTCCACATTCCAAATCAACTTAGGTTCTGGGCTGTCAATCTATCCACTTATACCAAATATACATACAATCCAATTCTTTTTTAATCTGTTTATTTTGTAAAGTAAAACAAAGAAAACAAAGATGTGGTCCACTTGTCTGAGCCAATTTGCTTTACCAGACAATGCTCAGTTCTCTGACAAGTTCTTAGTATCAGTTCTTGTTCAAAGGATGAAGTTAGTAGATGATTGAGGATGCTTCCATCCATTCACTACCCCATGCTTGCCATCACCCATTACGTTCTGCCTCCTGTGGTCAGAAAATGTCTGTAACCACCTTCATACCATTGATTCTCTCATCATATACGTACAGATATTATTGTGAAGATTCACCCTCTTTGAGTGTTCCTTTGTATGATCAGGACCAAGGAGAGCCTTCTTAGAGAACCACCATGGACCTACACTGCTTACTTGTATTGGGGCTGATATCCTTCTTGGCACTGATGAACACCTGCTTATCCCTGTACAGGAATTATGAGCTTTACCATTATTCAGCTCACCAGTGTAGATTTAGAAGCTGCTCACTGTCACCATATTAATATAGGAACTGCCATTCTAGATGTATCATGGCTATTTGTTTATCTAGGTGGATATATAAAAGACCCTTGACCACAACCAGTTTCAACAGTATTGAGACTTGTTGATGTGTATGTTATGGCCCTAACTCCTGTGCTGACAGAGTCATTGGTGCACATGGCCTTGGTGCTGAGCATACTTCTAATTCAACCTGTCAGTTTACAATCACTATAAATTACTGATTTTAGACTCTCAAGAACCAGCACAAACATGTTAGCAGCTGTACACCCCAGTACTTTGATATAGTTTAATTGGCATGCATTGAAATTGATATAAAATATAAATTATGCTGTGATATGGCTGGATGGCCCTTCTGGATGAGAGAAAAGCTCTTCATACCTATAGGCTCATGAGGTTATGTGTAAAGGGAACCTTTCTTAAGTTCTTTATGTAAAATTATATATTTACATTTGCAAAGTGTTAAGTGGCAGAGCAAGAACTACAAAGTCAGTGATTACAAGCCTATAGAATCTTCTTTTTAAGTTGTGCTTTATTAGGCAGTCAGGCTCTCATCCTTGAGCTGTCAAGGCCTATTTAGCAGGCTTACTAAAGACAAAATAACCCTTTAAGTCCTAATGAACAGCTGATAACATATGGCTATGATTGCATTAAGGGCTCTGGATTCCATTGACCTGGTAACAGGGCCAGATCTGCTATAGTTTACTCTCAACTCTTTTATGGAAGCTATTTGAAGTTGAAGATAAGTAACAGTATATCATTTAAAGCAGAGCTGTACAGAATCTAAGGTGAACATAGCATAGCATATAAAATGTAAAAAGATTGCTTTAAATCAACATGTAGGAGAGCAGACATATATAAAATGACAACATTTCTGCTGTTTTGTGCTTAATATGTTTAAACTTTATATGCCATTTTTGCAACAGTCCAGAAGGCAAAGCAAAACATCATTATCTTCGAAAGTAAAGTAACCTTGTATAGCTTAAACGGTCATTTTAATTTCTTGAGAATCTGTATTTAAACAAAATATTAAAGATTTGCTTTATTATTTATCTTAAAGATATACTCCTAGTGTTTAAGTTGCATGTAAGAGCTTACAAAATGGTCAACATTCTTCTGGAGTTTGTCTCCTTATATTGCACCCATTGAACAATCCATGCAATACAATGAGTAATACAACAGAAACAGATTGCCAAGGCAATAAGATAAAAACAAAACAAAAATATACAAAGTCTAGATAATAACAGCTAAAGTGGGCTGTCACACTAGCACCAATAGTCATCAGTTAATTTCTAAACTGCAATCATGTTATGCATGGCACTTCAAAACTGAGAGTTAAATAAAGAGAAAGATGTAGATGTTTTAAAGTAGAGGGATCAGCTCAAGGTGATAAAAGCATTGCTGTATGGAAGAACAAAAACTCTAAAGTCAAAAGGGTTTATAAATGTTTGTAAACTGTTTATAAATACTTGAGGTCTGCTCATCTTATACTGCTCAGCTCATATATGGGAAAATTGAGAACTGTGCTAAAAATCCATATGTACAAAGAGATACCTAAAGTCAAAGTGAGCTGTAAAGAGTGTTGATGCATGATGAGGAACATAGGCAGGCTTTTTGTTTTGTTTTTTGCTTATTAGACATATTATTGACAATAGAAGGAAAGCAGGAATCTTTACCAAATAAGCATTTCCCTTTATAAATGCAAGCCAGCTCATGCTATGTTTATGCCATGATACACACATATGCAGACATACATGACATGTGCATACACACAAACACAGGATATTAACACAAGAGCTCAACTTGAATTCCTCCTTTCAGAAGAGCTGACTATAGATGTTTAAAAGCAATTTCCATAAATGTTTCCCTTAGCCTGACTTCACTCTGTTATCACAACTTCTGTGTAACAGGGCTAGAATCTTAAGTGTTCACTCACAACCAAATACTTTATTTAAGGTAGTGTGTTCTGTTTATTGCCAGTAACTTTAGATCAGTCAGGCTGACTCAGCGGGTATAAAACAACCTGCAACATTTATTATAATAACCGTAGAACTAAAGTATCTTGTTATAGTTCAGTTAAAGTACAGCTGTAATACATTAACAGTTTAAACTTTTGACAGACTTTGACCATCAGTCCCTGCTTTAGACACTAGTTCTCTGTCTTAATTACTCCCAAGCCACCCTCCCTGACTCGTTCTCATTGAAGGCTCAAGACACACAGAAATTTTGCCTTTATAAAGAATTCTCCCCCTCCATAAGGCCTTCCCACAGCCACCACTGTGCTGGGTTTCATTCTTTAGGTACTAGTCTTGTTGCCTAGCAACCCACCGTCAAGTTGCACTGGCAGTTCAGATAGCTAACCCTCAAAGCAACTCTGTCATACCAGTCGACAGATATCCCTTGCTATAGTGGTGGCACTTTTAAAGATACGTGCAAGAAGCTTCATTTTGGTTTGAACAGGATGTACCCTCATTACTATCATCAGTAATTTTATGTTTCAAATTCAGCCATCAATCCATCCTGAGCTTCAGCCAAAATGTATTGTTATGAAATTCACCATAATAATATCTAAAAGTAACTTTATCCAACATAACCAAATGCTTTTATTCCAGAAATGAAAGCAGAAACATGATAGTTTCAAATATCCAAAGTAATCATTCCAAAAGTCTGTCTGAAAACTCATTCGTACTGATGCTGACTCTCTCGTCCCACAAATACCATCTTACTTTATACATGAATTTCTTTGAGAACATTCTTGACACAGTTATTGAATTCAGGGAAAGCAAACTGAAAATGTAGATGCGCAATGTGGACAACACTAGAGTTCAGTGCAGCCATGAAGGAGACTTCTGGCTGTATTTGTGATAGCAAGAAATATCATGTGCTTTCTTTCAGCCACTTAGCATTACTCATTTGCATAGTCACACTGCCTGCAGAAGTAACAGTTTTGCTATCAAACAGTTATTTCTTCTTTGTGGTCTCTGTGCCTCACACATTGGGATCTTCGTGCATGCACGGTAGCGTTCGGAAAGTTCTAGAGCTAAGCAGCTTGGTGGGAACTCCTCCCCCCACTTGTACTGAGCATGCTCAGCCCACCAAGCTAATGGTCCCTCCTCAGTTTTTTTTCCGTCCGCTGGTGTGTTCACAGTGAATGGAAGGTTCTCCAGCTCAGCAGCTTCTTCATGGTGTTTTTTCTCTTCGTTTTTCCTCGTTTCTTCTTGGACTTCTTTTCGTGAAAATCTCTCCTATCTTCATATGTCTTCTTTGTTTAAACTTTGCGTTTCATGTGGTCGAAAAGTCGCCCTCTCCGACGGGCACTCTGAGTGCCTTTTTTGCCTTGGGGAAGCCCATAACGTACGGGCCTGCCCCATTTGTAAAGAATTCACAGCACAGACCCTGAGGAACAAGTCGTCTAGGCTGAAGTCCCACTGTTGGGAACAGTCTCTAAAAATTAAAGAACAAGCAGCTGAGAACACCACCCTTTTTACTGCCATGGCTTCACGTCCCTTGTCTGCGGTGCGACCATCGACCACACCCTTGTCGGTATCGACAGCTGTGATACCGACCGTGACAGTACTGGGCTCGGTACCATCCTCCTTGCCTCCAGTCTCCACCTTGCTGCGTATTCCAAAGCTTTCCAGGATGCCAGTTACCTCTTCATTGTCAGGGGATGCCCCTGTGGGCTTGCAGGCAGCTCGACCCCCCAAACCTCTCACGGCGGCCCAGCAGAAGTGGCCCTCTTCTTTGGATCCTTTGATGAAGGATAAGAAGAAAAAGAAGGAGAAGCATAGGTCACCTTCTCCGCAGCCAACCCGTCCACCGACGCCTCCTCCATCACAACCCATGATGGATACGATTGAGGAGGGGGGCCCTCCAGATATATCTGCGGAGTGTGACGATGCCCAGCTCCCAGTGGTTCTGGTACCACTGGCCCTGGATGACCCTTTGGTGCCATCTGATCCGTCTGTACTGTCCATGCTGACCATGCCGCACAGTCACCCTCACCATGGGCTGGACCGTCCGGATCTCTCTCTGGAAACTCCACGGGCTCCGTCTCGGCACAGGGCATCTTCCTGTGACCACGCTTGCCATAGCGCAGTGGGCTCTCTGACCTGTACCGATAGACATCGATCCCCGCAGCGGTGGGAGGCCACCTCCAATCGTGGCAGGTCCAGGACGAGGATTGATTTGCTGTTCTCGTTGGCATCCTACATCGCACAGTACGGCCATGAGCACATATGGCGAGAGCAGCCGGGATCATATTATTCATATTCCCCTGCCTATAGAGACCGGTACCATGCGGACATCCGTCACTGGTCCCCATATCACCGTTGATCCCGATCGCCGTCTGCGGGCTCCTGGTACCGTCTGACATCCTGGTACCATCGGTCTCCATCTTGGTCGAGATCCCGATCCCCCTACTATTGTAGGAGATCTAGAGACTGTTCGCCATGCTACCAGCCAGTGTCCCCGCCTCCTCGGGTCACGGCTACTATTTCGAGGCCGACCATGGGGGCTCCTCCATTGCTCCAGAAGTCGATGACAGTGCCAATATGCACTCAGTCAATCCAGCGCCCGATCCCTGCTGTTCTGCCAATACCATCCTCCACGGCACCACCACCAGCCCTCCTACCATTGGTACCTTCTTCCTTACCATCGACAGTGACCACTCCACCTCCAGCAACAGCCACATTGCCGCCTCAGTTGCCTCCAGCCCAAGGGCCGCCTTCACACTCTTTGCAGTCCTATGAGTCAGACTCGGACTCGGGTGACTCCACACCTGACTCACATATGTCTCCGCCACTGGCCTTCAGAGAGCCCACACCGGACTTGGCACCCGAGGATGTCAAGCAGTTTTCCGACATCCTCCTCCACATGGCCAACGCCCTTGGCCTCGATGTCTCTGGTCTGGCTCTGACAGTGCAGGACCCGATATTCCATTATGTGGACATGCGCCCACCATCTGCGGCACCGATAGTGTTCTTGCCAATTTTGCAGGAGGTATTGAAACATCCTTGGGCCCAGCCAGCCTCCCTGCAGCTGATACCTCATTGCCTAGAGCACCTGTACAGGACTCAAAAGAAGGATATCGACTTCTTATTCAACCACCCAGTGCTCAATTCCATCATAGTCAAATCCTCCCAGACCAAGGCTGTTAAGAGGGTACACACCACCCTGCCCGATCAACAGGGCCGCAGGCTGGACTCCTTTGGGAGACGTTTTTACTTGGCCTCCTCCCTAATTGCAAGGATCTCCAACACCCAGGCCTGCCTCACCACCTACCAATGTAATATTTGGGACAGATTTTACCCTCTGCTAGCCCATCTGCCAGATGATCATCAGACGAGCGCGATCCAGTTTTATAATGAATCAGTCGTACTGTCCAACCAGCAGATTCTGTCCTCCCAGCGTGCAGTCGAAGGAGCAGCCCAGGTGATGGTGGGATCAGTTGCCCTTCGACTATTCGCCTGGCTACGGTCTGCGGGACTCCAAGAGGACAGCAGGAAGTGCATTGAAGATTTGCCCTTCGATGGACAGGGACTATTCCATTCTATAATGGATGACGCGATGGACCACCGTGTGAAGGCGTGTCTCATGGCAAAACAGATGGGGATCCACCAAACGCCGCAGTCCCGTCACAGTTTCGCTTCCTGCTCTCCTTGGCATAGATCGTCCTACACCTACCAATCTCGTTCACCATGACGGACATCAGCTCGGTCCTCGTTACTGTCTTCTTCCCACAGACCCCTGCGAAGATGTCAGCCTTCTTCCAAGAAGTCATTGTCTACAACGAGGTCGAGGTTTTGACTTCCACCGCAGGTCGCCACCACATCCACTCTTCCGCCTGCCTGCCAGCTTCGCCAAACACCCGGGTCTGGCCCATCATCTCAACTAATGGCATCACATCACCATGGACTCTTGGGTTCTCTCCATCGTCCGTCTTGGTTACGCCATCGAATTTCAAAGTGTACCACCTCGAGGCATCTACTATTCCACCCCGGCCAACCCAGCTCTGCTGGAGGAGATACAGTCCCTACTGCAGAAAGGAGCCATAGAGTAGGTCCCGTCCTCAGCCAGTACCACCAGCTTTTTCTCCCGGTACTTCATGGTACCGAAATCAGACGGTACCTTGCGACCGATCCTGGACCTCAAGGGGGGTGAATTCATACATTCTCCCCCAGAAATTCAAGATGGTCACTCTATCCTCCATCCTACCCTTTCTGCGACGTTGGGACTGGTTCACCTCTATCAACCTATGAGACGCCTACTTCCATATCACAATTCGGCCCCACCACGGGAGGTATCTGTGATTCGCGGTCAACGGCATCTGCTATTTTTTTTATTTTTTTTTATTTATTTGTATCCCGCCTCTCCATATGCTACCAGTACAAGGTGCTACCATTTGGACTGTCCGCCACACCCAGGGTCTTCACCAAATGCATGGCCCCGGTGGTATCGTACCTCCGAACGAAGTGCGTTATGGTATAGTCTTACCTCGACGACTGGCTGTTGGTGGCACTCTGCAAGCAGAAGCTATACGAGGACATCCATCTCACGCTGTCTCTTCTGTCCTGCCTTTGCCTCAGAGTGAACCTGAAGAAGTCGCACCTTGAACCAACCCGAGTTTTGGACTTCATTGGAGCCACTCTAGACTCTGTTTCAGCCAAGGCCTTCCTCCCATTGAAAAGGGCCCACACTCTGCGCTGAGCTGCTACCGCTGTCCTCCGCACCCCTGTAGTCTTGGCAAGGACAATCCAGCAACTTCTCAGCTACATGGAGGCAATGACGTCAGTCACCTACCTCTCCTGTCTTCATGCCCGCCCAATGCAGCTCTGGTTCATCATGGTCTTCGACCCTCTACTGGACGACCAGGGCCTCCTCCTTCAGATCCCTTGACAGGTGCGCCGTTCTCTTCTCTGATGGCTCTCCCTTCGGCACCTCCTGTTGAGAATGCTGTTCATCGACCAGTGTCCTCGGGTTGCGATGACAACACACACCTCCCTCTATGGATGGGGAGCGCATTGCGGCGATCTCAGGGTGCAAGGGCACTGGATCGGCCTAGAAACTCACCTGCACATCAATGCCCTGGAACTTCTCGCCATCCTGAAAGCGCTACGGGCTTTCCGCAATCTCATTGTCGGCCGCACGGTACAAATCCTCTCGGACAACACAATGGCTGTGTGCTATGTGAACAGACATGGGGGTACCCGATCCACCACCCTCCTCAACATAGCCCTTCATCTTTGTGACTGGTGTGTACTGCTCCAGATTCACTCTGTTACTGTCCACCTGGCGGGCCGGGAGAATGTCACGGCAGACACCCTCAGCAGAGACACCTTGTGCCACCACGAGTGGTCTTTCTCTGAAACCACTTTTCGGGCGATAGCGGCCCGATGGGGCCAGCCATCTATAGACCTCTTCACCACCAGTTGGAACAAGAAGTGTCCCCGGTACTGCTCAAGAGCTGGCCTGGGTCGGGGCTCTCTCAGTGACGCTTTTCAGTTCCAATGGGATAACGAACTTCTGCATGCGTTCCCACCGTTCCCGCTGCTGGGCTGAGTGGTCGCCAAGATCCTCTCCGATTGCGCCGATGCCATCCTAGTGGCCCCATATTGGCCGAGGCAGCACTGGTTCAGCCCCCTTTTCACGGCCACTCGGGGCTGGGCTCTCAAGCTTCCATCGGTACCGGACCTCCTCTCCCACTCGGACGGTCTCGTGCTGCATCCAGACCTCCCACTCCTGTGTCTCCACATGTGGCGGATAACCCCTTAGATGCTCCGGCCATACGGGATGTCCTCATTGCGGCCAGGAAGGCATCTATGCGTCGATCTTACTGTTACAAGTGGCAGAGGTTCCTGGCCTTCGCTGATGCTCATCTTGAACTGGCATCGCCTGTCGCCCTACCTACCGTGCTGCACTTCCTTCTGCACCTTCGGGAACGGGGATTGGCCTTTCCATCTTTGAGGGTCTACCTTGTGGCTATTGTTGCCTACCAGCCACTTGGTTCCCTCTCTGCGGCACTCTTCCGAGATGCTACCCTTAAGCAATTCTTTAAGGGACTGCAGCATCTTTATCCACCGGTAGCTCCACCGCTTCCACCTTGGTCGCTGTCCTTGGTGCTTTCACAGCTGACGCAAACCGCCCTTTGAGCCTGTGGCCACCTGTGATGGCAGGCTCCTGACCATGAAGACGGCCTTCCTCGTTGCTGTCATCTCAGCCAGGCGAGCAAGTGAGCTTACTGCGTTTCGGTCCGACGAGCCATTTCTTGTCTTCCACCAGGACAAGGTGATCCTGCGTCCAGACATCTCCTTCCTGCCTAAGGTTGTGTCCAATTTCCATCTCAACCACGGCGTCATCCTCCCTACTTTCTACCCGGATCTGACTACGCCTCTGGAGTGATCTCTCCACTCTCTCGACACCCGTCGAACTCTGGCTTTTTACATCCAATGCACTTCATCCTTTCGCTCGACTCACCACCTGTTTGTTTGCTATTGTGGTCGTCAAAAGGGCCAGAAGGTGTCCACTCAAAGGTTTTCCAAATGGGTGGCCCAGACCATTTGGCTGGCGTATGAACTGGCTGAGCAGCCTCTGCCAACTTTGCTCCATGCCCACTCCACTAGAGCTGTGGTCTCTTCAGCATCTCTCCTTCAAGGGGTGGATCTGCAGGAGCTGTGTTGTGTGGCTACCTGATCACGACCTTTGACCTTTGTGCGCCACTGTCGGGCTTGACAAGATGCCCACTTTGGCCATGCGGTGTTGTCTTCCGTTCTCTAGGACCTGACCCATCGTCCACTGGTAAGCTACACAGTCTCCCAATGTGTGAAGCACAGAGACCACGAAGAAGAAGAAGAGGTTGCTTACCTGTAACTGTGGTTCTTCGAGTGGTCATCTGTGCCCTCACACACACCCGCCTAGCCTTCCCCTCTCCAGGTCCTGCTCCGGCGGACTCCAAAACTGAGGAGGGACCGTTAGCTTGGTGGGCTGAGCATGCTCAGTACGAGCGGGGGGAGGGGTTCCCGCGAAGCTGCTTAGCTCTAGAACTTTCCAAACGCTACTGCGCATGCGCGAAGATCCCAATGTGTGAGGGCACAGATGACCACTCGAAGAACCACAGTTACAGGTAAGCAACCTGTTCTTTCATAGCTTTTGAACAGTTTGAGATGTTGTAATGAAATTTTGTATAAATGATGTCTGTCACTGGGAAATGACTCCTGCTCCTTGGATCAAAGCCTGATCATTTTTCTTTCCCTCTTTCTTTCTTTTGTTCTTTCCATTTTAATTGTAAAAGTGTGTAACGTTTTTTCAAGCCTTCATAGGCCCTCTTTAAAGACAATGTCCACCCCAGAGTTCTATGGACCACAGGTTAAGAACCTCTGGAAGAACTTCCTGATGGTCAGAGCTGTCCAGCAGTAGAAAATGCTGCCTCAGTGTGGTGGAGTCTCCTTCTTTGGAAGTATGGAAACAAAGGCTGGATGGCCATCTATTGGGAGTGCTCTGATGTGTGTTCCTGCATGGCAAGGGGTTGGACTGGATGGCCCCTGAGGTCTCTTCCAACTCTGGGATTCTATGATTCTCTGCCCTAAAGTAATCATCATAAATTCATGAGTTAAGGCTTTTTGGTAGATTATTACAGGAGCCATTATTTTATCATTAGTGTTGATCAATTTTTAATTGCTTTTAGGTGGCTATATTATTTTTATTCTTGTGCCTAGCCACTTTAGAGGCTTAAGGAGTTAATCATCTGATGCATATTGCCATTAGTATTTGATAATGAAGGCAAAGAGACTGGCAAAGAGGTTATGACTTCATATGCCTTGTTGGAAAAATCCCTCTTTCTCAGTGAAAACAGGGGGAGCAATGGTGTATATGAGGAGTGCTTATAAGGAGTTGAAGCTCTCCCCAAATTTCTGCAAAAAATCTGTAAAAGTACAAGTAACTGCTGGACTATAATAACAGATGTTTTTTCCTAAGACCAAACCCTTGATAGTGAAAAAAGCAAACAGTCTCGAAATGTGAACCAGTAGCAGTACAATACAGTATTTTTGGACTTTACAATTAAGAGTACAAGACAAAAGCAAGCCATGGAAAATCTAGAAACAGCTGAAAATGTATCATATTTGGAAAGGGCTTATTCCTTCCCTATTTCTCAGGAGCCCTGAGAAGAAATTAGTTTTTCTTTGCTTTAACTTCAGGATCAGCTTAAGCAGATCCAAATAATTTCACACCAGTTATTCTGCTTATTGTTGCCTCGAAGCTGTATTCTAAATATTTAGTATGCAAACTGGAATCTTGGGCTTTAGAATATTCCATCATAGCTGAAGAGCAGGCTAGATTCATAAAGGGTAAATCCACAAAAGGTCAATGTTTTATTCTTCAACATTTGATTCAAAAAATACTCCCGAAATGGTAAAAAAGGAACTATTCATTGCTTTTATAGACTTCAGCTCTGCCTTCTTTTTTCAAAATAATTTTCTTAAATTTCAACTATTATGATTTATATTAACATGAATTATGTAACTATTGTCTCATTTGAATAACCTATTTCATAGTAGTCATTATATTAATCATTCTTTTGATAAAATTTTAAAAGTATGATGCCAAAAAAGTATGTAAATGATTGGCCTTGAAACGTTGTTAAGTTTAAAACCTGGGATATGGATTCCATGCTTCTGCAAAGTTATCTTTTACTATTTCTCCTCTTGCCACTTGAGCTTTCAGTGTCAGTTTTTCATCTAGACTAGAGCAACCCATCAAATCCTGTCCAGCCAGCATTGTTTCTGTGTTTTTCTAGGACCTTGCTACTTCCACTAAGAGTAGTGTTCCTTTTAGCTGTGACATTGATAAGGTGATAAAATGAGCTCTGTGTATCACTTTGTGATCCCTCCTCCTTAGTGTTACATAACAAGAAAATCAAACTTTCACAGGAGATATTCCTTCTGAAGATAGTTTCTAGGCTTATTTGTGCTAGGATATTGTCTTCTTGTTAACTACCATGGACTCAGCCTCAGTATATGGCAACCCCATGAATAAGAACTTGCAAGTCAACCTGTTATCAACAACTTTGCTCTGGTGTTGCAGACTCAAGGCTCCAACTTCCTCAGTTGAGTATATCCACCTATAATGTGGTCTTTCTCTTTTCCTATAGCCTTCTACCTTGCCAAGCATCATTGTCTTTACTAATGAGTCATATCTTCACAGGATATGACCAAAGTACAACAGCCTCAGGTTAGTCATCTTGGCTTCTGGTCAATTCAGGCTTGATTTGCTCTGGGATCCATTTATTTGTTTTTTTATTAATCCATGATATCCACAGGATTCTCCTCAGGCACCATATTTCAAATGAGTTCATTCTCTCCCTATCAGATTTCTTCACTGTCAGGCTCTTACAACCATGCATAGAATGGAGAAATATGATGGTCTGGGGGATGCGGACTTTGGTAGTCAATGACGTATCTTTGCACTTGAAGATCTTTGCACTTGAAGAACTTCTACTTCCTTCATAGCTGTCGTTCCAAGTCCTAGCCCTCTCTTGATTTCTTGACTACACTTTCCATTTTGATTAATGATTGTGCCAAGGTATAGGAAATGTTTGACTGTTTCAATATCTTCATCATCTCATTTAAAGTTATTTAAATAATCTGTGATCATTATTTTTGTTGTCTTGATGTTCAGCTGTAACCCTGCCTTTGCACTTTCTTCCTTGAGTTTCTTCAATAGTTGTTCCAAGTGTTTGTTATTTTCTGATAGTAGTATGGTCTCATCTGCATATTTTAAATTGTTTCATTTCCTTTGTACAGTAGGTTCAGTGTATTATTTTCATCCTCTTTTAATTTCTTCTTAATTATGTAGTATGTTCCTTTGCTCGTCATGTAGCATTCCGTACTCTTGATTTAAATGTTCCTTTGATCTCTTGGATCTTGTGGAAGAAGTTTCTTATTCTTCCTTTTTTCTTGTCATTTTCTATTTCTCTGCATTGATTACAATAGTAGTTCCCTTTGTGCCTACATACAAGTTGTGTTCATGGTTCTGACTCTAGTTCTTTCAGGTTTTTCTTTTGTTTCTCATCCATCCTTAGTTGTGTGAAGAGTTTCATCTGTCATCTAGTGAGATGTTTATTTCTTTTTGGCTGCAGATATTGACTTTTGCTTTCCTCCATGACAGTGTCCCTGGCTTCAGTCCAGAGTCCAGAATTCTTCTGGCTCATGGTCAGTTAGATTTAATAGTGCAATTTTTTTTTACATTAAATTCTATGGGATATTCTTCAGGTTGTAGTTTGTTAATGATGATTGATAATTTATCTAGTATTCTTCTTTAGCTTCACTCTAATTTTTCATATTAGTAGCTGCTGACCTGAAGAACCACAGTTACATGTAAGCAACTTACTTTTTTGGTCGGAAAATGCATACTTTAGTTTCTTGTTTATTCTCTAATATACCCAATACTGCTCACCCTACCAGTTGTCATATTTCAGCATCTTTGTTTTGTTTATGGCCTTTCCTCTAAATAGCTACATATGACCCATTTTCTCTGCCAGCTTCAGAAGGTTTTAAAATTACCCAACTGAGGACTTCCTCCTTTTTGTGTGCTGTTCATTTTTTATTCTTGCAGTCTTACTACTGTGGAACTCAATGGCAACTCATTTGCTTGCTGCTGGTAATTATACTGACTGCTATACACAATAACCTTACAAAAGCATAAGTACCAGTACATTTTTGAAACTGCAGTATGAATGCCAAGTATGCTTTGTTTTTTTTCAGTACAGTAGAAATTATTATGAACTTAAGGACATAGAATGTTGTGACTTAGGATAAGGTATTTTATCAGGCCAGCTGAAGGATGGTGATTTTTACCAAGTGGTACCAGTTTCAATAATGTAGCTACTTCCTAATAATGTGATTAATAGTAACTGTTGTCCCTTTTCAGAGGAATCAGTCTGATTGGATAGTTTGACACTGGGCACCCTATTTCCAAGCAGCTAGCCTACGTATCCTGTGACATAACTGATACCAGAACGGGATTTTGGAAGTTTGCTGTCCCCTTAAATGCCCCAGCAGTTGTGCACAGCACTGGTAGTTTTGGAGATACTGCACTTTGTGTAAGGATCTAGGTATTCAATCCTTTTGTACCTTATGACACAAGTGCTCGACATTGTCTATTGGACTATTCATCCTGCTACTTGATAATGGCTGGTTGGCCTAGTTGGACTATTCATCCTGCTACTTGATAATGGCTGGTTGGTTGGGTAATGGGGGTATTAACTCACATATCCTGTAAGCCATTTGATTCTTGGTTGCTTGCTCACTAAGATATGTACATGAATATGAAGCAGAGCCAAACCAGCCCCCTGGTTTTCCAGGGAGTTGGTGGCAATGAAACATGTGAGAAGGCAACTAGAGCAGTGTTGCAGAAAACTCGGAGTGCGTCCAGTCAAATACAGGCTAGAGCTTATCTGAAAGCCTATTCTATGTCAATAAAGGCAGCAAAGGCAAATTCTTTTCTTTTATTGCATTAGCAGGGAGCTGGCCAACAGAGCTTTTTCAAGTGGTCAAAGGTCTTTTATACACAAGCCCAAGATAGAAAAATCCAGATCACTCAATAGCCCGCTATGAACAATTTGCTTGGTACTTTTCAGATATAATCTCTCTGATCTGCTCTGACTGCTGTGATTGATACAGATACTGTGGAAGTAACTCTAGCCTCTGCTTGTCCAGCTTTTCAATTTGTACACCGTGAGAATGTGGTTAGGATTCTTAAAGATATGGGAGCCACCACATGTACTCTAGATCCTTGCCTTTCCTGGCTTATTAAAAAAAAACTAGAGGGAGACCGGCTTAGCAGATAGATGGAGTAGTTAATGCTTCTTTAAAACAAGGTACAGTTCCAACTAGTAAGCCCACTGCTAAAACCACTGCTTAAAAAAGCCATCCCTGGATCCTATTATTTTGGATAACTAATGGCCAGTCTCTAACATCCCAATTCTAGGGAAGATTCTGGAGTATGTGGTGGCTTCTCAGCTCCAAGTGTTTCTGGATGAAATGGATTATCTAGATCCATTTCAGTTTGGTTTCAGGCTTGGCTATGGGGCTGAGACTGTTTTGGTCACCTTGGTGGATGACCTGTGTGGGAAACTAGACGGGGCGAGCATATTCCTGTTGATTCTGCTGGACCTCTCAGTGGCTTTCCATACTATTGACCGTGGTATCCTTCTGGGTTGCCTTGCAGGGATGGGACTTGGAGTCACTGTTTTAGAGTGGTTTGTTCCTTCCTGATAGGCCAAACCCAGAAGGTACTGCTGGGGGACTCCTCTTCAACCCATTGTCCTTTGGCCTCTGGGGTCCCTCAGGGCTTGGTTCTGTCTCCCATGCTATTTAACATCTACATGAAATTGCTGGGAGCTGGGAGAGGATGTCTGGAGTTTTAGGGTTGGTGCCATCACTATGTGGATATCCCAACTTTATTACTCCTTTCCACTGCAAGCCAAGGAAGCTGTTTTGGTCCTGAACCAGTACTTGTCATCAGTTATGGATTGAATGAGGGCAAACAAATTGAAATTTAATCCAGACAAGATGGAGGTGCTCCTGGTCAGTCGAAAGGCAGATCAGAAAATAGGGATACAGCCTGTGTTGGATGGGGTTCCTGGATTCAGCTGTGAGCCTGGAAGCCTAGGTTTCAGCAGTAGCCAGGAGTGCATTTGCACAGTTAAGACTTGTTCGCTGGCTGTACACATTTCTTGAGATGTCAGTCTGGCTACCGTGACACCGACATCCCAGTTGGATTACTGTAACACACTCTGCTTGAGGCTGCCTTTGAAGAGTGTTCAGAAACTTCACCTGGTATAAAGAGCCACAGCCAGATTGTAAAGTGGGATCACACAACTCTCCTGTTGCAACAGCTCCACTGGCTGCTAGTCTGTTTCCGAGCACAATTAAGAGTGTTGCTGATGACCTTTGAAGTCCTACATATCTTGGGTCCAGGTTATTTAAAGGACTATATTCTCTTTTATGAACCAGCTCAGGCTTTTCTGGAGAGGCCCTTCTTTCTGTCCCATGACCTTCATAGGTACATCTGGTGGGAACATGGGAGGCCTTCTCGGTGGCTGCTCCCAGGCTCAAACTCCATTACCAGAGAAGTTAGACTCATACCCTCCCTCCTTTTCTTCTGCAGTCAAGCAAACACATTTTTATTCCAACAGGCTTTCAATGTGTGATTATGGCATGTCTGATAAAAAGTGCCAGATATTGTTAACTGTGCTGAATTTATGAATGTTTAAATTTTAATTATGTATTTTAACCTTGTTTTAATTCTTATTTGAGCATTTAATTTATGTTTTGTATTCCATGATTTTTAACTATTTTTCAAAAATAATTTTAAATAGTTTAAATAGTTTTTAAATAGTTTATTGTAAGCCTGTTTGAGTCCTAGCCAGAAAAAAAAGTGTGGTATATAGATGATACTAATACTATTTTTCTTCGTAGTCTCTGTGACTCACACATATAGGTTGTCTGCGCCTGCGCAGTACTGTCTCAGAAACTTCTAGAGCTCTAGGCCTAGCATTTTGGTGGGAACTCCACCCCTTCCCCTCAGGGTATATAAGGACCCTGGCGCACTTGCCATTAGTTCCTTTTTTTCCGCCGCGTCTGCTGGCTTCGGACCGTCTATTGACTGTCTTACTTACTGCTTCTCTGACACCGACCATTGCTTCATCTACCGACTATGCTTTTGGACCTCCTTTTTATGGCATCGACAGCATTCTTCAAACGCTGTCGTTCATGCAACATGAAGATCCCAGATTGCGATGGGCACTCTAGGTACTTCATCTGCCTCAGGGAGACTCATAACATCGCAGCCTGTGCTCATTGCCAGGCTTTCACTTCACAGACTCGGAGGAATAGAGAGGCCAGACTTTGGTCCATCCTCTATGAGCAGGCTTTGAAGCCCCCATTGGCTCCATCTGCATCAGCCACTTCAGCAACTTTGATGCCTCCGAATAGCATGATCGTGTCTCGAAGGCCTCCCAGAATGGGCACTTCAAAGACCTCCTCTCATCGCTCCACCTCTAAGCTGCTGTCTCATGATCCCTCGGTGAAGGAGACCCAACCCAATCGGTCGACTTCGGTACCGTCAATCCTCCGTTTGAAGCATCCAACACCGACTTCGAGCAAATCGAGGCCCTCAACCTCTAAATCAATGCCGGAGATATCCCTTACCCCGGGCTGTTCCATCGAGAAGGACCTTACTAGATCTCGAAGGAGAAGGGATAAAGAGAGACCCCACCTCAGGGACAGATTGAACTCTTGACCATGGTGACTATTTCGGAGATGGATACCGCCCTATGGAAGCGGGCCCCGCAAGAACGAACCCCTCTATGGGCCTCAGCACTCGTGGATCGACCCCCCTCGACCTCACCTTCAGAAAAATTTCAGCCGTCCGATCGGGAGATAGTACAACACACCCCACCTCAGGACCTCCCCCAAGAGTCAGGAGACAACACCCAGGCAGAGAGCATAGCTGCCCAAGAGAGGTCAGATGAAGCCCATCCACCTCTTCTCCCTCCCAGCACAGCCTCCCCTAGATCCTCACTCCAAGGGTCCAGGGGGGCCCGATCTCATTCCCCTTCGAGATCAACGGCCACCCAAGGTCAACTGGAAATTCCCACCAAAGGCGGGCACAGTCAAGATCATGCTCCTCCTCCAGCTGATCCCGACATTCATGTCACCGGAGGTACACTTACTGAGACCGATCCCTTTCTCACCACTGGCGCACTTACGTTTACTACTCACCATCCAGATTGTCAGGCGAATCCTCTTCGGAGGAGATATACCTACCTCGACATTGTCACAGACACCATGGATATTATGAGGAAGTTGTCTCTTGGCATCGCCATCGTTCCCCATCCCTGACTGGTTCTGACTCCAGGCTCTCACCACCGTCTAAACAGCCATGATCTCACATGGCCAGGGAAACAACTGATCAGCAACCTCTTCCTCTGACTCCTCCCCAGCCCTTGGACAGAAGCATACCTGTTGCTCAAGCGCAAGGGGATTCGAGAATGGGATCTCCTGCCTTACTGACCCACCAGTCTCCTTCCAAGTCCCCTACCCCCTCCACCAACTCCACAGAACATAAGGAGGAACAAACCCCAGTTTCCTAGAGCGAACCCATCTCCCTATCTAATGATGTACAAGCCTTTTCCAACTTGGTATCTCAGATGGCGAAAAACCTCAACTTTACACCTGAGACTTTCAAGGAGACCATAGACAATCCTATCTATCATCAGCCTCACGAGCAGGCCTCTTCACTTTCGGCCATCCCACTCCTGCCTTACCTGCTCCATGTTTTCAAGAAACCATGGTCAGCTCCTGCCTCCACTCCAGCCACCTTAAAGAAATTGGACTCTTTCTATAGACACGTCTGAGCCATGGCTGCAAAACCACCCCAAAGCGAACTCGGTCATCGTTGATGCAGCTCAAGCTAAGACCTCACAAGTGCTACATGCCACCCCACTCGACAAGAAGGGAAAACAGCTAGATGCTGTGGGCCGCAAAAACTATTCCAATGCAGCCCTCATATTGAAGATGGCTAACTGCTCGGCATGGACAGCAGCATACGATCAGTGTCTTTGGGACAAGATCAGGGTCTTCGTTTCGAGATTATCGGAGGAAGAGAAACGTGTGACATTAATATTCTTGGAGGAGGCTTGCCATCTCATTAACCAACAGATCACGACAGCTAGACATATTGTTGACTGTGCGTCAAAAGCCTTCGCCTCCTCAGTGTCTCTCCGACATCACTCTTGGCTTCATTCCTCTAGACTAACAGTCATCCCAAGCCTTGGTCAAAGATCTGCCATTCGACTCCACTGGGCTGTTCAACAGTACTACAGATGAAAAATTAGAGCACACACATAAGATGTGCTCATCTGTAGAGAAATATGGCATGCAACCACCAATCCAGACCCAGAAATTTCATTATTGGTGCTACCGCCCCCCCCCATTCTTATAGTCCTTACCCACCACAGCGGCCCTCTCAGCCTCAACCTAGCCAACGTTCTCATCGGCTACCCCAGTGACCACAGAAGGCTGTCTATAAGAAGAACGACATGCCTAAACGTCAAGTTTGATGGTTTTGAGGACAATTCTGACCTTTCCACTGTCGACTCTACAGAATCGTCTTCTATAAGTCTGCCTATCACCGCATACATTGGAGTGACCGTAACACCAGAGCCACCTGTACACCATCTGTCAGACCCATTCTTTGGGTCCAAGCTGAGAAAGCACCTCGATACCTGGCCCTTGATCACCACGGATGCCTGAGTCCACGATATCATGGAGATAGGGTATGCGATCGAGTTCTTTATGAGGCCTCCAGTCGGGTGTATTTGCATAATGCCTCCATCAACTCCCCTCCTAGAAGAAATCCATGCACTTCAGAGGAAGGACACCATAGAACCAATTCCCTTCTCTGCCCTTCAAACCAGCTTGTTGTCCAGGTACTTCCCGGTCTCCAAAAAAGAGGGGGGCATTTGTCCTTTTCTGGACCTACAGGGAGTAAACCGCATCAAACCCTACACATTTTGGATGGTGTCCCTCAAGTCCATTCTTCCCCTCCTTTGGAAAGGAGACTGTTTTGCCACGCTGGACCTCAAGGATGTGTATTTTTATATTGCCATTTGAAGGAACCCCAGAAAATTCCTTGCTTTTGCGATCTGCAAGAGAGCGTTCCAGTTTCAAGTGATTCCCTTCGGCCTGAACACGGCTCCACGGGTGTTCACCAAATGTATGGCGGTGGTAGCAGCAACCCTTCAACAGCGCGGGGTCATCCTCTTCCTGTATATAAACGACTGGCTAATTGTCTCCAGCTCCAGGTCACGGCTCCTCCACAACCTCCAGCTGACTCTTCAGCTTCTTCAGAAGCTGGGCCTCACGGTCAATATGGAGAAGTCACATCTTCACCCCACTCACCGCATAGACTTCATAGGGGTGGTCCTCGACTCCACCTGTCAGCTCACTTTCCCTCCACAAGAATGCGTTGCTCGACTCTTCAAGTCAATATCGGGACTGCAGAGACATCGACGAACCTCTGCTTGGTCAATCCAGATCCTCCTGGGCCTCATGGCTTCAACGATGACCGAGGTCCCGTTCACAAGGCTGCACATGAGACTCCTGCAGAGCTGGTTTCTGAGAGTATTCAACTCCCTTCTTGACAGTCTGCATCGTCACCTCTCAGTCCTGAGACAAGTCCTCAGGTCCCCAACCTGGTGGAGACAGCCACGGAACGTCCTGGCTGGAATGCCATTCCATCTTCCAGAATCTTCAATATCAATCACAATGGATGCCTCTCTGGAGGGATGAGGAGCCCATTCTGGGGACCTGACAGTAAGGGGCTGATGGCCGAGTGCGTTCAGCTCATACCACATCAGTGCCCTCGAGATGCTAGCGGTTGTCAAGGCACTCACAGTCTTTAAGGATATACTTACCAACCGGAGAGTACAAATCCTAATGGACAATACCACGGTCACCTATTACATAAACAAACAAGGCGGCATGTGATCACGGTTGAATCCACCCTGTAGCTCTCCACCTTCCCGGCACGCAGAACAAGACAGCGGACCATCTCAGTTGAACCCCGATGATATCCCATGGATGGAGAATTGAAAGGTCTGTTCTTCAGGAGGTGTTCGACATGTGGAAGACTCCTATCATGGATCTCTTCGCTTCTCTGTCCTAATGCCACCTCTTTTGCTCGAGGAGCGGGCTAGGTCAAGGGTCCCTAGGGGATGCGTTTGTTTTCCACTGGACAGGCCGGACTGTCTACCTCTTTCTGCCATTCTCTCATCACAAGGGCACTGGAAAAGATCTACCGAGATCAAGCCTCAGCAATCCTCATCACACCATGGTGGCCACGCCAAACGTGGTTTGCCCCACTACTCCTGTTATCGAAGTCTTGGTATCAGAGGCTTCCACCCAGACCGGACTTGCTGACCTTGAATGAAGGGACCATCCATCATCCGGATATCACCAGCCTCAAGCTCATGGCGTGGAATTTACTCCAGTGACTTCTCTGCCCCCGTCTGTTCGTTGAGTTGTAGAGGTGGCCCATAAGCCATCGACAACTCAGGCCTATTCCTATAAGGTGTCAAATTCCTTTGACATTGCCAACTTGACATCAACCGCTTCGATACCGTGCACCTTCTGGAATTTCTTTCTTCATTAGCAGAGAAAGGTCTTTCCCTCTCATTAATCTGGTTCTACCTGTCAGTGATTTCGTCTCGTCTACAGTGTATGGGTAGACCCTCATGCTTTGTGGATCCAGTGGTACGGACGTTTCTTAAAGGCTACAAGCACCTGTACCCTTCAGTTCAACCACCAGTTTCCAGCTGGAACCTTTCTTTAGTGCTCTCCCAGCTGTCCAGGAGGCCCTTCGAGCCGATGGCCACATGTGACATCAGACTGCTCTCATGGAAGACAGCCTTTCTAGTGACCATCTCATCTGCCCAGAGGGCTAGTGAACTATATGTACTCTGAGCCGATCGTCCATACCTTTGTTTTCACAAAAATAAGGTAGTTCTCTGGCCTGATATTACTTTTTTGCCTAGTTTCAGCCTTCCACGTTAACCAGGACATTGTTCTCCCAAACTTTTTCCAAAACCCGTCCTCGGATCTGGAAAGATCTTTGCATACTTTGAACGTCTGTTGAGCCTTGGCCTTCTATACTCAGAGGACTGCAGAATTTAGAAGGTCCCAAAGACTATTCCTTTGTTATTCTTCCACAAAGAAAGGACTACCTGTTTATTCGCAAATACTGTCTAAATGGGTGGCCTCAACGATTCGGCTTGCTTATGAACTAGCAAGGGTGGACCCTCCTCCTCAGATTAGGAGTCACACTACCAGGGCCCTCTCAGTCTTGGCAGCATTTCTGAGAGGTGTTCCACTGCAAGACATTTGCATGGAAGCCATTTGGTCGCAGCCCATGACTTTTATATCCCACTACAGAATTGACCAGCGTTCTTCTGCTGAGACTGCATTTGGGAGGGCAGTTTTGTTCTCCTCGGTTCAGTGATATGTGGTCATTGTTGTTCTTGTATATGTTCTCTGGAACTATTGTGGCATATGTTGTTACTGACTTACCTTTTGAATTTGATTATGATAAACTTTAGCTTGTTCGTACCTGCCTAGCATTTCTTGGTGAACTATGTTTTCAATGATTAATTTCTCTGGTTCTACATGGCATTCCCATCTTCTTGCACATAGCTTGCTAGTCGCCCATATGTGTGAGTCACAGAGACCATGAAGAAGGACAGGTTGCGTACCTGTAACTGGAGTTCTTCAAGTGGTCATCTGTGAACTCAAACAATCCCGCCCAGCTTGCCCTCTTCATGCCATGCTTCCTTCCTGGCGCCAAATGTGCTGTGACAGTCAAGGAACTAATGGCAAGCGCACCAGGGTCTTTACATGCCCTGAGGGGAAGGGGCAGAATTCTCACCAAAATGCTAGGCCTAGAGCTCTAGAAGTTTCCAAGACAGTACTGCGCAGGCGCAGACAACCCATATGTGTGAGTTCACAGATGACCACTCGAACGACTCCAGTTACAGGTATGCAACCTGTCCATACTAATGCGACTATCAATAATGAAGAATAGGAATGGTAACTCAGTAAGAGTAGAGTTCTTCAATGTTAACTTTATTTATGTTAACTTCATACAAAGTATACATCTCTCTTAATGTGGTTTATTTTGTTATGTTTCAGGATGGTACAGAGGACTTTCATTGAAGAAACCCAACATAAAAGTGAGTCTAGATTCTGTTCTTAACAAAAATAATATTGATATAGTTCTGCAAATACATGTTGGAGTTAGTAATAGACAAACACAATTTTACTATGCTACCTGCACACACATATCTATGTTACCTCAGAAGCAGAAGAGAGCTTCTTCTTCGTGGTGTCTGCGCCTCACACAATGGTAGCTTTGGGATCTTCGAGCATGTGTCATGAGCCAGGTTGATCTCGGTTCCGATTCGGACTTGGACTCTGAGCCTGGGGAGGATCCCTTGGAGGGGCCTTCTGGAGAGGGGTCTTCTTCAGAGCCTAGGGCAGAGTCTGCCTGCGACTCCCCAGCTGTCCCTAGCGTGGAGCCCAGACCAGTACCTGCAGCAGACGTTTGCACTCCAGAGTCATAGGCCGGTGTTTCTGACTCCAGTCCAGAGTTTGCAGCGGACCCTCCCCCACGTTCCTCCAGAGGCGACTGGAGAAGGGGGCGGTCTGGAGGTCTCTGCGGGAGAAGCAATTGATGACTCGGCCCTGAAGGCTTGAGAGGCTCCAACTGTGAGCTGGACCAACGGACATTTGATCGACCTCAGCTGGGCTAAGACTGATTATTTAAGTCAGGTGCTGCTGGGGTTGGGCACGGGGCAACAACCGTCTACCAACCGTGAATCTGCGTCCCGTGGTGTGGGCTTTTGTGTTCCAGGCTGACCTTGCTGCTTGAGTTGCCGTTCCTGGGACTTTGCTGTTTGTTTACACTGACTTTTGGTGAAGTAACCTCTTGATTTATTTCTACTAAAGCTATAAAATCCCGCTTCTGCCTCCGCGTCTGCTTAGCCACTGCTCTGACATTGACAGCGTGCACAGTTGTGTTTCAGAAAGTTCCAGAGCTGAGTGGCTTGGCGGGAACCCCTCCCCCACTTGGTACTGAGCATTTTCTTCAGCCTCCATCCCAACTCCTCAGGTATCGACATTGGCTTCTTCGAACTACCTCCCACCTCTTCTCTCACAAGGATCCCGAAGCTCCCTAAAATGCCGGTGGTGCCTCAGTCTTCCAGTTCTGGGAATACTACATCCACCCCCTCCACTTCTCGGCCAGTCCTGACCCAGCAGTCTTGGGCAGTGCCTACTCTGGTGGAGCGTAAGCGGACCTCCTCGCGCCATTCCTTGATGGCTCCTAAGAAAAAGAAGAAAAAGGAGAAACATTGCTCTCTTCACTTACTACCTGCCTGTTGGCCACTCGAGCCATCTCTCTCAGGCCTCTACCTACTCTTCCACCGATGCAAACCCAACCCCAATGGGTCACTCCGGAGGAGATAGATGGCCCCATTCTCTCTCCGGTGCTTGAACTGCTCCAACTCCCAGTACTGCCTTCTCCAGTACTGACGGATCCTATTTTGGACCTGGTGTGTCATCCCACTCTGACTGCCTCTCCTCCTGTGACTAAGGACCAGCCCAGCCAAGGGTATTCGCACGATCCCCTTCCTTTGGCTATGCCCTCTCGCTATCCTGACATGGACCGTCCATCAGGTTTGAACACTTCTCAGGCTACTTTCTGAGACCAGCCCTGCCCTAGTGTGGTCCGCTCTCCAGGTTGCACCAATTGTGGTATGTCCCCTCACCGCTGTGATCGTGGCCACTGTGGACCCTATGACCTTCCTCTGGCTAGAGATGACTCACAGTTCTCTTCAGCGTCCTACATAGCTTGCTACGGTCATGAGCATTTATGGAGGGAGCAGCCTGGCTCCTATTATTCTTACATACCACAATCGATACCTGCACAATCGATATTCTGCATACCACAATCGATACCATCCCAACGTTTGTTGCTGGTCTACCCATAGACCTCATCATTCTCGGTCGCCATCACGCTCTCCCTGTTGGTCACATTACCGCCATCTGTCTCGGTACTGTTGCTCTCAGTCTCTTTCCTGTTCCCGATCTGCCTACTACTGACACTCTCCATCTCCACACTCTCATCATAGATCCTCAGACTGTGCCTCTCAATATCGCACCGTCTCGCCACCACCACAGGTGACTGCTACGGTCTCTCGACCCCCTCTGGAGGAGCATCTGGCCCCTCCGCCTCCACCTGCTTCGACAATTATGCTTCTGACATAGTCTCTGGTGTCTCCCATCCTGACCATCCTCCCGACTTAGTCGGTCCTGGCTCCTGTACCGAATTTCAGTAACGACATTGGTACCAGCCCCATCATCGGTGCATCTGGCTACTCAGAAGCCCCATCCGCCTCCATCTTCTCCGCTGTCTGCTTCTTATGATTCGAACGATGACTTCTCTGACTCTACTTCTCCGTCACACGGTTCTCCTCCGCTTGCCTTTGAAGAACTGACCCTGGATTCAGCACCTGGGGACGTCAAACAATTTTCTGATATCCTCATTAGGATGGCCAGTGCCCTGGGTCTTGATATCTCTGGACCTCCTCCAACTGTTCAAGACCCAGTATTTCATTACGTTGACTCCTGTCCTGCTACAATGGCACCGATTCTGTTTCTACCAGCCTTGCAGGAAGTCATCAAACATCCATGGTCTCAACCGGCTTCTTTCCAACCAATCCCTCATTGCCTGGAGTACCTCTGTTGGACCAAGCACAAGGATGTGGAATTTCTCTGCAATCATCCCACTCCTAATTCTATCATCATTGAGTCCTCTCAGACTAAGGGAGGAAAAAAAAAAAAAAAGCCTGCACAACTCCCTCTGATCGCGAGGGTCATCTTTTTGACAGTTTTGGCCGCCGTTTCTACTCTGCATCTTCCCTAATTGCCAGGGTTTCTAATACTCAAGCTTGTTTAGCGGCCTATCAATGGAACATCTGGGACAGAATCTTTCCCTTGATTCTCATTTTCCTGATGATCACCGGGCTACAGCGCTCCAATTCTTTAACGAATCAGTAGTTCTTACAAATCAGCAGATGCAGTCTTCTTAACATACTGTGGAGGGTGCGGCGCGGGTCACGGTGGGTGCAATTGCTCTCCGTCATTTTGCCTGGCTTCGCTCCGCCGGGTAGACTGAGGACAATCCAAGGAGGATCAAAGATCTTCCCTTCAATGGTCAGGGCCTCTTTCATGCTACCACGGATGATCCCATGGACCATCTTATGAAAGCCCACCTCATGGCGAAGAAGATGGGACTTCATCTGCACACTCAGACCAGGAGGCCCCACTCATTCCGCTCTTCATAGAGACACACATCCTACTCTTACTGATCACAGTCTCTCCTCACAACAGTCTTCTGCCCCGGCCTCCTCATCTTACCACTCTTTCAAACACCATCAACCCTCCTCTAAGAAGTCTTCATCTGCTACGAAGTCTCAATTTTGACTGCCCTCTCAGGTCTCCACCTCTGCCAGTCTTTCATCTTCCAAACTATCTGTCCAAGGCCCCAGGCCTGTCTTGCCACTTCAATACCTGGCGCGCAATCACTTTGGATTCCTGGATGTGACCATTGTCCTTCTTGGTTATGCCACTGAATTTCTAAATACTCCTCCTCTTGGCGTCTTCTATTCCACAACTTCCAGCCCCTCTCTTCTTGAGGAGATAGACACATTTCTTCGCCAAGGGGCCATAGAGAAGCTGCTCCCCTCTGCCAAATACACAGGGTTCTTTTCCGGGTACTTTATCGTGCTGAAGATGGACGGCACCCTTCAACCCATTCTGGACCTTCAGGCGGTCAGCTCCTTCATCTCGCCCCAGAAGTTCAAGATGGTCACACTGTCCTCCATTCTTCCTCTCTCGAGTGATGGGATTGGTTTGCGTCCATAGATTTACAAGATGCCTACTTCCATATTGCCATTCGCCCTCAACACAGGAGGTACCTCCGATTTGCAGTCGAAGATATATGCTACCAGTACACGGTTCTTCCCTTTGGCCTGTCCACCGCTACCAGGGTTTTCACCAAGTACCTTGCCCCCGTGGTTTCTTACCTCTGTACGGAACATGTGATGGTGTACCCCTACCTCGACGATTGGTTATTGGTGGCACCCTGCATGTAGAAACTATACGAGGTCATTCATCTCACTCTTTATTTGCTTTCTGATCTTGGCCTCAGGGTCAATCCCAGAAAATCTCACTTGGAATTTATGCGTACCCTCAATTTCATTGGGGCTACCTTGGATTCCGCTTCCGCGATGGCATTTCTCTCGGTGAACCGCATGCGAGTCCTGCGCTAATCAGTCTCTGCAATTCTTCACAGCCCCTCTGCGTCCACTCATCATATCCAGAAGCTTCTTGGTTACATGGTTGCCACGACCTCTGTCACTTACCTTTCTCGCCTCTGTGCCTGCCCTCTTCAACACTGGTTCCTCAGACATATCGATCCCCTTCTCGACGACCAGCATCAGTGGTTCCAGATCCCATGCCCTGTCAGGGACTCTCTCTGTTGATGGCTGTCGCCTCAACATCTACTGTCTGGAATGCCATTTACTGAACCCTGTCCGTCCATCACTATCACCGCTGACACATCCCTCCTCGGTTGGGGAGCTCACTGCAACTGTCTCTCCATCCAGGACCACTGGGCCGGGCTGGAGAAGTATTTACATATCAATGCCTTGGAGCTTCTAGCAATCTTCAAAGTCCTCCAGGCCTTCTGGAAACTCCTCTTTGGACGGACTGTGCAGGTGTTCTCTGACAACACAACAGCTGTCTACTATATCAACTGCTAGGGAGGCACCCACTCATCTCACCTTCTTCACCTCATGTTGCAGATATGGGACTGTTGTGTCCCGCTGCAGATCCACCCTATCGCAGTCCACCTGGCAGGATGAGATGATGCTACTGCGGACACATTGAGCAGGGACACAGCCTGCCATAATGAGTGGTCCCTCTCTGACATGGCCATTCACTGGATAGTGTCCTGGAGAGGCACCCCATCCGTTGATCTCTTTACTACCCAGGAGAATAAGAAGTGTCCTCGCTATTGCTTCAGAGCCAGCATAGGACACTGCTGTCTCAGAGATGCGTTCCAGTTTCCATGGAACAAGGGACTCTTTTACATCTTCCCCCTGTTTCTGCTCCTGGGCCGAGTGGTGGCCAAGATTGCTGTGGACCAAGCAGATGCTGTTCTCATAGCCCTGTATTGGATCAGACAGCATTGGTTTGGATGCCTCTTCACCATCTCGTGGGGCCATTGAATGCCCCTCCCACACATTCCGGACCTCCAACAGTTGGGTGCTTCATCTAGACCTCCCTCACCTCCACCTGCATGCATGGAATATAACATTCTAAACTCTCCTGCTATCCTTGCTGTACTCATGGCCTCTCGGAAAGAGTCTATTCGCAGGTCCTATGAATACAAGTAGCGCAAGTTCACTGCCTTTGCAGATGCCCGCTCGGAGGTTTCTTCCCCCGCCTCACTGTTGTCAGTACTTCATTTCCTTCTAAGAGAACAAGGGTTTGCCTTCTTCTCTCTTAAGGTTTATCTCTCCACTATTGTTGCCTACCAACCACGTGACTCTCACTCTTTGACCCTTTTCAGGAATCCTACAGTCAAAGGCCTCCACCATCTCTACCTCTGATATCTCCACCTCTCACTCCATGGTCGCTATCTCTGGTCTTTTCCCAGCTCATGCGCCACTCGTTTGAACCCATGGCCACATCGGATGACTGTCTCCTTACTCTGAAGATTGCGTTCCTTGTGGTGGCTACTTCAGCCAGGAGGGCAGGAGAACTGATTGCCCTACGCTTGGATGAACCCTTCCTGTGTTTCACAGGGACAAGATGGTCCTCCTCCTGGACCTGTCTTTTCTCCCTAAGGTGGTCTCCAAATTCCACTTGAACCAGGATATTATCCTCCCAACCTTCTACCCTGACCCATCCACACCCGTCGAGCGCTCTCTTCACTCATTTGATGTTCACTGGGCGCTTGCCTTCTATCTACCATGAACTTTGCCCTTCCACCTTACTCCTCACCTTTTATTTGCGATGGTGGGCAACGGAAAGGCCATGAAGTCTCCACTCAGTGCTTCTCTAAGTGGGTCGTAGAGGCAACTGACCTTGCCTATTAACTTGCTAGGCAACCACCTCCTTCTCCTCTCCATGCCCACTCCACTTGGGCTGTAGCATCCTCAGCAGCTCTCCTGAAAGGAGTGGACCTGAAGGAACTCTGACGAGTGGCTACTTGGATGCAACCTTCGACGCTTGTCCATCACTACTGCCTTGACTGCAGAGCCTGCCATGATGCTTGCTTTGGTCATGCAGTGCTGTCCTCCATCATCTAGGACCTGATTCGCTGTCCTACGGTAAGCTACTTAATCTCCTATTGTGTGAGGCACAGAGACCACAAAGAAAAAGAACAGGTTGCTTACCTGTAACTGTGTTTCTTTGAGTGGTCATCTGTGCCCTCACACACACACACCCAGCCTCCCCTCTTTCAGGTTCCTTCATTGGTGGACTTTGAAACCGAGGAAGGACCGTTGGCTTGGCAGGACTGAGCATGCTCAGTACCAAGTGGGGGAGGGGTTCCTGCCAAGCTGCTCAGTTCTGGAACTTTCTGAAACACAACTGCGAATGCACGAAGATCCCGAAGATCCCATTATATGAGGGCTCAGATAACTACTCGAAGAAACACAGTTACAGGTAAGCAACCTGTTCTTTTTTGCCTTGCTTTCTACATAGATTTCTTGCAGCCTACTTGCTTGTTAGATGATGGGCAATATGAGACCTGCACAGACAAAATTCCATTTTGTGCTGTAACCAATTCTAATAGAATATTTGTCCATAGTCTTATGGCTGCTTTTGTAACCATTAAGGCCCATCTGATAAACAGAAGGAGTACTGTGTCTCAGTGTGAGCAGTGTCTTCAAAATTCTAATATAAGAATCATTAAAACATACTCCAATTTGTAATCAGCAGAGTGCCAAGAAACAAATAATTTATTCTCATTTTATACTGTCTAATGAAGCCTCCAACCTGTCATCTTTTGCACTTTTAAGAAGTTCATTGTATTAGGGACTTCTGGGTGAAATCAGTCTTGCTGATACAAACACCCAGAGGGGAAATACAAATGCAGGCTAAATTGCTGTACAGTATCTGTATGGAAACAAGGCAATTCATGCAGTCACGAGTGCTTAATATAATTTTTAAAAACAGTCATGTTCTCAGTGTAAATTAAAATTGCTGTTACAGTTTAAATGATGTTATATCTGTATTTCACCTTTCCAACAAATCTGGTTAAACAAGATGAGGAGATGAATCTCATGCTGCAATAACAGCAAGGTACTTTTCTTGTTGTTGTGATAGTCAGCAGTTTGTTGTCAAATCAGGTGTTTAGTATTGTTCCTTTCTTGTTCCATGAAACATAACTGTAAAGTATAAAGGAGCTAAGTTTAAGCTAAAAGATAGGATATGAATAAATTTAGTTAGTGATGCAACAAAACATTATTCATCTAATTAATGTATTGATACACTACCTTTCAGTTTTATGTTGTCTCAAAGCAGCATATACAAAAAAGATTAAGCAGATCAAATTTATATACAATACAGTAGGAATGTTTTAGTATGATAGATCTAAATGGGATGGGAAGACAAAATGCATACTCAAGTCCTTTTATGGTGGCTTCCCAGTTCTGCCAAGACGTTTTGCCCAAAAATTTATTGACAATATAGTTTGTCACTGAAATTGAGCAGCAACCACAAAGTGAACTATAGTTAATGGGAAAAGGAATGATATTGATGGTGCTAATGACTATTCCACTGATTACCATCAGTATGTCAGTATCATATTTAGTAATCTGTAACGCAGTCAATATCCTATTAAAGACAATTTAAATACCGTTTAAAATAAAGTTAATAATCAAGTATGAGTGAGAGCACCATCTGGAACATATGAATAGAGCCTAAAAAAGAAGCTTAAGTAGAATAAATAAATGCTTTTAAAAACACACTATATTAAACTCTGTAAGATTTGCTGAAGGATGGTTTAAAATTTTAAATAAATAAATAGTGTAAACATCACAGAAAAATGATAAGATTATTGAAAAAGTTATCTGTGTAATCCTTGACAAATATTTAATATAACCTTAGGAGTCTGAGCCTGCACTTTTTTGGGAGGAATTTCACACAGAAGTATTTAATTAAATGTGAATGCATTGTAATGGATTTATGCAACATTGACTTAAGACAAACAAAGCTAAATATAAGGTGTACTGAAATCTAGAATAGTTAAAATGGCTATGATATAATTCTAAGTCATGGCTAGAAATCTCAGTAAGTCAGAATTTTCTGGAATCTTGGCTAATCAGTAAGTAGTAGTGGTGATAATTAACACTAGTGCTCCCCATTGCACACATATAATAATTTTAAGGTATTTATTTCTAGTTTTAGTAGTTTAGAGCAATTTCAGCTTTCAGTTTGAAAAAGTTAGGATGCTGAGTGAAAAACTGTAGGCAAAGTAAACTTATAAAATTAAATTTTCTAGGTACTATAAGTTGTATGATTTGATTGTGTAAAGTTGTTGTTTGCTTTGGAAGGGTTTTGGGTTTTTTTGTTTTTGTTAAATGAAAATGTTTAAAATGGCTCATTTATTAAGTAGAATATATTTACTGATTTTAGAATTTATATCATTTACCAGTTAGCAAATTGTTTACTGAAATATGTGGTTAAGCTATACTTATATTTTTTACTCCAATAACAGTAATGATTTTCTGTTGCAGGGAATCTTTCCTGCTAACTATATTCACTTGAAAAAGGCAATTGTCAGCAATAGAGGGTGAGTATGCACTTTGATTATCAAGACATTGAAGTACTTCTGTGACTGAAATAAAATCAAATACTGTATTACATGCAATCCTGAAAAATGGCAGTTTCTCACTAATACTGTTAAATATGGACAGTATGTAAAATTTCCATCTTTTTAGTACTAGCGTCATTCTAGTCTTCTAATGTTATTCCAGAAAACTAAATTTATAGCACCAAAGACATTCAAATAAGCAATTTATTTGATAGCTTAGTACAAAGGACGACCATTTGTGAAACTACAAGGACCGAAGATCATAAAGATTCTTTATTTTGATTGACAGTTCAGTTAGACTCTTGAATGTGATTCATTTCCCTGTTTTGGCAGGGAAATGCAGATTAGTGCATTTTTTCTATTTTTGAAAATCTTCTTTGCAGCCAATTTAAGAGTATTGTTGGACTGGATATAACTTTTATATAATTAAGATTTTTTTTTTTGTAAAGAAACCTCCTCATTTAATTCCATATTCCATTGCAATCCAATAATTAGTGTCATGCAGATTATTCTGTTCTGATTCTGGCTGTGGAAGTGTTGGAAGGGTGGTAGCTGTGAGGTATGAGAGGGAATGGGAATAAGTGACCAGAGGGGAAGCACCTGTTTTCAAAACCTGTTTTCACATGTTTGTTAGGCCAAAGGAGATATGTTCTAAGACCTGGGATATTCGAGAAATTTGTTCTTTGATTAATATGTTATCTTTTCCCTATACCGGTCAGAATCTAATACAAATTAGATCCTACAAATAACAATTACAACAGAAAATGAATAGAAGCACAAATATACAGTGCAAATGAAAAACACATCAATAAAAGAAAAATGATACCCACACAGTTTAAGGATCCTTTTGCAGTATGTGAGAGTAGTTGCCAAATGCCTGCCTGACTAAAAAGATATTTGCTTGCCAGTAGAAGGACAACAGGGAGGAAATCAGCCTAGGCTTACTTAGTAGTGAGTTCCACAAACTGGGGTTAGCCTCTAAAGATGTCTTTTTCTTTTTGTGACCGATCATGGAATAACAAGACCAGACAGTAAAAACTGGGTTAAATAAGGGCCACATTATTTGACCTAAAACCTATTTAAGTTTTATTGGTCTGGAAATGGAGAAAGAGGGGGGAGCAAGCAACCTGACAGAGGTCCTGCTGAGGCCAGGTGTCACTCCTTGACTACCTCTTCAGCCTTCCCTTGGGCAAAACACCTGAGCCCTGAAGTCAATCCAATAGTTGGGTTGCTCCTCAGCTGGACGACTCTCATCTAAGTTACGGAACCCTACGGGTGAGAGCCTGAATTCTAGATTTGTCTCAAGGGTAGCCTCCTTCCCCACCTGCTGGGTCTTAGGACCTAAAGTTCCAGAGCCCTATCCTACACCAAAAGAGTGCCAGCAATGTACAACAAAGTCTTATATTCCCCTTCCGGCCACCACTACCTGCCACAGAAAACATGCTTAAGCTTCTGCTTAGTTCCTTTTCTCCACCAGGCTGGCCAACATGGTCCTTACCCCCTGTTGCAACTCCCCCATGAACAACATGTTTCCCTCCTGCAACAAATGAACTCCATTAGCCTTCTAGACCTCAGGCTATTGGAAAACTATGGCAAGATGTGGGAAAAAGTAGCCCAAATCCTTCCCCACCACATTGTGGTCTTCCTTGTTTATACTGTCATGGGCAAGATCAATGCGTCTGGGATCACCCTCACTCTGCCAAATCTGGCAGATTTGACCATCAGACCTATCTGATGAAACTGCTCCATCTGATTGTGAACAATTGTTTATGCCAGGTATATGTCTCACAGTGAATAAGACATTATCCTGGAGACTTGTAACTATGAACACTTGGACCAGGCACATGGCACAAGGAGTCTAGAGATGAGCAAATTAGTGACATTGACCATAGTCATATTCTAACCAAGAATGTACTGACAAATTCTGAATTCAGCAACTCATAACCAAACTGAAACCACATTTGGAAAAATTTCAAGAGCTATCTCACATGCCTGAAACCAAACCAAACAAATCCTGACACCATTTCTCTGTAAACTGATATATGAAGGTCTTCTGAAGTGCCATTAAAACGGAGTAGAAACTCACTCTAAACCTCCAGGTTGGCCCTTGCCTCAGCTGTAACCCTAAGTCTGTGATGGGGTTTGTGCAACTCTGACTTTGCATCATGAAAACAATTCAGAAAGGCCCCACGGGGCATGCAAAATTAAGATGACAGCTTAGTCTTGCAGCTGCAACTCTTTTAAAGTGAATTTCCTTCATTCCTATAATTTTCCATTTGTAAGATGGCAACATTATTAGATGGTATGAATTCGTATACCCAAGCATGTAAGGTGGGGAGAGGATGCACTGAGATTTCCAAAAGTAGAAGAAGAGGCCAAACAACCTCTTGGGGTGCCTGGTCCATATGGAAACCATTACCCAGTGAGAATCCAGTAGTTCAAAATGTTTGGTGTGAAGTAGGAGAAAACTAAAAGGTAACTTAATGTCCTCTTTTGGCAGTTCCATCTCTAAGTCATAGTGTTTGGTAATCTCTTCCCTCTTGAATCTCCCTGTCAATCTGCTGTCTAACTGTGGATTCCAGATGCTTAACTGATTTTGAATTAACATAAACAAAAAGAGGTAATGCAGAAAATCTGCAAATTAGTACTAAAACTGGACTTAAAACCATCAATATATTGTGGGCATCTGAAATTTCCTAATAGGCATGCATAATGGAATCAGCTTGTCCAAACTGGACCTGGCACCTTTAGGAAGTGGCTATCAGGCTCCTTGCCTCTTACACCAAAAGTGGTGGACCCTACTGTTAACTCACAGGGCCTTTCTATATTGGCCATTCCAAAGGAATGAGGGCCACTACAACTGGAGCATTTGTGCTGTGATGTGTATGGGTGATGTGAACAGAAGCCCCTGTGAGCCAAATCACAAATGTAGAAGGAGCTGTTGTGAAATCTGTATAGGCTTCCTAGCCTGGACTCCTGCTGTCAGAGTCATCTTGCATATACTTGTCTGGGTAATAGTCTGCATTCATAATTGGGCTTGCAGCTGATCCTAGCAAAGGGAGAGGTTGATTACAGCCTTGTACTAAATGATTCATCGTAAAAGGCCATGAAGATCCCACGAAGTATGCAATGGATGTTAAATAATGTCAGTGTACTAACTCAGAAATAAGGCATGCCAACTTTGCACCCTAACTATGACCACAACATAAATAAGGTTTGTTTTGGCCCATGTCTGATCCACTCACTCTTTCCTAGGTTTCCCCCCTTGCTAATCTTTGAGCTCCTCTCCCATGTTTTTCTCTCACTTCCTACAGAACAATTAAAAGACAATTGCTGATGAAGCCATAGTTGTTTGCAGGCCTGCTGTTCTGTATATACATTCCAATAGGCAATTGTCCCCCTCTCCCATGCAAGGAAGTCCCAAGTTCACCCCAGGACCATATTTCTAAGCCCTATTGATTATAAGCTGCATTGCCAGGCTCACTCAGTCCATTCTGTTTTGTGTAGGAGCCTTGAGACAGAGGTACAGCTTCACTGGGCTGACTAGGCCCCTGTTTCTGCCAGACCATTGCTTATGGCAGCATCAGTCTTTGGTCTTTCTCAAGGGCTGCCAAAAGTCAAGAATCTCATTAGTAACCCATGCACTGTGTGATTGTGTGTTCCCAGATGGGGAGGAGCAGAAGGTTGTTGTCAACACTGATAGGGCCTTCTCTAAAGCTGCTTTAAGGCTGGTGCTAAAGTTACATCCTCCTTCATTTGTGAATGAAGCTGAAATAACTGGGGGAAGGTACTTATTTGGAACACTTTTTCAGAAGCTTTTCACTTATCATCCCTTGCTCCTCTTTTAGACTCCATTGTAATTTAATCAGAGTTCTAAACTGTTGTGTCAGAGGCAAGAGTCAAATGTTCCTTAAGTCTACTGTGCTAGCTATACATATCTTCATATCTTATCTACATGCATGCATGCACAGCCAGACACACTTGCACAAATCCAACTAAACTGCCACTGCTGCTGCTGCTGCATTGTTGTTGTTGTTTTTTGTGTTGTTACTATATTCATTTCTATCCGCACTAAACGTAAACCTCTCTAACATTAAAGGAATCAAAAAGGCAGTATAAAGAAGATGTAAATATAATAATATCAGTTTAAGGTCTAAAGAGACAAGCAAGGCCTAGATACTAACCTAGGACTCTCTAACCAACTCAGCTAAATGGAGATCTAGTGGAGTGGGGAAGCAGAAGACCCTGACAGGCCACTCAAAAAAATCCAATAAGACAGGGCAAAAATTCCCCATCTCTAGCAGAAAGCAACAGTCCTCAAACCTGGCAGGCCTCTGGAACAAGGCCCAGGCCTGAAAGACTTCTATAAAACAATGTGGCTGGCAATACCTAGCAGACCTCTATACAGCCAGCCCTTATATGTCTCTAGGTCTCTAATCCCAATATGGCCATGGCAGGCCAAACAGACTATAACCACAACCAGGCCCTGTTGGCCTCTAAGTGGCCGCATGGCCATGCAAATCAAATAAGCCTAAAAGGCGCCAGTAGGCCCAATAGGTCTCTAATGGACCATGTGGTAAACAGGCCATTTAAGCCCCACATCAACAGAGAGCCTGGTAGACTCAAAAGGCTGAACAGGCCTCAAGTTAAGGATGCACTTGGTGCCCCCAAATGGGCTTAATAGGCCTCAGATGGCTTGACAGAATAGAGTTCATAGAATCATAGAGTTGGAAGAGACCCAGGGGCCATCCTGTCCAACCCCCTGCCATGCAGAAACCGCAGTCAAAGCACTCCCAACAGATGGCCATCCAGCCTCTACTTAAAAACCTCCAAAGAAAAAGACTCCACCACACCCTGAGGCAGCATATTCCACTGTCGGACAGCTCTGACCATCAGGAAGTTCTTCCTGGGGTTCACGTGGAATCTCCTTTCCTGCAGCTTGACTCCAATGCTTCTTGTCCTAGTCTCTGGAGCAGCAGAAAACAAGCCTGCTCTCTCTCCTCGACATGACACCTCTTCAAATGTTTAAACATGGCTATCATGTCCCCTCTCAACCTTCTTTTCTGCAGGCTGTGCCTTGTGTGCCTTCAAGTCGTTTCTGATTTATTGTGACCCTAAGGCAAACTTATCACTATGTTTCCTGGGTCTGGGAGTATGTGATGCACCCAAGGTCACCCAGTGGGTTTCCATGA
Source organism: Ctenosaura bakeri (assembly GCA_948474755.1). Lineage (NCBI taxonomy): Eukaryota > Metazoa > Chordata > Lepidosauria > Squamata > Iguanidae > Ctenosaura > Ctenosaura bakeri. The sequence continues at coordinate 186,807 of CAOLHI010000995.1, read as the reverse complement.
CTGAGTGGGAAATCAAACCCTGGTCTCCAGGGTCATAGTCCAGTGCTCAAACCACTACACCGCACAGGCTCTAAGCCTCAAATACGTAGTCCCAATAAGCCTCTAATATTAGGCCTTAAAAGGCCCCATAGGCTTTGAATAATGGCTGCAGAGTCAATAGGCCTCTAAATATAGATGGAGTCAGGCCCAGAGTTGAAGGAAATAAGCTAAGCAAGGGAATCTCAAATCAACTCCCTATGGGAAGTCGTGTGGGGCCTAATTGAAAATGGGATATCCACGAAATCTCCAAAAAAGGGAACGGAGGAGCTTATGTTCCAGTCCCAGTCCTCCCCCCTCAAAACAACAACAACAAAAAACAACACTTCCCTCACCTCCTGCCTCAAAAACACAGAACCAAATGTACCAACTGCCAGGCCACAAACACACCACATGCATGCATGCAACCCACCTCACTGCGCTTACGTTGCCAGACACCAGGGAGGGAGACAAACAAACAGAAATTCCCAGAAAATAAACATCGAAGGAATTAAAAGTTAAAGGAGAACAAAAGTCAAAGGAGAACAAAATTGACTAGCAGGGGCAGATTGGAAAGCATTGCCCTTGCTCTGTCCCTGTCAGTCTACACACACTAACACTTGATGAAAAGCAAGTCAAAGGGAATTAAAAGACAAAGGCAAACAAAATTGACTGGCAGGGAGGGATCGAAAAGCAATGCCCTCTGCTCTGCTTCTGTCAGCCTAAACCAACCCAACATCCAATGAAAAGCAAGACTCTATATAGTGGTCTGTCCATTCCAAGCACTGACAATTGAAGAAGCACGTGAACGTGCAACCAAGCAATACATAATCTCATACTTTGACCTCTTCACATGCAGCATTCTGGCACCCAGCGCCAGATGCAAAGCACCCTGGTCTCCCATGGAGGCCATCAAGGTACTACCATTCTCCACAGCATCATTCACCATATGAGTTCAGATATATGTTCTTATTAATTTTTGTATATTTATGCTAATTGGATTGCTGTGGATCACAGCAGTAGTTTGAAATATAACAAAAACAACTTTTTTGCAAATCTGAATTATTTTGTACTCCATGTACTTGTCAACAAGTGCTGAAAGAGGATGTAGAATTTCCTTTTTTAGGTCCTTATGAGAACATACAGGGAAGCAGTGGCTTTTTGTACTTTAATCATACCATGGGAATGGAATGGAATCCCCTATTCTGATATGATAGTTTGGAAAGTTGCAATTTTGTTTAACTTTGAATCTTGACACTGTAACATCGTTCATAGTAGTATTTTAGTAGTAACAGAATATTTTTGAATATTCTGCTGTCCTATTAAAATCTCTTAGAGCATCATACAACTTAATAGGTATGTAATAATATCACAGAATATTAGAAAAAAACAAAAAAATGGTTAAAAAAGCCAAACAGTTTCTGAAAAGAAGAACATACTTAATCAAAAACCTCAAAATGAACCAAAACCAAAAACCCAACAGCAGCAGGATTATATTTGACACACATTGACAAGATTATGCAAAGTAATGAAAATGTTCACAAGCAAGATCATTCCTATGAACAAGTGGGCAGGGAGAATGAAGAGTATGGAATGAGACACTTGAGAATTAAGACTGATAGTTGGGATGAACTGAGAGAAACTGGGAAAAAAGAGAGAAGAGAGACTGTAGATTAGTCCAGATATTTGGTTGAATATTTTAGAGAGAAGTAACTGACTGACACAGAATGATTTCTCTGTGGATGGTAATGGCCCTTTTACATATGTAGTGCTACTCAGAACTTCAGCAGCTCTCTAGACTTCATCAACTAAGACTTGGTGAGACTAGAGAGAGCCTAAAAAAAACACCTGCTGTGGAAAATCCCAACCCTCACCATTGTCTTCATCATGATGGGGGCTCTTTGGAGCTTCCCTGGCACCCTGGATTATGCTGGACTTGATTGCTTCTGATTCCAAGGAACAATGCAAACTAATGGAGAAACCCTTCCAGTTCTCCCTCTCCCTGAGGGTAACTCAGGCAGAGAGGGAAGGTAAGGGAGGATGGCATTATGAGAGTTCATTTCAGAAAGGTTCAGTTTGGAGGACTGAATTTGGGAAGTGATACAGTAGAAGCACCTCCCAGCATGTGGGAAGAACTGAACTGGCATTGTTAGATGTGCGTGCGGGGGGTGGCAGGTGGAATTGCCAGAAAGTGGCAGGTTGTCGAAAGCCAAGGATCTGTGAAGTGTACTTCTTTCAAAACAAATTTTACTTCAGAGATCAGCTTCACAAGATCAGACTGTATTCTGACTTGGAAGCAAGTCCTGTTCATTTCAGTGGCTAAATGACACTGAATTTCCAAGTAATCCATAGACAGTCACAGAGTTGCTCAGAAGTAAGAGGCACTGAATTCAGCAGGGCTTACTGTCAAGAAATGGTATGCAGGGACCACACTCGTAAGAACGGGCAGCAGGGGGAAGATCCATAAGGATCCACATCTTGAGAATTGAGCTCATCCTGGGGGCATGAAGGAGGTGGGAAGCCCTTCTCATGTGCATGGAGTCTGGGCATGGAAGCAAATTGTAGTATGGTTGGCATAGAAGCAAAGTAAGTTGAGAGGACAAAGAAGAAGGTTGCAGTTGGGGCACACTGAACATGTATTTGAATAAGACACAGGAGATGCTCTGCTCTGAGTTTCCACAGAAGTTAATTTGCACCAAGTTCAGAGAGGCTGGTTCTATAGTCCTTTCACGCTATGGTGAGGAGATAGAAGTGGTTGGGAGACCTTGAAAGGAGCCTTCCATTCTTCTCTGCCCTTTTCTGCGGCCCTCATCTTTGCCATTCAACTGCCTTCTGGTTCACCTCCTTGGCCCACAGCTCCAGGCTGTGCAGTTCTTATGCCCATAAGGTGATGCCCTGACAGTGAAACTCCACAGAGCTGCCAGCCTGGTGGAGAGCAGAATGGATCAGGGCTTTTTTTCCTACTTCCTTTGACCTCTTTCACTTTCCCTGCCCAACAGGGATTCCCAAAAGAGCCACTGATGTCACCATCTTTTTCAATAAGGCATTATAAAGGGTCAGAAGCAGAACACAGGGAATAGAGGTACCATATTGACTTGTATATGAATTGATCCAGGTTTTTTTGGGCTGTTTTTTTGGCATAAATTTTTCAACTTAAACATGGGTATATGTGGTAGTTGGAAAGCCTTTATACAATATAGAGAGTCTTTCAGGAGTTAGGTACCACCTGTACATGATCTTGTAGAAATTTTCTTTCAGATTATAACTTAAATTTCAAACCTTTTGTACGCATCCTTTCCCATTGATCCAATTGGAATGAGTGACCCACATTTTCAGCCCATTTAATCAGACACTCTTTTACTTGTTCCTCCTCTAATTCCAGTTCCAACAAAATCTTCTACATTGTAGCTATTAAACGTTCATCATCTTTACACAGTTGGTTCTGAAAATCTGGTTTTAAGTATTCAAACCAAACAATTTTTAAATCCATTTAAATCTTTCAGATATCTGCCTATATGAGAACTATCTTATATAAAATCTCCTTGTGTTCCAGTCCTCATTTGATTTCAATTCTATTTGCTTTTCCATCTTAACTAAATTTTGATCAACGGTTTTCTAGAAAAGAGAGCTTCATGAGGTGAAACTCATAAAGGCGTCTTAGAACACAATTGTTGTTAATACTTATTCCACACTTTAAGGGTTTCTGCACCCTACCTGATCCTGGCAGCATCCCGCGGGGATCTTGGTAGAGGTTCTTCTGGGAGGGGAGTGTGACAGGAGCACTCTTCTCCATACCAGCTGCCTGCAGGGCTGCAGGAGGCATGATGACCCCGCCTCTTGCTTCCACAGCGGAGTCGGGTACCGTCCCAGTCTGTGCTAGGCAGGAAGCACAGCCATTCCTGACCCTCCACAGCTCAGGTAAGTGTGGGCAGGCGGTGGAAGGGCTGTGAAAATGCTGGTCACTGATAGGAAAAACCGATCAATGATTTGTGGCATGATCATGCTGTTACTGCAGGTTAGGCTTCCTTGGAGATACCCCTAGATATCATTTTGATATCAATAATTTGGCTCTCTTCTACCACCCCCTCCACATGTTTGTGTGGCCCCCGAACAAGCACAGACTAGGCGCGGCCACTAATTGCTGAACATTCCATTCCCCACCCAGGCAGGCCAGAAATAGCCAGATCCTTGCTTTAGGTGACCTCTCTGCAAACACCTTCATTATGTACGCACGCTGTTTACAAAGGACTCCCTGCCCCGAGCAGGCAGCTTGGCAAGCTGAATACTCAACTGCCAAGCACTCTGCATTTGCATATTGGCTAACTCTTTGTCAATTCAGACTTAACTCAATCATGCTAAATTCTGACCTTGCCAAAGCTTTGTCTCACTCCTAAAATGCATTGTTTTCCCCACGTATGGCATAGCCTGCAGTCACATTTCTCCCTATAAAAACCCCTGATTCCGAGACCATCCTCGGATCGCTCCCGAGTTCCAGACCGTCTTGCTGCCACTTTGCCCGGCGAGCTTCCCCTCAGCCCCATGTGCTGAGCTACATTGCACCTCAGCATCGCTCTCTATCTTCTTTCCAGACTCCAGGAACAGGTTCTGTATCACCCAAATCAACTATCCCTCTCAAAAATCCCGCTATCCAACTCAAACCTTTATTTTCCTTAGTTATCTGTGTGCGTGTGTTGCTTACATTGTGTGCCTGTATTTAATGAAGATCATTCATTAATTTCCAACACGGTTTGCTTCTTGACTTGGCCTGACCCCGTAAACATAGGGTTACAAGTTCCTGCTGCGTTACCCTGCCTCTTGTTTTGCCAGCAGTTCTTTTAGCTAATTTCCCCCAAAGTGTGTTGTTGTTTGGTTATTTAGGTGTCCCTCCTGGGACCCCTAGTAAACAGGGTAACAATGCCACCTGGTGACGGGAGAGGGATAGGACCTGGATGATGTCATGTAGAACCAACGTCCAGATCCCATCCTTGTCCCATCTCCAGTGCGGGATGACGACATCCTGCGGAAAGGGCCTAAATATGGCACACCTTATAAAATAGTTATTACAATTTACATTTACCTTTTTTTACCACACCATAAAAATGTGTGCCAACTGGATCTCAAGTCAGAACTTAACTTCAGAAGTTTCTCTCTTTTAAGCATCACCCAGTCTTTCAGCCACACCATGCAAGATGCATAGAAATATAATCTCAAATCTGGAAGCCCTAAACCACTTCTTTGTTTTGATCTTGAAGAATGTGTATTCTTACTCCTATTTTTCCCCCCATCACCATAAGAATTTAGAAATATCTTTCTGTTATTGTTAAATGGTATATTATTAATTACTGGAATTGTTGGATATGAGGGCGATCTGGCTGCGACATCTGTCACCCCATTGATTGCCAGGGTTGATTCGGCTGATCTGGCTGACTAGGCAGGTGTCCCCTTCCTCCCTGACCGCTCCATGTGAATGGAGATGTGAAGTGTTGTGGGGAGAAGGTGGGAACCTTTTTTTGTATGTGGTGGACTTGTCAAAATGTAAAGAAATTTTGGAAGGGAATTCATGATGTAATTCAGAAAGTTTGTAAAGTGAATCTTGAATTGGTACGGGAATTTTATTTGTTGAATATATTAGGTCAGAATCGAGAGATTAGAAGACATCAAAAGATAATATTGTATTTGCTTATGGGTGCACGATTGACATATGCTCAGCATTGGAAAGAAAAAAATAGAAATTAATTTAAAAGAATGGAAACTAAAAGTCTTGGATATGGTTGAGACTGAAAAATTAGCATATTCTTTAAAAAACAAGTCTGTTCAGAACTTCGAAAGAGAATGGCAAGGGGTAATGTATTGGTTAAAAATATACATGTGATGATTAGGTAAAAATGTATCTGTGTAAAAATGGAGGATTCATTATGGAAAAGATAATAATGACTGAACTGAGGAAGAAGAATATAGGAAAGTAGTGGGGGGAGGGACATACCAACACAGTGATGTATGTCTCTCTTTTTTTATGTGTTGTGAAAAACTAATAAAAAATTTTTATTAAAAAAAATTACTGGAATTGTCTGCAATAGGAAAAGCATTTTTCATAATACATTCATATTGGTAACCAATACCCTACCTAATAAAGACAACTTCAGTTTAGACCACCTCTGAAAATCTTGCTTAATGTCATTCCAAATGTTTGCATAATTATTCTGAAATAATTAGATATTTTGTTTCAAAAATAATTCCCAAGTATTTCACAGTTTTAAAATCTGTCTTTTCCATCAGTAAGCCTTTCTTTTCTTTTGTCATATTTTTTTGTCATCACAACAGTCTTTTCTTTATTCAGTTTGAAGTGTGCTAAGGCCTCAGATTCTTTCAAAATCTCTAGTAGGTCGGCCCCTCCTTCTAAGGGGTCTTGTGAAAAATCACAACAGTATCACCAAAAGCTCTCAACTTATATACTTGTCTCTTGATAGTAATATCTTTGATATTTTCTTCTCGCCTTATAAGTCTGTTTAATATTTTCAAAGACAGTATAGAAAGTAAAGGTGACAAAGGATATCCTTGCCTCGTCCCTTTTTGTATTTCACAAAAGCTTCTCCTGTCACCATTAATCAAGACTTGTGCCTTTTGTTTTGAATAGGTTGCTGTAATCCAAGTTAAGAAATTTTGCCCAAAGTCCACTTTCTTTAAAATTTCAATCATAAATTCCCATGAGACAGTATCAAAAGCCTTCTGTGCATCCAGGAAGATTTGGGTTGCTTGCTTTTCATTATGTGCCTCTAAATACTCCCAGTGTATTAGCTAAACGTCGTGCATTGTCTGTTGTCTTTGTTTTAGGCAAACATCCACACCAATCTTCATGAATCACTGTTTCCGGTATTCTTTTCAGTCTCTCAGCTAAGATCATAGTAAACATAGTCAATATTCCAAAAAGATATAGCCTATAATTCCAAGGGTCACTTCTCTATCTTCTTCTGGAAGCGATGTTATATTTGCACCAGTCCAACTCTCCAGCACTTTACCAGAATGTGATGAAGTTCCAGGGGTGTGGCTACCTAAAGTCACAGTGCAGCCTGGAAGTAGGTTGCTACGCAACGAGAATAGCACCTCAGGAGAGAAACCCAGAAGTAGTGTGTGGGAGGGACGGGCGGCTGAGAGAAAAAGTTATATAAAGCCACGTACCTGTAGGTGTTCATTTCTTCAGTGAGAACTTAGCAAGGAGCTGGGGGTAGACTCCCTTAGTCAGCCAGAGACTGTGGCTGTGTTGGGCCGTTTAATTCTCAGTGGAAGCCTAGTGATAGGTAGAAGAGCAATTGAACCTTAGTAGAATTTGATCAGAGTGTGTGACCTTGATTGGGAGTTGAGCCTTTGGTGGGAGTTTATCCAAAGGGCTGTTATATGATAGTTGTGATTTATATGAAAGTCTAAATATATAATTCAACTATCTGAAAAGTGCACTGAGGAAATGTATCAACGTAGACCTGCATGTGAAGTTTGAACCACTACTTTATTCTTATTGTTATCTTAGTAAATGTTACAGTTTATTATAAATACTGATTCAGCTGAGTTATATACAGTATATAAAGCAACACAGAAAACACGCTGCCATAAAATTATTAAGCGATTCTAAATAAACATTGGAAAACCTCACCCTTTTATACTAAAGTGGTGTTATAATGGAGAAGGCAGAGCTGGCTGGTGAAGACAGGGCATCTTATCAGATTGGGAACTGCCACACTAATTTGGGAGAAGTAAGGGATGGTCACACACAGTTCGAGCATGTCACACAGAATCATTAATTGTTGCAATGGCAAATATAACTGATTTTCCAGCACCTTCTAATAGCCAGCTAATAAACCATTTGATCCTAGGATTTTCCCCACTTTTATTTTCTTAATTGCTTCCACTACTTCTGCCACCATTATTCTCTCATCTAAACTGATTTATTTGTCCTCAGAAATTATTAGTAAATTTGGCAACCCCAAATAAGGTTGTATCATCTCTAAATTTCTTGGTTCTTTATATAATGTCAAAAAGAATTTGTAAAAAAAAAAATTCTTTATTTTGTCATTATCCAAAATTGTACGTACCCCATCTTTAATCTCAAAAATTCCCCTTCCTTTCCTTCCTCACTATAAGCCAGATAACTTCCTCATTTATTGGCAAACTCAGACTGTTTTCCCCCGAGTATATTTAATTTCCCTCTCAACCTCATAAACCATGCTCATAGAAAGTTATTTCTGTAATATTTTTGTTTCCTTCATCAAGGTAGAATTTGTGGGGTTCTTTTTCTTCCTCCTTTTCCTCCCCCCATTCCATATTTTGTTGAGTTGTCCGGGATGCTTTACAAGCATCCCAGACAACTCCTATCTCAGTATCTTTATTTGAATTATTTTCAAAATAATTTTTCAAAGCCTCTTTTGCCTTCTTTAAAATCTGTTCATTTTTAAAGTAGTTCTTCATTTAACCTTCAGTTAAACTGAGTCTTTTTGATTTTGGTGGATAGCAAAACTGGATTGTGATCAGAAAGAGCTTTTGGCATGACCTCCATAATTTTATTTATATTGGACAAAGATGTAGATAGCAGCAACATGTCAATCCTGGAGAAAGACTTGTGTCTTTCTGGGGAAAAAAGAATGTTCTCACAATTGGCCATGTAACACTCTCTAGATGTCTGTTAAGTCCAAATTATCCATTATGGAATGCTTCAGGTAACTTTCCTTTATCTTGTTTATTCTTTTTCTCCAATAAGCTATCAATTCTAAGATTAATGACATCACTAAATCTCCTCAAAACATAAATTTATTATCTGATGTTTCCAAAATTCTCTGAAACATTATTTTTAAAAAAAGTTTTATTCTCAGTTGGCATATAAATGTCCACCAAGAGTGCCTTTTATCTTTGAAATTGAATTTGAAATCCTATTGCCCAGTCCTCTGACTCTCCAAAAACTTTTTCTGATTCTAGTATTGTCTTGGTATAAATCAAAAATCCTCTTTTCTTTTTGTCTATTGGTGATATAAAATCTTTTCCTTATTTAGAGTTCTGTAGGCATTTTTCATGTTCCTTCCTGATATGTGTTTCCTGTAGATAATTGAAGCCTAATTTTTACTTTTCCAAAAATGAAATATCTTTTGTTGTTTAGTTGCTGAATTAATCCCCTTAATATTGCAAGATAGAAATTTAATTACCGCTTTTAAAAAATTTCTTTTCTAAATCTAGATCCATTTTCATCTGAACCTGATCATTTTTCCTTCTTCATTGTCATCACCACTTATCTCTCTGATGGGCTGATCTGGAATTTCTCACCTCCTGTACTCTTCTCCTCCTACTCCTTTTCATACTTCATTAAGAATTCTATTGCATTTGAGACTGTATTCAATATGAACTTTTTTTTGCTGAAATCTTAACACCAACCCTTCAGTATCCCCCCACCTGAAAAGGATTCCATATTGTTTTAGTTTAGTAGTCAAAAAAAGGATAATCTCTTCATTTTCTCAGGATTCAATTAAATCTTTAAAGATTATCACTTCCTTGCCATCAACTTGTTATATAGTTTGAAAATGTTGTTGCAAGATTTGATCTTTCATACTCCTTTTAACAATCTAATCTTTTCAGAGGTTTCGTTGTCAATTCTGGGACCAATTCTATATCAATCCACTTCTGTGGCAATTTCACCTCTTTTCATTTGCAGAAACTCTGCCAAAGCGTCACAAACTCAACTTGAATATTATCATTTTTGCTTTTCCTGTATTCCTCTTATTCTCAGACATTTTTTATTTCTCTTTCATTTTCAATAAAGCCATGGTATCAAGAAGCTTTTCTTGTTCAGTTGATTCTTCCAGATTTTGCATCTTTTTCTTATCACTCGTCTTTTTCTCATTCTAATCCATCTAATCCATCATTTATCTGTTTCATCTCAATGTTGATCTGAGCCAAATAAATTTTTATCTCCTTCAGGTCCAGTCTTACTTCGATTTCAATTTCTGCATATCTTCCTTTACCTTTTTCATTTCCTCTAGCAGCATCTGATTAGTATCCATCTCTTTAACTTGGTCTACTGGACCTATTCTCTGAGCCTGTGGAGCTTTTTTTTACTTCTGCTGAAGTCACTTCTGCTGCCTTTGCAACCTCTCTTCCCTCTTCATTCTTGAAAGCTGTCTCATTCACTTTTCCAAATATTCTCACTTTTTTCACTAGAGGTCAGCACAGTGCAGCTGCAGTCTGCTGCTCTGGTTCTCTTTCATTGGAAGGAAGGTTGATAGTTCAAGTAAATTTCAATTCAGGTTCACTTCCTTCTTTTCTGTCTTGCAACATGACCTTATCTGTTTCCCATAATAAATAATTTTAAATTCTAATTCCAAAATTTTATTACCTTGTCTTGTCTTTACTCGGTGTGTAGTATTTCAGTGCACTTTCTGTTTAAGTCAAAGCTTTTCCAGTTGGATTATGAAGGTTAGATTTTTAAAACATGTACTTTGTTCATCTTGTAAAATGCAGTCATTGAATTTAATTCAGTCCACCTCTAGGAAGCTTTCTTAGTTGTCATATCTTCATCAGGATGACTGGAAAATTGGTGAACAGAATTAAGCTGTCTCCTTTAGCAGCAATGTAAAAGGCAATAGGGCAATGTCTTCTTGGGTCTTCTCTGATCTGTCTAGCCCAGCGGTCACCAACCAGTGGTCTGCGGAGCAGAAGGAGGAGTAGGAAGAGGACAGTGAGAGGGGGATGGTGGAGGTGAGTCTCAGTCCCCTCCCCAGTGAAGCCTCCTTATAAATAAATAAATTTACTTGAGAATGAATAAATAAATAATCCAAAATGGCCACAGAACATCAGTCAAAATGGCTGCAGAAAATCAGCCAAAATGGCCACTGAAGTAACACTGCCTCAGTTTAAGCATCCCAAAACACTCCTGTGCAGTTTCCCAAAGGGAGTATGGTGGAGAGAAATGGCCCCTGTTCCCAACATAGTTCAAATCCCTGCTTAGCTATGGAAACTCACTGGGTGACCTTGGGCAAGTCACACTCTCTCAGCCACAGAGGCAGACACTGGCAAGCCCCCTCTGAGGAAATCTTGCCAAGAAAACTCACTAAACACTAAATATATTATTAGGATAGATGTTTAGAATGAATTGACATAGTGGCTAATGAAAAAACTTATAGTTTGACTTATCGTTATAGTACCTGCTTGATAAACTGAGAGGTGTCTGTAAATATCAGAATATAAATCAGTTGGTATTTTGACTTATTTCTGTAATATCTACTTGATGATTTAAGTTGCTTGTAAATAATAATTTTGTTATAATTAAACAAGTTCATTTCATATTATAAAATGAAACTTTTATTATCATTATTTTATAGATGTTCATACCTTTTAAAAAAAAAATTCATGTTAGTGGTCCACAGGATTCAAAATTGTGAGTTTAGTGGTCTGTGAGGTCTAAAAGGTTGGCGACTGCTGGTCTAGCCCACTGGAGGACTTGCATTGTTTCTCCAGGTGACTGGATTAGGTACCGTGACCAAAGTGGGATCCTTTGAGTTTCTTGTTCCCAAGAAAGGATTTATGCCTAGACTGACTCCTGTCACCTTTAATACATGTTGCCTGGGGAGGTTGTGGCTCAGGAACTATGTCATCCTCTGTCATGCTAACTAGAAGTCAGCAGCTGGATTTCTTATTTATATCCCATCTTTTTCTGAAATGGTATCCAGATAATAGAGAAGCATATTTCTTTAAAAATGGATCCCGAGTTCCATGACAAAATGTTAGCTTTCCTAGGTAAGATGTATAATATGCCTGGTGAGTTAGCTAGTTGAATTTTCCATCAAATATATCTCACAAATATATTCCCTAATAAATTCTCTTTATGGCTCTGGAACTTCTGTATAGACTTTCAACAGGGGTAAGTATTGGGGAAAGTTTTAAAGCCACAGCCAGATCTATTCCATATTACAAACTGCCTGTATTAAATGGAAACATGCTATCAGATTTTAGTGAAGAAAATGTTGATACTTGGTTTTGGTAACTCATAGAAATAAGATACCTTCCATACAGTCAGCATGAAAGAGGCTTGTAGAAATTGGTTCTTATAAGTCCTACGTAAGGGTTCTTATAAGGCCTGCATTAGTGAGCTGCAATAGGATGGATCAGGATAGGGTAGATAGTTGCTCTGATGAATTATCATGAGGCGTTTTTAATCACATTAAGACTGAAGAAATAATATGATCCTTCTGATTGTTGTCAACTGATAGAGGGAAATCAGGGAGTAAGAGGCAAATGTACTGTTGTTTAGTTGCACAAGGAAGCCATCTAAAAGTTTCATTGACATATCAGTGTCAGCACCCAAATATTAATTTTGAGTGCAGACAAAACTGATTGAGGTAAAGAATCTGGTAAAGCTAATGTCCTTGCTATGGAACAATGTCATTTCTCCAATAAGTTCCAAAGGAAGCAAGATTCTACCTGAAAAATGATTCAGGAATCAGGTACCTTTTCTGGATCACTAGAGATCCAACTTCTATCATAAGTGTGGGAAAGATGAACAATTTACTGTAACCTGTGCTAGAAAATAATCAGAAAATAATTAGTTTTTTTCAGAATCAGAAAGCTGATTAGAAAACGCTGGGAGATTAGCGTGGATTGGCAGAAGGAGCTATTCAGGCCCGCAGTGTAATTAACTTCCAAGCGAGATGGTGTTGGAATAAAATGGATGGTTAACACTGAAAGTGCATACAGCAAAGTTATATTTGGTACTAGATCCCAATTGCCTATTTTGCCCCCTATTTTAAGAAAAAAAATCTATAGCTTTTAACTTCTATCTAACCCTTTAAAATATTGAGTGTCACTGGTTATAGTGAGAAAAAAGTGCTCCTGTAAACCAGAAGGGAACAGTGTCTCCCCCAGTTCTCTAGAATATCCCCCCCACAAAGAAGTAACATTGCAATTTGCTGGCAAAATTTTGTGGTAAGCCAAGAAATGCACTGCGATTAGTGAAGTAGATTATATTGACTGTGCCAATTAATTAAATCAATGAGAGAGTCAATATCTTAGTATATTGGATAGGCTATATCATATTAAATTCTATCCAAGTACATTTAAATTTCACATATGTATAAAGATAAACTTAATAATAATCAGGAATGACTAGATTGACCATGTAGCATAAAGCACAGTAACTGAAACTGTCACAACATAACTAGCATAAAGGACTATGATAAAATAATAAATGGCAAGATTCCTTGCATTAATAATTTTTAGTATAATAAATGGTGAATAGTATATAAGAAAAAATATTAAACATATAAGACCAGCTCTATCTAATCTAACAAATTCTAATATCTATGATTCCAGCACAGTGTCCAGCCTTTATAGATGGTTTTATCATTTTCTTTCATTGCAAAACATTGTTTTAAAAATTTTTTGACTGCTGTGTTTGTTCCCTGTTTGATCACGGCCAGAGAGACAGTTAAGAGAGAAGCTTTTAATTTGCAAGTATATTTTTAACTGGGAAGGAGTTTTTCAAGGCAGAATAATACTTGTGTTGTCTTATCTTGAAATATTTTTCATTATCTTTCTATAAGGGGTGATCTGTCTTTCTATGGCTTTCTTCCAAGCTTGTGTTCTATTTTTTATTCTCAAAGACAGACACAGACTCCAATTATGCTCAGTACAGCTGTAAAGTTTCATTGTGGTTTTTGTGAACCAAAGTCCCTCTTCGCTGGGAGTGGCTTGCCACTAGGCCTTAATTTTCATTCCTAAGATTACAGAACATAAAGGATGAAGTAGTACTCATATGGTAGGCTTCCCATAGCAACTGGTTGACTACTATACAAAAATAAGATTTTAATCAAACATAGTTCTTAATATGCTCTTATGAATTTTGTTGAAAGTGAGACTAAAAATAGTAGGCCAGTAACATATGGCCCTTGAGCTCTTGTGGAAATGATCTTTGGCACTGAGAGGTTTCCTGCCCATTTTGCTCCATATATGTACCCATTTAGTAAAGGATATGTGGTAGTCAATTTAAAATTTCTAGAACATGCAGTTAAGGGTAATAGAAGTTATAAAAACAGTAGTTCTGGTATGCCCTGAGCCAGAGGAGGTCTGTGAAATACCTATGTTCATTAAGACCAACTGAGATTTATGTAGAATGTTGGCTTCCATTTGTATCCAAAAGACAGGGAAGTACTATCTGTTTCCAGTTCATATGTCTACTTTTTATGCTATAACGTATAAAAAGAGCATACTCCAAAATAAATGAAAGGTTTGATTCTCTTACTGGGGAAATGATTTATTCTGCAGAATCATTGACATATCTTGTGGGAACTGAAAAGATAATCCCCATTTCTAGAAAGTATTTCATGGATGCATTGATACCTAATGCACTGGTTTAGAAAAAATCTAGAAGAGTTACCGTATCTGAAATGAATGATGTCAGAAAGTATGTTCAGGGATTCTTAAACTATAGTATCATTACAGCTTGTACTAACCATCAGAGTATTGCAGTGATCTTCCGTGCAAGCAAATGATGCTCAAGATTTTACATATATGGAGCAAGAATGCAAGATATCCAAGCTCATATTACTTAGCTATTGAAGTGCACCCATTTTTTAAAAATCACCCTATCCTTTATAGATTACAGGAAAACCTTTGACTGTGTAGATAATGAAAATCTATGGATTGCTCTGAAAGAATTGGAATGCCAGGACATTTGATTGTCCTGTTGCGTAACCTCTACTCTGGGCAAGAGGTCACTATCACGACACTATATGAAGAAACAGAATGGTTTCACATTTACATTTTATCACACTATCTGTGGCACATATACGGAAACTGGGATTAAACTCAGACGAATTAGGTGTGGAAATCAGAAGGAACATGAAGAATTTAAGATATGCAAATGACATCATATTACTCTTAACATAGCACTTGGAATGACTGTTCATGCAAAGATAGCAAAAATAATGACCACAGGTAGTTCACATGACTTTAAAGTGGGTAATGAAGATATTGAAACAGTTAAAAGATTTTCTATACTTTGTCTCAGTTGTTAATGAAAATAAAAATTGTAATCAAGAAATCAGAAGAAGGGTAGGACTTAGAAGGGCAGCTATGAAGAAACTAAGTAACATCCTCAACTGTACAGATATTTCATTAAATATCAAAGTCAAAATGATCTTGCCATAGTATTTCCAATTTCTATGTGTGGCATTAAAAACACATCGTGAAGAAAACAGGCAGGAAAGAAGATCAACTAGAGGAAAGTTCTGAGGATGCCATGAATCACTAAAAAGACCAATGAATGAACTTTTTAATTGTGTATAGTTAGGTTGTTGTGGGTTTTCCGGGCTTTGAGGCTGTGTTCTATTAGTATTTTCTCCTGACGTTTCACCTGCTTCTGTGGCTGGCATCTTCAGAGGATAGTTGTAAATAGTTACTTTAGTTTGAAGTGTATAGATTTGTTATTTTGTGGTATTAATTTGTGGCATTATTTTGTATTGTATACTCTTAATTTGTCTTTGTATATATGCTTTTTTGTATGTGCCTTCTATTTCTTTAGCTTGTGTTTCATGTTTTTATTTTAATAAAAATTTTTTTTTTAAAAAAAAGACAAATGAATGAAATGAAGACATTAACAGGGCCATTGGTGACTGTGGGTCAGAGAGGTCAAACATTCCTAGGGCTGCCATAAATCTAAGCCCACTTGAAAGCACACAATAACAAGAGAATCATCACATAATCTAGAATTTTTCAAAACATAAACAATAATGGATTTGTATTAACTATGGAATATACAGTTGTGGATCAATATACTATGATCAGGATCTACACTACTTTGGATTATTCATCTGGAAATCAGTGGTTCTGGGTGAGACCTGAAGAGTTGTTACAATCACATTCCACTTGGATAGGATGGCAAGTGTAAAGGTATATCATTAAACACCAAAGTCAGAATCATCCAAACCACAGTATTTCCACTTTCTCTCTATGGGTGTGAAAGCTGGACAGTGAGGAAAACAGATAAGAAGAGAATCAGCTCTTTAGAAATGTGATTCTGGAGAAGAGTTCTACAAAGACAACTAAAAAAGATAAGCGAATGGCTCATATAGCAAATCAAACCTTCTCATAAGAAGTCAAGATGACTAAACTTTGTACTTTGGACATATGAGACAATGAGACTCATTGGAAAAGGCAATTATGCTGATAAAGTGGAAAGCAGTAGGTAAAGAGGGAGACTGCGCTATGAATGGGCTGATTCAGTGAAGAAAGCCATGGTCCTGAATTTGCAAGACCTGAGCAGGCCAGCTGACAACCAACACTCTTGCAGATCTCTATTCATAAGGTCTTCATAATTTGAAGTGAACTTGATGACCAAATAACAAGGGATGCCAAACAGAAGTCAGCATTTGTTTTATCCACATGGGTTTTGTCACTTCCAGCTTATCCCACAAAGCCCTGGCCATGCTTCAGTGATGAATGAAGAAAATTGTAGGGCATGTGAATTATTTATAAGTTTTGGTTTATTTATATAATATTGTGGAGAGCCTTTTAAAGGCACTGGACAGATTGTGTGATTATAGCTTGAACTTCTCAATAGATTGGACAGTTTATTAGACATTTGTGAAATATTTGGGTAGCATTATGACACCAGAGAGAGTTACAATTGATAGAGGCAAAATTTTACCCCTCCAGAATTGGTCTCCATCCTATAATTTTAAAGAACTGAAACATCTCCTAGGGTATTGTGGTTATTACAGGGAGTTTGTAAGAAACTGTGGAATCATTGTAAAATACGGATATGCACACTATTAGTGGATCTTACTTTTGTATACATAAACTGGAATTTGTGGCATTGAAATGGGTCACTACTTAAAATGATTATCTTTATGGAATGAAATTCTAGGTGTAGACTGATAATAATTCACTTACTTCAGAATTACTAAATAAGATGCTACAGGTTGAGGACTTGGATGAGGCCTTCCTGAAGCAGATGACCACACATTCAAAAAGGAGAAATGCAGTGTTAATGGGAGATTACAATTATCTTGACATTTGTTGGCAGTCAAACTCTGCCAAGACAGCAAGGTCCAACAGCTTCCTTGCTTGCCTTGCAGACAATTTCATGGTCCAGAAGGTGGAAGAGGCAACAAGGGGATCAACTATTTTAGATCTCATCCTGACCAACAGGGATGACTTTGTTGATGAAGTGGAGGTGGTGGGATCCTTAGGGGGGGAATGTCCATGCTCTTTTGGAGTTTGTCATTCCATGGGAAGGAGAAGCCAAGTGTAGCCATACATGCATCCTAAACTTTAAGAAAGCTGATTTCTGTAAACCTAGGGAGTTACTTGCTGAAATCCCATGGTCAAGAATACTAAAAGAGAAAGGAGTTCATGACGGATGGGAGTTTCTTAAAAGTGAGATACTGAAGACACAATTGGAAACTGTGCCAATAAAGACGAAAAATGGCAGGTGTCTAAAAAAAAAAACGGAATGGTAGACTAAAGAACTCTCAGCTGAGCTAAATGTTAAAAGAAACATGTACAGGAAATGGCAGAATGGTGAAACCATCAAAGAGGAATCCAAGCAAATAGCTAGGAGATATAGGGAAAAGGTTAGAAAAGCTAAAGCGCAGAATGAGCTCAGGCTTGAGGGCCTTTTTAGATACGTCCACAGCAAAAGGAAAAACAAGGAAATAATAAGGTTGCTGCACGGAGAAGATGGCCAATTAATAACAGAGGAAAGAGAGAAGGCAGAACTACTCAATACCTTCTTTGCCTCAGTTTTCTCCCAAAAGGATAGAAGTACTCAACCTGGGACGTGGGGAGCAGGTGAGGAAGCAAGGGAAGTGCAGCACAGAATAAGTAGAGAAGTAGTACAGGAATATTTGGCTAAACTGGATGAATTCAAGTCTCCAGGGCCAGATGAATTACATCCAAGGGCATTAAAAGAACTGGCAGAAGTCATTTCTGAACCACTTGCAATAATCTTTGAGAACTCTTGGAGAACAAGAGAAGTCCCAGCAGACTGGAGGAGGGCAAATGTCATCCCCATCTTCAAGAAGGGGGAAAAAAAGGACCCAAATAATTATCGCCCAGTCAGCCTGACATCAATACCAAGAAAGATCGTAGAGCAGATCATTAAACAGTCAGTTTGCAATTACTTAGAAAGCAATGCTGTAATCACTAAAAGTCAACATGGATTTCTCAAAAATAAGTCATGCCAGACTAATCTTATCTCTTTTTATGATAGGATTACAAGCTTGATAGATAAAGGGAATGCTGTAGACGTAGCATATCTTGACCTCACTAAGGCCTTTGACAAAGTTTCCCATGACATTCTTGCAAAGAAGCTAGTAATATGCGGGCTGGACAGGGCTACTGTTAGGTGGATTTGTAATTGGTTGACTGACCGAACCCAAAGGGTGATCACGAATGGCTGCTTTTCATCCTGAAGAGAAGTGAGTAGTGGGATGCCACATGGTTCTGTCCTGGGTCCAGTGCTATTCAACATCTTCATCAATGACTTGGATGAAGGAGTGGAGGGCTTGCTGATCAAATTTGTAGATGACACCAAATTGGGAGGGCTTGCTAATAGCCCAGAGGACAGGATCAAATTTCAAAATGACCGTGACAGATTGGAGAGCTGGGCCAAAGCTAACAAAATGAATTTCAACAGAGAGAAATGTAAGGTCCTACACTTACGCGGAAAAAATGGAACGCACAAATATAGGATGAGGGACGCGTGGGTGGATAGCAGTACATGTGAAAGGGATCTAGGAGTCTTGGTAGATCACAAGCTGAACATGAGTCAGCAGTATGATGCGGCAGCCAAGAAAGCCAACACAATTCTTGGTTGCATCAATAGGAGTATGGTGTCTAGATCAAGGGAGGTAATGGTACCACTCTATTCTTCATTGGTTAGGCCTCATTTGGAATAGTGTGTCCAGTTCTGGGCACCTCAATTCAAGAAGGATATGGACAAGCTGGAACATGTCCAGAGGAGAGCGACCAAAATGGTGAAGGGTCTAGAAGCCATGCCCTATGAGGAATGGCTTAGGGAGCTTAGTATGTTTAGTCTGCAGAAGAGAAGGTTAAGAGGGGACATGATAGCCATGTTTAAATATTTAAAGGGATGTCCTGTTGAGGAGGGAGTAGACTTGTTTTCTGCCGCTCCAGAGACTAGGACAAGGAGCAATGGATTCAAGCTGCAGGAAAGGAGATTCCACGTGAACCTCAGGAAGAACTTCCTGATTGTCAGAGCTGTCTGGCAGTAGAATATGCTGCCTCGGAGTGTGGTAGAGTTTCCTTCTTTCCAGGTTTAAAGCAGAGGCTGGATAGCTATCTGTTGGGGATGCTTTGATGTGTGTTCCTGCATAGCAGGGGGTTGGACTCAATGGCCCCTGCGATCTCTTCCAACTCTATGATTCTGTGGTTGGAGGCTGGTGGCCACTGTAGCTAATTATAATCTTAGCAGTAGGACACAGTAATATAGATGGTGATGTATTGTCATACCCATGTTCAGTACAAGACAAAGGGATATCAACTAGGGTGGTGCATGCAATATGTATAGCTTTAACAGCAACATCTTTGGATACCAACAGTGTTTCTTAAACTATGACAGAAATTCTAGGTCTTCTACCTGAAGGTATTTCTAGATCAACACATTGTGCTAGCTTAATTTTCAGTGCTTTGCTTTGCTAACTTGGAATGGTAGGAGGCTTAGACAAGACACAGAGATACATCCTGTACTATGAGCAAAGGTATCTGAGAGGAAAATGAAAGGGACTTTCATTATCTGCAGCTGTAAATATATTAGTGAATAGGAAGAATTAGAAGTATTTGATGCAGTATTATATTGTATAGTTGAGGACTCTGCTTAATGGAGAAGAGAACAAATAGTATTTCCCAGAATACAGAGGATTTGCTATGAGAACTTTGCATTATGTCATTAATCAATTTGCATTTGAATGAACTTAACACATTTTAAAGGATATAGTCCTTTTGGCACACTGTGGGAAAAAATATTCAACTTGTGCTTACCATAAACTGAGAAAAATCCTGTTTTGCAAGACTGCTGATTTGGAAAATATTATCAAACAAATAAAGTTCACTTATATAGAAACTTATATATCGTACTTATATACGAATAAAGATCACTTATATAGAAACAGAAAAAACATTGAAAATGTGCTGGTAGTTATTTTCTGGTAGACATTTTTCACAGTATGGTCTCTCTGTATGCATTCACATAGGTAGAGCTGAAGATTTTGAGAATCGGTTGTTGTAGTATGCCTTCAATCACAGGATTTTCTTGGGCTGAATGTATGATGTGCCCAAGGTCACCCAGTGAGTTTCCACAGCCGAGTGGAGAATCAAACCCTGACCTACTGGGTCATTGTCTAACCCTCAAACAACTACACTACGCTGGCTCCCTTCAGTTACTGACTCATAACTCAGGACTACATACCATATCATTCTCAGAGTGATCCTGAGCTGAAGAGTTTGTCCAGTGTGTACAAGGCAAGTTGTGTCACTCAGCTGCTGTAATTGTTGCCTCTGCAGTGCTGTACCTGTCCCATGGGCCTCCTACTGGCTTCCAGTTTCCCCTTGGTGGATTCAGACCCAATTACTGCCTTCCCACATCAATCTGTGTCTTGTCTGGAAGCTAGGATATAAATCACACCAGAGCTATTCCAGTATCTTCTGCAACGAGAATCCAGGAAGTGTCTTTTATCAGACAATTGAGGATCCTGGTTTTCATTACTAGTGATGTCAGTGTTCTAAGCTTTTCTTCATAACTGTTTTCTTTTGTGACTATATTTATCCTTTTACTTCTGATCCTTCTTAAATTTTCTTCTTTTCTTTGTTCTTTTTTTGTGTCTCCTATTCTTTCTGTTTTATTCTAGTCTGATACCTCTCTGCTGTCTTCCTTCTTCCCAGCTTCCCTTTTCTTGTTTCTTATAGAACTGTCTCTTAATTGCTCCTACAATTACTGCTGCTCATGATTTATTTCTCTTCAGATGTTTTCACATTCTTCCTCTTGCTGAAGCCTGCCTATGATACTCCTGTTTCAGCTATCCTTTCTTTTGGAGGACTCTCCATTTCTCATACAAGCCATCAAAAGGGAAGGGGTGAAATGTGGTGGGTCTTTTAGTTTATGCCAGTTTCAGCTTATTTCCTTTCCACCAACATGCTGTTTCTCTTCTTTTGAGGCCTGTGCAATGAGGCTTTTAAAAAAATCTGATTCTTGGTTGATTTTGTTTCTTTCAGGTGGTATTCCCAGTTTTAGAAAGGAAGGGTGGGGTGTGGGGAAGGAATGTAGCAGCACCTTTAACACTAACTGGTTTTTATTAGCATGAGCTTTCATGGATATATGCCCACTTCTTCAGATGCAGCACAGAGTGATAGCCAGACATTATGGGTGATTTTAATATCCACATGGACAACTCTAAGGATTCTTCCATGTTATGTTTTCTTTATTGTCTTCATTTGGGCTTAAGATTTGTTCTGACTCATCTACACCCTCTCTTGGTTATTGTCTTAATCTTGTTCTTATTAAGTATTTTTATGCCTTCTGTTTTTCAGTCAATGACTTGTGTGATCACATCTTGTTTCTCTTGCTCTTCTTCTTAGTCTTCCTCCTTCATATTCTGTTGTTTGCTCCTTTTGAGAGCTTCATTCTGATAATTCTAAAGTGTATACATCAGTGATATACACCATCCACAATGTCTTTTTCCTATCTTTAATTATTTTAAAGCTCACTTCTTCTTCCATCATTTTCTGCCAATAATTTTGCTAAATTCTTTAATCCAAAAATGAAATTATTTGTTCCAATGTGCTGTTTCTGAACCTCCTTCATTACAAACTGATTGAATGTCTATTTCTTCCACATTGCCCACTTTCCCCTATCTTGTTAGATGAATTTTCTAACACATTGGTGTCTTCAAGTCCTTCTACCTGTTCTCCTGATCCTGTTCCTTCTCACTTCTTAATCTCCGTTGTTCTGGCCATTCTCCCTTCTCTTCTCCATATTATTAATCAATCACTCTCTGCTGATTCATTTCCTTCAGAGTTTAAACATGCTACTCTTTATCCAGTTCTCAAGAAACTTTCATTTCATCCATCTTTTCTTTCTAATTATCTCCTTATTTAATTGTCTTTTCTCTCAAAAGTTTTGGAGCACTTATATATGTTGCTTCAACTTTCTCGTGTTTCTGTTTTGGATCCTTTCAATCCAGATTTCACATTTGCACTCTACAGAGACAGTTCTTTCTTAGGAAGATCACAGATTACCTCCTTCAGGCTAAGCCAAGAGGCCTATAGTCATTTCTTGTTCTTGATCTTTCTGCAGCCTTGGTCTCAGTTGATCATGCTCTTCTACTAAATTCTGCTAATGACCTAGGGTTTACTGATTCAGTCCTTAGCTGTTTCACATCTTATCTCTCAGACTGTCACTATTCACTAAGCACTATTCAAGGAGCATGTGCATAGGAGGGGTGGCGTCAAACTGGGTTTTTGTGTGAACTAAATATATGAAGTAGAATGAGTAGTCAAGAAAAACAGTCTCCTTCACTTACTTTTGCACTGAATGACATGGCAAATAAATTCTTATGAAGCAAAGATGTCTGCATATAAATGTTTATATAACTTGATTACTTTTTTAAAAAACAGAAGAAAAAGTAATGATTTTGTTGAACATCTTTTGATAATGTCTTACAACTATTACAAAATGTTCATGGAAGCTTTTGTAATATTCACAGGCAATATGAAACAGTTGTTCCACTTGAAGACTCTGTTGTCACTGAAGTCACAGCAACTCTTCAGGAATGGGCTGTCCTCTGGAAGCAGTTATATGTGGTAAGTGCTTCAAAAATAAGTATAATATTACTTTTAAGTGACAGTGATGTAACAGTCACATATGACTTAGTGACTCAGGTGAAGTCTTGACAGTATTATCAAAGACTAGGAACTGGACTTGATGACCTATGGGTCCCCTATCAACTCTATGATTCTATAATTCTATCCTTAAATACCTGTGATTGGTTTAAGATGATTGGCTGGGATTATATTTTTTAAATATATGATCCCTTCAAAATCCATCTCTTTATGCTGAAAAAGAACCTGTTGTTTGACGTTCTTAGAATACAGGCCAGAATTCTGTTGCACAGTTATGAATGTGTAACCTAGAGTTATACATTTGTGACTGTTTTGTATTCATAATTCCTATGTAACTCCTAATTTACATAAGGACTGTGAAAGTCTCCCAATCCCCACTTGCTGGCCAGAAACCCTAGTGATCATTGGAGGTCTTTTCCCCAGTCATTCAGGAAGCAGCTGGCTGATGGTCTCACCTCCCCCACCCCCCTCACAGAAGCAATCTCCAGCACAATTTCAGAGACTCTGCTTCTGTCTGTCACACTGGTGCTAGCTCCCAGGAGGGGATAGCTATTGAAAGCCAATAAAGCCTCACAATTACCATCCAAAGTGATCTGGAGAGAAATGCTTTTCCTTTTCCCAATAATTAAGGTTTATATGCTTGGTTAACAGAAGAAAACCTGAGAACTTTCCATGTGATAAAAGTAGTTGTAGCTTGCAGGTCTGCTGTTTTGGATCATTGCTTTTATTCATTCTAGAATTTAATCATTCTTTTTAAACTACTGAGCTGATAGGCAGTTTTTCATCATTGAGAAATAGTAAATTGTATCATAGAATCATAGAGTTGGAAGAGACCCCAGGAGCCATCCGGTCCAACCCTCTGCTATGCAGGAACACCCATCAAAGCATCCCCAACAGATGGCCATTCAGACTGTGCTTCAAAACCTGCAAAGAAGGAGACTCTACCACACTCCGGGGCAGCATATTCCACTGCCGGACAGCTCTGACCATTAGGAAGTTCTTCCTGAGGTTCAGGTGGAATCTCCTTTCCTGCAGCTTGAATCCATTGCTCCTTGCCCTAGTCTCTGGAGCAGTGGAAAACAAGCCCGCTATCTCCTCGACAGGACATCCCTTTAAATATTTAAACATGGCTATCATGTCCCCTCTTAACCTTCTCTTCTGCGGACTAAATATACCCAGCTCCCTAAGCCACTGCTCATAAGGCATGGCTTCTGGACCCTTCACCATTTTGGTCAGCCTCCTCTGGACACGTTCCAGCTTGTCCATATCCTTCTTGAATTAAGGTGCCCAGAACTGGGCACACTATTCCAAATGAGGTCTAACCAAAGCAGAATAGAGTGGTACCATTGCCTTCCTCGATCTAGACACCATACTCCTATTGATGCAACCAAGAATCACATTGGCTTTCTTGGCTGCCGCATCACACTACTGACTCATGTTCAGCTTGTGATCTACCAAGACTCCTAGATCCCTTTCACATGCGTCCCCCATCCTACATTTGTGCCACGTGTCCCCCATCCTACAGTTGTGCATTCTATTTTTTCTGCATAAGTGTAGGACCTTACATTTCTCTCTGTTGAAATTAATTTTGTTAGCTTTGGCCCAGCTCTCCAATCTGTTATGTTGAGTTATAATATATATCAGTATCTAGTATAGGCAAACTGTACCTCACATTTGTAAGCAAAATTATTTTTTTATCCTTTTTCTGATAGTATCTTTTTTCTTCATTCTTGTGTACGTCTGTGTCTTATCTGGTCTTATGCTGATATCAGAAGTGGGAAATGTTTGTGGAAGTGTCTCTCTGTATATTTATACATGTTTTTCTGAGTTAAGATTATGAGTGACAGGAGATAGGTTTTTTATCCCAAGAGAAAATGATACTTCTTGGCAGCAAGCCTGCCCATGTTGTATTGTGATGTCATGATGATTGATAATGAAAACATATCTTAGGCAGACCTACATTTGCCACTTGTTTCTACACACTATGTTAGTAGTTTACTATGTGTTTCTATAGTCTATGCTATGAGTAGCTGGTATTCTACTTATTCTATGAAACATGTACAGGAAGAAACATGTACAGGAAATGGAAGAATGGTAAAACCACCAAAGAGGAATTCAAGCGAATAGCCAGAATATGTAGGGAGAAGGTCAGAAAAGCTAATGCGCAGAATGAAAGCTTTCCAGAGACATCAAAAACCATAAAAAGGGCTTTTTTAGATATGTCTGCAGCAAAAGGAAAAACAAGGAAATGATAGGGTCAATGCGTGGAGAAGATGACCAATTAATAATGGGGGGAAGTTAGAAGGCAGAACTACTCAATAACTTCTCTGCCTCAGTTTTCTCTCAAAAGGACAGAAGTACTCAACCTGGGGCGTGGGGAAGTGCAGCACAGAATAAGTAAAGAAGTAGTACAGGAATATTTAGCTAAACTAGATGAATTCAGGTCTCCAGGGCCAGATGAATTACATCCAAGGTTGTTAAAAGAACTGGCAGAAGTCATTTCTGAACCACTTGCAATAATCTTTGAGAACTCTTGGAGAACAGGAGAAGTCCCAGCAGACTAGAGGAGGGAAAATGTTGTCCCCATCTTCAAGAAGGGGAAAAAAGAGGACCCAAATAATTATTGCCCGGTCAGTCTGACATCAATACCAGGAAAGATCCTAGAACAGATCATTAAACAGTCAGTTTGTAATTACTTAGAAAGCAATGCCATAATCACTAAAAGCCAGCATGGATTTCTCAAAAATAAGTCATGCCAGAGTAATCATATCTCTTTTTATGAAAAGACTACAAGCTTGATAGATAAAGGGAATGCTGTAGACGTAGCATATCTTGACCTCACTAAGGCCTTTGACAAAGTTTCCCATGACATTCTTGCAAAGAAGCTAGTAATATGCGGGCTGGACAGGGCTACTGTTAGGTGGATTTGTAATTGTTTGACCGACCAAACCCAAAGGGTGATCACGAATGGCTGCTTTTCATCCTGAAGAGAAGTGAGTAGTGGGATGCCACATGGTTCTGTCCTGGGCCCAGTGCTATTCAACATCTTCATCAGTGACTTGGATGAAGGAGTGGAGGGCTTGCTGATCAAATTTGCAGATGACACTAAATTGGGAGGGCTTGCTAATAGCCCAGAGGACAGGATCAAATTTCAAAATGACCGTGACAGATTGGAGAGCTGGGCCAAAGCTAACAAAATGAATTTCAACAGAGAGAAATGTAAGGTCCTACACTTACGCAGAAAAAATGGAATGCACAAATATAGGACGGGGGACGTGTGGGTGGATAGCAGTACATGTGAAAGGGATCTAGGAGTCTTGGTAGATCACAAGCTGAACCCGAGTCAGTAGTGTGATGCAGCAGCCAAGAAAGCCAACACGATTCTTGGTTGCATCAATAGGAGTATGGTGTCTAGATCAAGGGAGGTAATGGTACCACTCTATTCTTTATTGGTTAGGCCTCATTTGGAATAATGTGTCCAGTTCTGGGCACCTCAATTCAAGAAGGATATGGACAAGCTGGAACATGTCCAGGGGAGAGCGACCAAAATGATGAAGGGTCTGGAAGCCATGCCCTATGAGGAATGGCTTAGGGAGCTTAGTATGTTTAGTCTGCAGAAGAGAAGATTAAGAGGGGACATGATAGCCATGTTTAAATATTTAAAGGGATGTCCTGTTGAGGAGGGAGTAGGCTTGTTTTCTGCCGCTCCAGAGACTAGGACAAGGAGCAATGGATTCAAGCTGCAGGAAAGCAGATTCCACCTGAACCTCAGGAAGAACTTCCTGACGGTCAGCGCTGTCTGGCAGTGGAATATGCTGCCTTGGAGTGTGGTAGAGTTCCCCTTCTTTGGAGGTTTTTAAGCAGAGTCTGGATGGCCATCTGTTGGGAATGCTTTGATGTGTGTTCCTGCATAGCAGGAGGTTAGACTCGACGGCCTCTGGGATCTCTTCCAACTCTATGATTCTGTGCATTTCTATGATTGTTTGTTTTTATTTATTTAATATCTTCATGGGCAGTTTAGTCCATGTTGTTGTACTTATTCAAAGGGATTTTTTTCATTTGTATACTTTTTATTGATCTGTTATTCATATTGCATGGGGAATTACTATTTTGTTCTAATAATCTTTGTATTCATTTTTTAAAGAAATTGGTAACATTTTCCAAATAAACACTGGAAGCACGTCAAATACATAAGTGAATATATAAAAAGAGAAAAAAGCAAAATCTAAGCAAACATAGAAACATAGAAATTAAAAGGTTGTGAGTTTTCTGGGCTTTGAGGCTGTGTCTCTGAAGATGCCAGACACAGATGCAGGTGAAACGTTGGGAGAAAATACTAATAGAACCCGGCTTCAAGGCCTGGAAAACCCACAACAACCTATGGATTCCAGCCATGAATGCCTTCGACTTTACATAGGAATTGGCCTTCGTAATGCTTGTGCATCAGAAAATACATTTATGTTTGTCTCACTTCTAAATTAGTGGGAAAAGGCTGGCCATGTTTGCTATTACAATACCACTATACTTAAGACTACATGTTTAGTACCTACTGATTTTGATTTGGTTCTTCTTCATGGTGTCTATTACTCATATATGTCATTCATTTTGGCACCTGTGCAGAGATCTTTGGACGATTCTAGAGCTCTGTTTTGGTGTTAATCTGACCTGTCACTTGCACACATATAAGTTATGTGTTCCTACCAAAAACCCATTCTTTGCCATCTGCCATCATGGTAGAACCATTAGGAATTCTCAGCACCTGGCTTTTCTCAGTTCATCAGTTCATCTTTTTGTTCACCAAGGTCTTATAGCATTGAAAACTTTTTTCAAGAAGTGTCTCGAGTGTGGAGCAAAGGTTCTTTTTTTTTAATGTTTACATGCAGAGTCTTCTCTATGTGACCAAGACCTTGCAGTTGACTTGTGCTTGATTTGTCAGATCTTTAAATGGAAAGCAAGGAATAACAGACATTCTCATCTTAAAACTTTGCAATGGGACATAACTCTCAAAACTTCAGCCCTAGCAGCCCAGAAGAAACCATGTTATATAGCATAGGTGGCTATCTGCTCCCACTCTTATGTGGCTATAGAACAATTGCCAGAACGTGTAGCTCTACCCCTCTTCGAACCTCCACAGAAGGGAAGTTCACTGCAAATCAGGGCCACTGGTTGTGACACTAAGGAGTCTCCCAAGCTCTCTTCCAGGGTTCAAAAATATAGAGACATTCTCCTTATGGCAGGTAAATCTCTAGAGAAACATCTGTAAAAAGAGAAGCATCTACCCTCTTCGACTTCGTTGGAGCCTAAGAGGAGGATGAGGAGAAGGGGAAAGAAGGATAAGGATCAGCTTCTGAAACCCTCCCAGATTTTGATTATATCAGGTCTTTCCGCTCAGGAGCCCCAGCCACCATCTCACATCTTCGCTTCCCCAAGTCCAATCTTGGAAAGAATCGCTACAGTTTCAGATATGCAGTCTGGTGACATTCAAGTTATTGTTTCCTACTCAGAGGAGGAGATTATTGACAGAGTCTGAAGCCCAGCTCTTTTCACCACAAGGCCTCAGTTTCCACTCCAAGAGCATCAGTTCATGGTGTTCTGGAATGTATTGAACCTGACAGGGAGCCTCAATTTCCTATCACATTAACAAGACTTTAAAACTAGAGAAAGTGGTTGAACAAGAAGAAATGAAAAGTGCCTGTACAGAAATCAAATGCAGAGAAAAATGAGTTAAATTATGGGGCCTTGAAGAGAGACAAGGAGAGGATCTTTATTCCCACTTGATAATAGAATCATAGAGTTGGAAGAGACCACAGAGGCCATTCAGTCCAACCCCCTGCAGTGCAGGAACACACATCAAAGCATTCCCAACAGATAGCCATCCGGCCTCTGCTTAAAAACCTCCAAAGAAGGAGACTCCACCACACTCCGAGGCAGCATATTCCATTGCTAAACAGCTGTTTCTGTCAGGAAGTTCTTCCTGAGGTTTAAGTGGAATCTCTTTTCCTGCAGTTTTAATCCATTGCTCCTTGTCCTAGTCTCTGGTGCAGCGGAAAGCAAGCCAACTCCCTCCTCAACCTGATCCCAGCACTAGCACATTTTATTGGTTTAACAACAGAACAGATGGATTTGGAAATAGAGAAGGTGTTTAGAATAAATTGTCTTATCACCAAGAAGAAGAAGAAGTAGTGTACCAAGAGACATCATGATATATTTAGTGAGAGAACACATAAAAGAATTAATACTATGACAAAACTATTCAGGCAAATTAATTGTGGAAGATAATGAAATATTTTTTTTAAAGATATCCCTTCACAAGTATTAAAGAGAAGAAAGGATTACCGTTTTGTAACTCACATTCTAAAAAAGAAAAAGATAAACTACAGATGGTGTAGACTTTAAGGTATTTCTTGTATGTTTCACCAAAAAAGATAAACAGTGAACACTACTATGAAACCCTGAGAATTTAAATGTAGATGCAGAGAAGTAAACAGAATGATAGATGATGAAGTACTGGGCCCCTCGACAGAAGACAGTGGAGATGAATTAAAATTAAAAGAAAAGGAAGATTATAGAGGAAAAACAGACAGCTCCCCTCGAAAGAATCCCAGCTAGTAAGATCAAGAAGAAGACTTAGAACCAGAACAGGAACTCAAGATGGAATTAGAGTTAAAAGAAGGAAAAAAGAGCGAGAGAAAGGAGAAAAGAAGAAATTCTAAGTGATATCAAACATTTGATTAATATCTAAAAGAAAGAATAATGAATATCAAAGTCCTTTCATGGAATATAAGAGAACTGAACTCTCCATTCAAATGGAAAAGAATTTCCACACTCTTGAAAAACAAAAGCTGGATGTCATTTGTCTTCAAGAAATACATATAAGAACCCAGAATCTAAAATAATTTTAAAAAACCCAAATTGGGAGACTTTTCGTCAACAATGATAAAAAGAAAAGAAAAATGTGACTTTTTATGTAAACAAAAGATACAAAGCCAAACAAGAATTCAGTGATTCAAATGGTCATTTTTTAAGGATTGAGATATTAGAAAGAAAACCCTTAGTGGTTGGGGTGTATGGACTCCTAGAGCATAAGTCTTATTTCTATGAGAAGATTCTACAAAAAATTTCTGAAGTAGAATATGAAGATATGATCTTAATGGGTGACTAGAACAGGGTGATAAACCCAACGCTGGATAGAATAGTGGATAACAAAACAAATACAAATCAAAGGAAGTTACACCAAGTTTTCTTAGAGCTCAAAGAAAATTTCTCCCAGATGTTCATTTGGTGTTATTTATATGGCAATGAAAAAGCATACACTTATTTTTCTGATCAACACAAGACCTGGTCTAGGAAGGATATGTTTCTCTCTTCTAAATCTCTAAGAAAATTCAAAAGATGGAGGTATTGTCAAGATTAATATCAGATCACAGCCTGATTTTACTACGATTACAAGAGAGTAAGTCAGAATATCAATGGACATTAAAAGATTCATTATTAAAAGATGAAAATATAATTGAAAAGGCCAAATTAGAGCTGCAATACTTTTTTTGAGAATAATCAGAACAAGGGGACTCCAACAAATGTACGGGAAGCTAGTAAAGCCATAATGAGGGACTTTTTCATACAACATAAGGCCTATTTTTTTTTTTAAAAAAAAGGAAGGAGCAGGAAGAAAAATTAAATGTAGAACTAGAAAAGAAAGAATCAGTTAAAGAACAACCCCCCCCAAAAAATTCCAAAGATAAAACCTGAACTGAAAGCCCCACAAAAACAATTACTGATTAAAGACAGCATAGAAATTGAAAAGAAATTGAAATTCACAAGACAGAAATTTTTGAACACTTGAACAAAATTAGAAAATGGCTGACATATAAACTGAAAAAAAGAAAAAAGGTTAATCTTAGAAATCAGGAAGGGAAAACATTGTATAGACAGCAAAATAAAATAAAATCCATTTTCATTAATTATTTTAGAAACTCTTCAAAGAGACAGATCAAACAATGGAGAAAATTGAAGAAAATAAAAAAAATCTGGACCAAATAAAAATTCCACAAATTGACAAGATGGCTAAAAATGAACTAAATAAACCAATTGCCAAGACAGAAATTTTATTAGCCATCAACAAATTAAAAGTAGGGAAAGCACCAGGTCTGAATGGCTTTACGGCCCAATACTATAAAACTTTCTCCAATCAACTAATCAACCCCCAGTATGAAATGTGGTGAATACTAAAGGCCAACCAACTTCTTGGGGCAAAGTCACCATAACTTTAATCCCAAAAGAAGTGAAAAACCAGCAATAGTGAAGAATTATAGACTGAACTCTTTGCTTAATGCGAATTGTAAACTATTTGCATCAATATTGGCAGAGAGGTTGAAAAAGATCTTGAAGAATTGGATACATGAACATCAATCAGGCTTCCTCCTTAAAAGACATTTAAAAGGTAATATGTGGATAATTTTAAACGTAACTGAATATTTCTACAAGCACAATGAGAAAAAGTTAGCAATGGTATTTTTGGACATGGAGAAGGCATTCCATAATGTAAATTGGACTTTCATGAATGAGCTCTTCAGAAGAATGGACTTAGGCAACACCTGCCATTTGGTGGCGCCATGGTTAAATGCTGGTACTGCAGCCAGAACATTGTGAATTCGATCCTGCAGGGTTCCAGGTTGACTCAGCCTTCCAATCTTCCATAGGTCAGTAAAATGAGTACCCAGCTTGTTGAGGGCAATTAGCTGAATACATTGTAAACTGCTTAGGGAGTACTTCGCATAGATCGGCGGTATAGAAATGTAAATGCTATTGCTGTTGCTATTCTTAAGCTAGATAAAATTGATTTATGAAAATCAATTGGTGCATTTTGTAGGGCAGTGCTCTTATCAGTCGTGGCATGACCCGCTATCCTTAGTGAGTTTAGGTTGCTCTTGTCCCATAGGTGTGCATCAGAGATGCCACAAAGACAGTAACATAACTTGCCCTCCTCACCTCTTCATGTTGTCTCTGCTCCAGGTCTTCTAATGGCAGACTTGGAACTGGGTTTTTAGTGGGAACGCACAGCTTATATGCATGCGGGCAAGGGGGCAGGATTATCACCAAAATTCAGCTCTAGAAGCTTCAAAAGATCTCTGCACAGGAACAGAATGACTCCTATGTACAAGTTCACAGATGAGCACTCAAAGAACCACAGTTACAGTAACCAATCTGTTTAAGTTGGGCAGCTGAGGTGTCAATTTCAAGTCATGGTTCCCAAAATTTTATTTACTATGAGCAAAATTTTATGGTTGCCTGACTGTGAAAATGTATATTTCTGAAAACTAACACAATAATTAAATATTGGGAATGAGCTATGAGCAGCAGTCTGGAGTAAATCAGAACTAAAGAGTAAAAAGATAACGACTGCTCTTTAGAATTCAGAATTTAGGACTGAAATAGAACCCACAAGTAAGGAACAAAGAGCAAAACTGTGAGCATAGAGCACATCAGAGCTTAGAGAGATCTTGTTGCCCAATCAAGATTTCAATACAACACATGCAAAATAAGGTAGAATGCTATGTTTGTAACACAAAGCCTTTTCTAGAAGCAGAATAAACTTAACTTTTGATTGCTATGCTTCCCGCTTCCCTATAGCTAGAGTCTTGTGGCTGGAATGTAGAAAGTATATCGTCATGTTTCTTTTATGAATCCTTTATTTTTAAATTTTGCACCATCTGTACAGGAGTACAGTTGCTCTTAAATACTCTGCTTTCATTTATTCCTGATTTCAAGAGAGAAGTATTTAGAATTCATTGCTGTTATTTCTCTTCCAAACTGGGAGATACTCAATCACCTGAATTCTCTGTTAGAGAGAATGATATTTATTAATTGCGCTGCTGATTTTTTTTTTTTTACTAATGTTTTTGTAGGCTGTAATAAAAGTGGGTCCACAAAGCAGACACATAAAACAAAACCTCAGTAAATTTTGTACCAGAAGTGATTAGAAAATAGAATGTTTT
The DNA here is from genome assembly GCA_948474755.1 of Ctenosaura bakeri. NCBI lineage: Eukaryota > Metazoa > Chordata > Lepidosauria > Squamata > Iguanidae > Ctenosaura > Ctenosaura bakeri. The sequence continues at coordinate 153,910 of CAOLHI010000995.1, read as the reverse complement.
GGTCAGTGAGTTGCTTTGTGTTTAAATGCATGAGCTGATTTTGTTAGTCTTCCCTATCTCAACTCTGCTTTTGGCTAGTATGAGGAAGACCAGGAAAGCCGTGCGGTATAATAGGAGTTTCCTTAGTTGTACACTCGATTCAATCCTTTGGACAGAGTTATACAGTTAACTCCCCTAGAAATAAATAACTTTGATGTAAAGTTATTCACATATGAAGATAAATATTAAAGTACAAGTTGCATTTTTCTCTAAACTTTAAAGTACTAAACTTTCATTTTTCTCACTTTCTTTCTCTTCCCTACCATAAAACCTTCACAGAAACATAAGATAGATCTCTTCTACAAACTGCGTCATGTCATGAATGAACTGATTGATCTTCGCAGACAGCTGCTATCTGGTCATTTAACCCAGGACCAAGTACGAGAGGTCAAGAGACACCTCACTGTGCGATTGGACTGGGGTAATGAGTAAGTATAGCTATAATTTTGCTTTAATGAATTCAAAGTGGTTATGAAGCAGAACTTGTGAGCAGTTAGAAAATGCTTGCTGGCAGCTGAATATAGATTTCAGTCTCTCTGTTCTCTTCTTTCTAACCATATTGAAGAAAACATGGTATAAATTAGAATGTTGACATTTCAGGCCTATTTCTCTTTATCTAGTGAAAACTGTAAATTAATATACAGATATAAAGTCTGCTTTGCTTGTATCAGTGCCTTTGAGCTTTGAAAAAAAAATCAAACACAGTAAGTGCAAAACCAAGATACTTCTAAATCACCCAGAAATAAAGTTGAAAAACTAGAGCTAAAGGGAATTATCCTAGTTTGTCTTCTCAATCTCTGGTTTAACCATAAATACATTTTTATATATCTTTATTGTTATTTTCTCTCAGAGCAAGTTTTGCCTCAACTGAGGGGAAACATGGGATGTGCCCAGACTTGCTTTTTTCTCTCTGTTCTTTCTCTGACTATCCACTTCTGCCAGCCCTGAACAGGCAGGAGATCACCAGAGAATGGAGCAGGGATTGAGAAAGAATCTGGACTATCTGCTCTTTGACAGAGGTTGGATGATGGCAGCCAAGGATTTGCTAAAAGATCTGGGTTGCCTTGAGAGCAGTCCAGCAGAATCCAGAGTAAGATCAGCACAGCTAGGTGAGGCAGAGCTTTCTTCAAGAGCTATCTGAAAGGCAGAGACTGAATGTTTGAATTTAATGGATCCACCTGTCCTGCCTATTGCTGGAACTCAGTGGAATCCCAGTGTGGAGCATGTAGTGATTCAATTTAAATATTTGAAGGGTTGTCATGTTGAACAAGCTTGTTTTCTGCTGCTCTAGAGAGTAGGACATAGAGCAATGAATTCAAACTACAGGAAAAGAACTTCCTGATGGTAAGAGCCATTCAGCAGTGGACTATGCTGTCTAAGAGTGTAGTGGAGTCATCTTCTTTGGAGGTTCTTAAACAAAGGCTGGATGGCCATTTGCTGGAGTACTTTGAGTGTGTGTTCCTGCATGGCAGGGGTTTTGACTCGATGGCCATTGTAGTCTCTTTCAACTCTATGATTCTATGATTCTGTTATTCTTATTTTGTCATGCTAATTTTTGTATTTGGGGTTTTTTGTTTTTGTTTTTTTTTGCAATGTTTTGCACATTATCATGGAATACCTTGTGGATAAAGGGCAGTTTATAAATGTAAAAATAAATAAATATCAAGTTGAATGGAACAACATATGTAAATTGCATTGACATATGGATATAATCCAATTGCATGTGCGTTGTTTGAACTGGAGAAAAAGTGGGTCAGTTAGGGCTGAGCAGATCCTGTTTCACATTCAGATAATATAGTGTGTTGAAAACAAATGTACACAGCCCCTATCTCCCAGTACCATGGAGACTGCTGTGCAGATGGCTTCACCTAATTACTCTCCTTAAATACTGTGTCCAAGTTTGACAGGCTCTTCTTTGGTCCATCATTATAGTCTTTTGTGGAATTGAATGATAGGTTAACGTAGAGAAAATTGCTTCTTTAGAACTGGATATCTCATGTATAGATGGGGCAAGTAGCATTCTGACAGACAGTGGGAGTCACTCATCTTTCTGTCTACATTGGCTGATGTGCCATGACTCCCAGGGTCTCCTGGGCAGCTTGCTCTGTTTAAACAAAAGTTACAGCAGAAATTGTGAGCATATAGTGAGTGATATCACAGTGTAAATACAAAACTTCATCAACAAGTAATAATGTACAAGGAACATTGCATACCTCTAAGTTATATCATTAGTGAAAAAAGTTCAACATTTTAAAAAATTATATACAGCCAGCCTAGACACTCATTGAATAAATTCAAGTATGAATCTGTAGCACCATTATGTTATATTTTCATATCACTGGTTATGTATATGCTTACATATTGGTTTATTTATTTTGGCATATAGTTTACTTGGAGTATTATTTGCTATTTGTAGTGCTTTCTGATGTGGCTTTCATTGTTAGGGACCCTTCCTCTTAATTTTGGTATTTAAAAAAAAATCATCCAACAAAGAAGAGTCCTGGGGTACACTGCTCTGTTGAAACTCCAGTAGAGGGATTCAGCTTGTCTTTTCGGTCTTTCAGATCTATGACCTCTGCTCTGCATACATTATCATATTGAACATGGAGGCATTCTTGAGTCCTGCCACTTTGCTGGGCCAGGAGAAGACCCATGTGGCATGTGGGATTTTAAGGGCTGCAGAGTCCCCCCCACATGCCCCATACCCCTCCAACATTGTTTTTTCCCCCTTTTTCTGAAAGAAATCTATTACATGGGGGTGCGGGGCAATTTCACTGTGTTGCCCAATGTGTTTTAAGCCGGGGGAGGCCATTTTTTAAAACAAGAGGTCATTTCTCGTCACTTCTGGTTTTGAAAATAGTCACTTTCCAGCATAAAATATATCAGCCTGCCCTTGAAGTCTCTCCAAAATTGTCTCTACATAACTCCAGAGGGTATGTGGATCCCCCGTGGATTTCAGCACTAGGTCATTGTTGTACTCTGGCTATGGGAAGTGGTAGCCAGAGCTTCTCCATCATCCCTGCTCAATCTGAAGCATGGATTGGCTATGCAAGGCAACTTCAGGGCTTTATGTAAGTTGGAGGGGGTGGTATACAGTTCAGTGCAGTGCACATCCCCATGTGAATATTTATGCTCTGCTCAGGGGATGTTGAATTGAGGCCAGTGTCAACCATCCATATATCTTCAAGCCATGTCCTGAGTGGGACTGTGGTAATGTGCATGGGTATGGTACCATCAGTGATACACAAATCCATGTCCTGTAATATATAATCTTCTGCATGGTTTGTGACTCACATAATTGGGGTTTATGCTTATGCAGAATATCTTCCAGATCATTCCAGAGCTTTTTGGCAGGCTCCATGCTCCCTCCCTCCTGCATGCCTATTTGGATACATCCAGCTGCTTTTCTCATTTCCTTTTCATCTGACTTGCAAGCAAGTGTATTTGGAGCATTCTGCATTTTAGTGATTGTTTCAAGCAAATACCTCAGTTTTCCTAATTTTATCTTGCTTTTATTTACCTCAGTTTCATTTCTTTTTCATCATTATTCATCAATTTATTTTCTTCCTTTGTCCTGACATCTTTTTTTCCTGTCACTTTGTATGGCCTCTAAGGCCTCTTGCAGGAGTTAAAATACCTCAGTCCAGCAGTCATTTCAAGTGTTTGTGTTGCCTTGATGGACATAAAATCTAGTCTCTTAGCCTCCCACCAGAACACCCAGCTGCCATACTACTGCTCAAAATGGGGCATGGGAAAGGGATCAGACGGTGATGCCTTCCTTTTCATGTGGGGGGGAAGTATTCCTTTATATATTTCCTCCATTTCCACTCCTAACCAAAGTGATATTGCAGATCAGAAGAGATTGCTCCAGTTACATTCTTCTTGATAGCTCACACAAGTGTGGCTACAGTCCTGTTACAGCTCTTTGGGGAGTATTGCAGATTCCCCCTGTAGGACAATGCAGTCTCAAGAGAGGGAGGACCCATCACATCTCCACAAATGCCATGCTTATGGCATGGCAGATCCACCATCTGTAGAGCTAGACCAGATATGGGACATCTGGAAAGGACCAGGAGACCCCCCACTGAAAGGTTGTACAACCACAAATGGTGAGCTTTTTCCCAATATGTGGCCAATCAACCCTTCAGCTCCTGTAATTCTCTCTCTTTTTTTACATGTTTTCTCATTCATGATCAGCTTGTTAGATAAAGATTGCTTTGGTGAAGGTGTATCTGACAGTGCTGTCCACCTATCTGACCTGGTGCATTCTTCTTCTCCTTCTCTTTTCTTTTTCTCTTTTCTTGTTGTTATAGTGTGCCCTCAGGTTGTTTCTGATTTATGGTAACCCTAAGGCAAATTTATCATTGGGTTTTCTTGGCAAGATTTCTTCAGAGGGGGTTTGGCTTTGCCTTCCTCTTAGGCTGAGGGAGTGTGACTTGCCCAAGGTCATCCAGTGGGTTTCTGTTGCTGAGTGGGGATTTGAACTCTGGTCTCTAGAGTCATAGTCTAATGCTCAAACCTCTGCACCATGCTGACTCACTTTTCTCATTACCAGAAGTTAAAGAAATTCCCAAAGGCATTAAGAACCTCTACCCTGGACCTCCTAAACCAACCCCACCCTGGAACCTATCAGCTGTTTTGACTCAGCTTATCAAAGTGCCCATTGAACCTTTGTCTAATGTCCTCCTTGATTACCTCTGCTATAAAGTGCCCTTTCTTCTGGTGGTTACATAGGCCAGAAGGGTAGGACAGCTGTACACCTTGAGGTGTGATGCTCCATACCTAACTTGACACAGGGTAAGATAGTCTTATGGCCAGACAGCTGCTTTCTACCTAAACTGGTTTCAGAGTTTCATTTACCCCAGAAAATTGTATTCTTTCTTACTCTGCCTTTTTGGTTGGAATGCATTATATATGCCTAGATATGCAAAGGGCACTTGCCTTTTATGTTTTTTGCATGAAACTCTTTGGGAGATCATATTGGCTATTTCTGTGTTTTGCTGACCAGAAGAAGGGCCTTCCAAGTGTCTTCATAAACATTTGCAAAATGGGTGGTCAAGACAATCAGGTCCATCAACTGACCAACCTGCCCCTTGATGAAAGCCCTAGAAGCCATTCTACCAGGGCCAAGGCAACTTCATCAGCCTTTGTCAAGGGGATTCCCCTATCAGATCTGTGTAAAGCAGCAGTGTGGGCCCATCCATCTACATGTACAGGACATTTCAGACTGGACCCAATGGTGAGGACTGACGCATCCTTTGGCAGTATAGTTATCTTAACCACTTTTTCCTGATGTACCTTCTCTCCTCTGGAATGAATAGCTTGCTAATCAACACTCAAATGTGTGATGCACACAGACCAAAGTGAAGAAATGCAGATTGGTTATGTGTAAATGTCATCTTTGAGAGATTATCTGGGGGTTCACAAAACTCACCCTTCCTTCATGTGACAGCATAGCTAATGGTAGCTGCATCTGTCACCACTGTATCAGTTGTATGGAAATTGAGAAAAGGAGTGCCAGTGCATGCACACAGAGGACAAAGGACACAGCCAAAAGTAAATCCTTCTGGTTCCTAATGGTGTCAACTGCACAGGTGCAAACTCATATACGTGAATGTACAGATGACCATTTGGAGAACAACAACAACCAGCATATATGTCTGCACCCATTGCTTTACAAAGACACTACATCTGCAGGTGTTTGTGAAATTGTTAAGAGTCTGTACAGAGAATACTGTGACTAGGCATCTTGAAGTCTAGTCCTAGAGTAAATACAATCAACTGGATCAATTTCTAATGGAAACGTTCAGATTTCATATTCCATGACAACTTTTTACGTTCTAATGTAGTAATAGAGTATAAGAACTTTTACTAGGTTCTCATATTCCTCCTTAATTCAGTCCCTAAAGCATCTTCTGTAGATGTGACTCTATTCTTTCCTTGATAATCTCAAAGAAAAAAGGAGGTTTTATAAACGTCACTGGGAGTATGATTTTAGGCCTCCTGTGTATTGATTCATTTTCCCTGCCATGAAAACAGGTAGCTGTATGAACAGGCAGTTACTGTGAAGGATTAACATAGCATTAGTGAATGAGAATCCTTTGAGCTGAAAATCCTTGGTGTTAGGGGATTGTTAACTAAATTTAGCATATCAGATAAGGTTCAAAGGTAACTGTGACAGAGTGCATTTATGGTGATTGTGATGAATGCTACCAAATGCTTGCTTATTTAATAAGTAAGCACTTGCTTATATGTGTATTTGAAACCAAGACAATTTTTATAATGATGTTATAGTTATTAGCATTGTCCACTTAATTTTCAGAAATAGATTACAGGTTGTTTGGGGGAAGCAAACTATCTAAATATCCAGTAGCAAGACAAAAAGCCCCATCCTTGTGGGGGGGGAAACATTCCACATCTTTGCTGAAACAGCCTTACCTTTTTTTTTATCCTTTCTGTGCAGTTATGCATGTGGATTGTTCTGTCTGTGTAGAATAATATTAGAAATCTTGTTGAACAGGGGTGGGAATTCTGAGGTTTGTAGGCTGTGAACAGTTTCCAGAATCTTTTTTCTTTCTTTCTTTTTTGCTGGGGGGAATCCTCCCAAAGCACTAAAAAGAAGTGTGGGGAGGGGGGAAAGGTTCTTAACAAAAAACTACTTGTGTTCATAGAAACTGCCAGGAGCTGCAGTTTTATCTTAAAGCAGAGTGCAGGATTCTCTGTACCTTCTTTTACTTAACAAAAATTCTCAAAGGGGCTTTACAAAACCAGAAGTAGGTTTTCATCCCCCTACAGTTTGATTTTTGTAGCATGCAGGGATTGGAGGTTGGTGCAGTGGATTATGGTGGTTGAAAATTGGCCCCTGTACGGGGACTTCCGGTGAGGAGACACGCCGAACGGGTGGAAAATCCTGGAGCTCCAGGACTCCACGACCGTCGCGAGCGGGAATTCCTCTAAAAAGTTATACAATCTAGAGGAAATTGGTCCCTGGATTAGAGGGGACCACGGAGGAGGCTTGTCGGGGATCCGCTAATTCTAACGTGTCACTAGAAGAGGAGAAGGAGAAGAGGCACGTCTGATATAGGGATTGCAGAGCCGCCATTATCGCGACGGTTCGCCTTCATAGGCTGGCTGTGTCCCCACTGCTACAGAACCCAGTAAGTAAGACAAAGCATAAAGACCATTGAGTAGTTTTCCGAATAAACTTTTACTGTGAGAAAAAGGAGAGGTAAATTGTTCTAACTCCGAAAGAAGACGAGTTCCTGGGGGATTTAACTCTAGGACTGAAGAGGTGGTGGCGGAAGCTGTCGCCACGGAGTGGCTGTCCTGCTGGGCTGCCGAGTTGGAAGGCTGATGCGAAGAGAGAGGAATGTCCTATTTCCCATTCCTGAAGTGTGTGTGTAATATTGAATTTTGCCTATTTTTGAGTATATTGAGGAGCGTTTAAAAACTTTGAAATTAGTGAACGTCGGAACTTTAAGAAAAAAAAAAGATTAGAGTGGTGACTGACATGGCGGAAGAGGGGTGGTGAAGACGGAAGAAGTGACGGAGGAAAGGAAAGTGACGGAGAGAGGAAGAGAGAAGGCGAGACAGTGAGAGTGAAAGGACAGTGAGAGAGAGAGAGAGGCGAGCGGAGACGCCGGATCGGGACGATAGACCCAGGCAACGGAGAAAGCAGAGAGAGGGGCGGAGAGCGACGGAGAGAGGAAGAGAGGAGGCGAGACAGCGAGAGCGAAAGGACAGTGAGAGAGAGAGGGAGGTGAGCGGAGACGCCGGATCGGGACGATAGACCCAGACGACGGAGAAAGCAGAGAGAGAGGCGGAGAGCGACGGAGAGAGGAAGAGAGGAGGTGAGATAGCGAGAGTGAAAGGACAGTGAGAGAGAGAGAGAGGCGAGCGGAGACGCCGGATCGGGACGACAGACCCAGACGACGGAGAAAGCAGAGAGAGAGGCGGAGAGCGACGGAGAGAGGAAGAGAGGAGGCGAGACAGCGAGAGCGAAAGGACAGTGAGAGAGAGAGAGAGGTGAGCAGAGACGCCGGATCGGGACGACAGACCCAGACGACGGAGAAAGCAGAGAGAGAGGCGGAGAGCGACGGAGAGAGGAAGAGAGGAGGCGAGACAGCGAGAGCGAAAGGACAGTGAGAGAGAGAGAGAGGTGAGCGGAGACGCCGGATCGGGACGACAGACCCAGACGACGGAGAAAGCAGAGAGAGAGACGGAGAGCGACGGAGAGAGGAAGAGAGGAGGCGAGACAGCGAGAGCGAAAGGACAGTGAGAGAGAGAGAGAGGTGAGCGGAGACGCCGGATCGGGACGACAGACCCAGACGACGGAGAAAGCAGAGAGAGAGGCGGAGAGCGACGGAGAGAGGAAGAGAGGAGGCGAGACAGCGAGAGCGAAAGGACAGTGAGAGAGAGAGAGAGGTGAGCGGAGACGCCGGATCGGGACGACAGACCCAGACGACGGAGAAAGCAGAGAGAGAGGCGGAGAGCGACGGAGAGAGGAAGAGAGGAGGCGAGACAGCGAGAGCGAAAGGACAGTGAGAGAGAGAGAGAGGTGAGCGGAGACGCCGGATCGGGACGACAGACCCAGACGACGGAGAAAGCAGAGAGAGAGGCGGAGAGCGACGGAGAGAGGAAGAGAGGAGGTGAGACAGCGAGAGTGAAAGGACAGCGAGAGAGAGAGAGAGGTGAATGGAGACGTAGGATCGGGACGACAGAGAAAGCAAGAGGAGCTGAGACAGTGTGAGCAAAGGACAGTGAGACAGCGGAGGTGAATGGTGACGACGAACTGGCATGACAGATCAAGAAGACGGAGAATTGGTGAATAATAAATTGTAGTAATTATATTGGTTTATTGAGCATTACCTCTAGAGGCTAAATAAGAGTTAAAATATTGGAACTTTTGGAATATTTCTGCATTTGAGATTTCTAAACATTGGGTTGATATTGAATTGAATTGAATTCTGAATATTGAACAGGATATTGAATTGGGACTTTAGATATTTGAAAGCTAACAATTGATATTAGAGATTTGATATTGGATATCTGATGCTTAGAATCTGAGTTAGAATCTGAATTGAATGTAACATAATAATAAGAATATAAGAGAAATTGAAACATAGATTGGATTGTGTGTAAAGTGTGTAAAGTGAAGCATAATTGTGGTAAAATATTGAATATTGATTGATTTGAGTAAATATTAGAGAAATCTGAGACACTTAAGAATTTAAGTGTTGTGAATAGAACAAAAAAAAAGTTTAAGATAACAAAAGAAAAAAGAAAAAAAAAGAAAAATTAAAATTAGACAAGATGATGGCTGCAGGGAAGAGGAAGGCTGGGGCAGGGGCCCAGTCACAGATACAAACCTTACTACAGAGAAGAGCATCAACGGAAGTCAAGCCACCAACGTTGGAAATGAAGACGGGGAATACAGAGTGTCAGGAAATGAGTTCAAAGACTGAAATGGGTGTACTGGAAGGAATTCAGAAATTAACCTTGTTAATGGAGACAGAAATGAAAGAAAGCAGGAAGGAAATGAAGCATATGAGAACGGAAATAAAAGCAGACATCAAGAAAGAATTAGAAATATTCAACGGAAAATTAGATAATATCTCAAAAGAGTTAAAACAGATGAGTGACAAGATGGAGTTGATGGAGGATAAGACGAAGAGGATAGAAGATCAAATGGTGAAGACAGAAGAAAAGACAGAACAACTTGAAAAGACAACATTACTCATGGATATAAGAACGAGAAACAAATCTTTAAAAATAAGAGGTTTAAAAGAAGAAGATCAAGAGAATCTATATAAAAGATTGATAATTCCTCTGGCTTCCTTCATAGGATGGGAACCAGAACAATTGGACTTAGAGATAGACAGAGCATTTCGCATAAACTCTGTGATAGCGAAAAGGAAGAAACTCCCACGTGATATTGTGATTTATTTTCTGAGAGAACGGGTGAAGGATTTGGTGTTAAACAGTAGCTACTCAAATAAATTGAGAATAGATGGTATGGAAGTGAAGGTATTTAAAGATATTCACCCAACTGTGCTCAAAAGAAGAAGAGAGTATAATTTTGTTACTCAAGCCTTGAGAGAAGCTGGAATAAAGTACACGTGGGAGAGAACGGAAGGAATATCAGTAATCTGGAGACAGAGAAGGATTGTTTTGAACACAGTATTGAAAGCAAAAGAATTTATGAGAAGACATAAAGAAGAATTGATCAGGACAGATAATCAGACAAGTGATCGAAGGGAGGAAAGAAGAAAAGAAGAAAACCAGACAAATCAAGGAATGGAAAGGAGAATAAGGAAAGAACAAATGCAGCAGGAGATAGCAAGAATACAAAGAGAAGAAGAGAGAGGACGAGAGGAGAGAGAAGATGAAGAAGAAGAAGACACAGAGGAAGAAAGAGAAGAGGAAGGAGAAGAAGATCACAGCTCAACTCAGGAATTGGACTTAGGACTGGGAGAAGCACAAACAGAAGAGGTTTAACAACATTAAGTAAAATTGATTCAGATTAAAATGAAAATAAAATTCTTATCTTGGAATGTTCGAGGTTTAAATTCCCCACATAAAAGGAAGTGTATTTTTCACTATTTAGAAAAACTAAAAGTTGATGTTTTAGCAATACAAGAGACCCATATTAAAGAGAAAGATCTAAAATACATTAGAAATCCCAAATTAGGTCAAAGCTTCTCTTCGTCAATTAATAAAAAGAAGAAGGGAGTAACAATATATGTGAGTAACAAACATGAAGCAAAGCAGATATATTGTGATGAGGCAGGTCAAGTAGTAATAGTAGAAGTAAAAATTAAAGATTTAAAAGTATTAGTGACAGCAGTGTATGGCCCTCTAGAAAATAAAAGCAAATTTTATCAGAAATTGTTAGAGATATTAATTGATCTAGGGGAATATAAAATGATTCTTATGGGAGACTGGAATGGAGTTTTGAATCCCCTAACAGACCGATCAGGAATAAATTTAGGAAATAGCAAAGCAAAGCAAGGAAAATTACCAAAAAGTTTGTTCAACTTATTAGATTATTTGTCCCTAGAAGAAGTAAGCAGTAAAAGTACTGGAGGAGATTTTACATTTTTCTCAGATCGATATAAAACATGGTCCAGAATAGATAGGTTCTTTATATCTTCCGATTTGAAAAAAAACATCTTAAGTATGGAAACACTGCCTAGAACTTTCTCAGACCACTGTCCAATATTGCTGAATTTGTGTTATGGTGGGAAGACTGGGAATTGGAAATTAAATGAAAATTTATTAAAAAATGAAGTAATAGTAGCGAAAACTCATAAGGTACTAAAAGAATTCTTAGAAAATAATTTGGGAAAAGAACAATCAGCTCAGACAGTGTGGGAAACTAGTAAGGCAGTGATGAGGGGGTTCTTTATAAGTCAACAAGCTTGGTTAGTTAAATGTAGGAAAAGAAAAGAAGCAGCTATATTAGATAAATTACAAGAGAAAGAAAGGGAGTTAAAGAAAAGACCTAAAGATGTGAAAATCAAGAGTGAAATTCAAATATTAAAAAAACAATTCTCCCTAATAACCATGGAAGAAATGGAAAAGAAATTGAAATATATAAAACAGAGACATTTTGAATATGCAAATAAACCAGGGAGATGGCTTTCATATAGATTGAAAAAAGAGAGAGAAAAGTAATATCACAGAATTAAAAGAAGGCCAGACTATTCACTATCAACAGAATAAAATTAAGAATATATTAGTAAATTATTTTGAGGAACTATTTAAAGAAAAGGGCCAATCACAAGGACAGAAAAGTAAGATAAGAGACTTTTTACATCAAGTAGACATATTAGAGGTGTCAGAAACACAAAGAGAAGAGTTAGACAAACCAATTAAATTAGAGGAGGTTAAGGAGGCAATAAGGAGTTTGAAAGAAGGGAAAGCACCGGGACCAGATGGGTTTATAGCAACATATTATAAAACATTTCAAGATCTATTAGCACCATTGCTAGTCCAAGTAATGAATTCTATAAGTAATGGAAATTTACCAAATTCGTGGAAAGATTCTAATATTGTGCTAATCCCTAAAGAAGGCAAAGATAAACAAGATAAGAGAAATTATAGACCAATATCATTATTAAATATAGATTATAAAATTTTCACTGCAGTATTAGCAAATAGATTGAAGAAGTTTATGGTTGAGTGGGTACATGAGGATCAAAATGGATTCCTACCAGGTAGGCACTTGAAAAATAACATAAGAGTAGTTATAGATACAATAGAGTACTACCAAAAGATGAATCAAAAAGAATTAGCACTAGTGTTTTTAGATATTGAAAAGGCCTTCGATAACGTTAATTGGAATTTTCTATTCGAAGTGTTGAATAAATTGGGATTTGGAAAAAGGTATAAAGATTGGATTCAAGCAATTTATAGAGATCAAAAAGCATGGTTGATAGTAAATGGAGAAAAATCAAATTCGTTTAAGATTAATAAAGGTACAAGACAGGGATGCCCACTTTCACCATTGTTATTCATCATGTGTTTAGAAATGGTAACCACTAAAATTAGAAGTAAGGAGGAAATAAGGGGAATGAAGATTAGGGGGTATGAATTTAAGATTCAGGCGTTTGCAGATGATATGGTATTAATATTAGAGGACCCAAAAAAAAGTATAAAACCATTCATGGAAATAATGAACAAATTTGGACAAATAGCTGGTTTACGTATTAATAAAGATAAATCAGTAATGATCACAAAAAACATGACGCAAATACAAGATGAAGAATTAATAAATATGACAGGGTTTAAAATAGTGAAGAAAGTAAGGTACTTGGGAATAATAATAACGAAAAACAATTCAGAATTATTTGATAACAATTATAAAAGAATCTGGAAAGAAATAAAAGAAAACTTGAAAAAATGGGAAAGACTTAATTTATCTTTATTAGGGAGAATATCAGCAATAAAAATGAATATACTTCCAAAGTTAATGTTTTTATTTCAAAATTTACCGATAATGATGAATGACGAAGCATTCAAAAGGTGGGAACAGGATCTTAGTAAATTTATTTGGAGCGGTAGGAGACCTAGAATCAAGTGGAAATACTTAAAAGAAGCAAAAGAGAGGGGTGGTCTAAGTTTGCCAGATCTAAAATTATATTATGAAGCTGCCACATTAGTTTGGTTAAAGGATTGGATTTCATTGGAAAATACAAAATTATTAAGTTTAGAGGGATTTAATTTGTATTACGGCTGGCATGCGTATATTTGGTATGATAAATATAAAAATTATAGAGAATTTTTGGATCACTATGTTAGAAAAGCGATCTTGAGAATTTGGTTAAAATTTAGGGGGAAATTGTATTTAAAATTACCACATTGGACTTCACCTCATGAAGCTTTCCACAGACTAGAGAAAATAAGAATAAAAGAATGGTTAACATATAAGGACATAATTAAAAGAGTAGGAGATAAGATCAAATTAAAAACTAGGGATGAATTGATAGCGGATGGTTTCTCAACTCATTGGTTCCTTCACAGACAACTTGCTGAGAGATATAAAGAGGACATGAAGGATAGAGGGATAACTTTAGAGGAAAATGAATTTGATAAAATTTTGAAGCCAGGTGTAGAAAAACCTTTAAGTAAGATTTATAAATTATTATTAAGCTTAGAAATGGAACACGAGGTAATCAAAACAAATATGATAAAATGGGCCCAAGATATAGGTCATACAATAACTTTGAAGCAGTGGCAGAATGCTTGGAAAATAAATCAGGAATTCACTAGTTGTTACGACATAAAGGAAAATTTTTATAAAATTTATTATAGATGGTACTTAACCCCAGTTAGAATTTCTAAAATGAATAAAAATAAGAAAATAGTTAAATGTTGGAAATGTCAAGAAACAGGAACCTTTTTCCATATGTGGTGGAAATGTAAAAAAGCTAAAACCTTTTGGTTACAGATACACAAACATATAGAGAAAATATTTAAAACTAAATTTGAATTTTCCCCAGAATTATACCTTCTTAATATTTTAGATGGGCTAAATAAAAATATTAGAGGAAAATATTCAAGAACTATTTGCTACATGATATATGCCGCAAGGATCGTATTTGCAAAATATTGGAAGATGGAAAATACACCCCAGGTAGAAGAATGGCTTCAGAAAGTATACGACTTGGCAGAGATGGATAAGCTAACACTGTATTTAAAGGATAAATCGAGAGAAACATTCAATCGAGAATGGGAAATATTAAGAGAAGTTTGGGAAGAGAGGTGGGGTAAAAGTGCATTAATAGGTATGTATGATTAAAGTGATTTAATGAAAAGATATGAATTTGACGTAATAAAGGGAATAGTGTAATAGGATTGATTAGGAATTAGAGTAAGTAGGTAATAGGATAAGAATAATAGTTAAGAGTATAAGCAGAGTAGAACATAGATAAGTCAGTAACTGTAAAAATAAGAGTAAAATGAGCAGGAGAACAAGAAGAGAAAAGTTGCACTCAATGGTATAGAAAAAAGAAGTTCGGGATTGTATGGTGGAAGAAGAATGGGTTTGTATGGAAGATAATGACCGGAAGTATTGTTAGTTAGTAAAGGAGATGCAGAAAAATGAAATTGTATCTCCATTTAGATTACTTAAGAAAAGAAGTAAGGAATGAGTATGTATATGTATTGTTATTATGTTGTGTTGTGTATGGTGATGTATGTAAGGTAGATATGGTTGTAGATAGGATACATAGAAGTGTGATAGATGTATATGTGTATGTATTTGATTTTGTATTTTTATGTATATGTTGTTGATTGTGTTTTGGACAAATTGTATGTTTAATAAAATTTATTTTTAATAAAAAAAAAAAATTTAAAAAAAAGAAAAGAAAATTGGCCCCTGTACCTTTGCAGCTCACTCATCCTTGTTGTAAAACAAAGATGGAAAATGTCTAACCTTTATGATGTTGACCTGCAATTCTCACACTGTGAGCTATGTGGGTTACACTCCAGCAACATCAAAGTTGTGTCTCTGTCTCTCTTAGTCCCACTGCCAACAAACTCTTTGCAAGATTTTCCTGTTAAATCCACCAGTCACTATGATGTCAATAGGACTGACGTGGCCTGCATTCTCTACTATACCTATATATGCCTTGGTACCCTGGAACTGATGCCTTGTAACATCTTCAGTTCACTGTCTTCATTGTAGTTTCTTTTTTCTTGACTCTGCTCTGTGGGTTTTTTTTCCTTCACTTTGGACATGCTTATTTTCAGAAAGTCTCTGAGCATACTTACTGATCATACTCTCAGTACTACATTGATTCATCATTTATGCTGTATTAACGGGAACAAGAAAGAGCAGGAACAAAGAAAACATCTTGGCTATAGACTTGTTTGCTTCAAATTGTCCAAGTAGCTGAGACATATGCTGTGGCAGATATGGTCTGTGTAATGAATCTGTCATCTAGTCTGATCTTCTCAAGTCTGAATGTAGTTACTGTCAAGTCCTACATGTAAACCTAGCCCCATTTGAAGAACCTATTTTAAAAAAAGTCATCCTGATACTTCAGCATATCTGTTCTATTTAATGCTTTACATTGTCTAGTTACAGCAAGCTCTGTCACACTCCTAAATTATGAATCACACATTTATAATACCTGTGCTTTCTGAAAATCACTTTGGGAGATTAAGTCAGTTTCACACATTTTTAAGCACATAAATTATTCCCAGCAGCAAAGCTGTTATGCAGATTATAGTTTAGACGAAGCAAAATATATTGTATTGATGATAATAACTTTTTGTTTTTCGTAGACATTTGGGCTTGGATCTTGTTCCACGGAAGGACTTTGAGGTGGTTGATTCAGATCAGATCAGTGTCTCGGATCTGTACAAAATGGTAAGTTCTCTTATGGAGGAAGAAAGATGTTTTCAGTATGTGAAGACCTTTTAAAAAATGTAATCAAGATACATTTGTGTAAATATTTGTATGCTATTTCTAGAGGTTGAGAGCAGCTTATAAGAAACACAGGCCTGCAAAATTGAGGGCCATAAAAACTTTGAAAAAAATAATTTTAGAAAAGTTTCGCTTTCTAGGTCCAAAAATTAGCTCAGATTGGCTCCAGGTTTTTTTCATAACTTGCTTTGATAGTTTTGTACTGTAATATGTGACTAAATGAAATTACCACATGCAACCAATTTATGACTAGTTCTGAATATATTTATTTATAAAAACTACACAATTTTGTAAAACACTTACATTTGCTGATATGAAACAGAAAAATCAATTCAAAAGCACGAGAAGAAATTGCACTGTAGTGTCAATGTTTGCAGTTAATCAAAGCTGAGTAACAACTGAATTGATAAAAATATTGAATTTGTGAAAGAACTCTGTATGGTATGACATTTTTATTGTGTTTTTCAAATTTAGCACCCAAAAATATATTAAAAGCAACTACAGTATTGAAAAAAGTTTTTTCATCACAGGCCTGTGTAATTAAAGAATACATTTAAACAATAATAATAATAGAATGCAATGATTTTAATGTGTATCAGTACAGTTATTTTAAAAATTCAAGAGAAAATGGATAAAAATACCAAAGGTATATAGAAATTATCACTTTTTAGTTTATCATCAAAGAAAGGGCCTACCAGGCTCCCTGGGAAAAGGAATTCCAGAAAAATGTCTCTGAAAGAGAAGCATCTTGTGACCAATACTGCACTTGGAGGAAAGAGCAGATCTTGAGAAAGATCTCAAAGGATCTGAATGGAAGCCAGCATTCTGCAGATGTGGTTGGACTGCAGGAAAATGTGAAAGGCAGAAGCCTGGAGGGGCCATACCACTATAGAATCTTAGCTGTTGGTAGTGTCTCTTTCCATAGGGAAGTCTTCTGTGTGTACGTATGCAAATCTGTGCACAGCTGCCTTTGTGGGTTGCAGTCAGTTTTTCTGATTCTGATTTGCAATGTGTAGCTTGCATTTGAGATTAATAGATAGGATTTCTCCCCATTAGTTCTGATTAGACTTCTCAGTGTTTTAATTTAAATATGATTATACAAGCCCCCCTAAAACAGTTGCTAAGTAAGTAAGGAGTAAATTTTGATAATAAGAATAATGCATTTCTGCTTTCATCAAGATATGATGACCTGTATTTATCACAGTATTGTTTCTAGTTAGAAATTTTTTAAACAGAAGTTTAAATTTTTTTATCTGCAGCTTTTTTATATGTGAGTTCTTGTTATGTTTTTATCTTTCTTTTGTACTTGGATGAGAGGTACCTTCAGAAGATGCAGACAGTACAATATGTATTAATGATTAAAATTGTAGGGAAAAAGCTTGCTTCTTTATTTGGATGTACCTGTCTACCACAATGGCACCAAAGGTATTGACTTCTAGTCCTTTTATTTCAGAATCAATATTCTTCATTTATCTTGTAGTAGCTATCCATGTTTTATTGTGTGCATAACTAGGGCTGTACCTATGGATTTCAGAGGAATTCAGGGGTACCCAGAAATTGATATACTAATGCTATTTTTTAGGTAAAGCTGAACAGTTTAAATTTGTCTGGTTTGTTTCTAGATAGGTTTCTGAAGGATTACAGGCTGAATGTTGAATGCAACATTAGCGGTAAAAATATAAAAGGAGTTCTACTGCTGGTCATACTGGCGATAGTGGAGGAACCAGCAAAAGCAACAATGAGCAAAAGTCAGTATCTTGTGCAAGAACTTGTATAAAGGGAATCAGAGTATAGGCCCTGACACCTATAAAAAGAGAGACAGACTCAGGTTGTGTGAAAGAAGATTTTTCCAGAATAGCCCAACATGTTTCTGCCACAGAATAGTTTAGTCTAGTTTAATAAAATTATTTCTTAATTGACATATTTTATATGCAATTCAGTATGAGGTATACATGTATATATGCATATGTTTGTGTGTTTTTTCTATTTATGCATTGTCTGTAATTGTTATTAACTATGTATTGTTCTGTGTATGTATGTTCCCCACCATTTTATT
Source organism: Ctenosaura bakeri (assembly GCA_948474755.1). Taxonomy (NCBI): domain Eukaryota; kingdom Metazoa; phylum Chordata; class Lepidosauria; order Squamata; family Iguanidae; genus Ctenosaura; species Ctenosaura bakeri. The sequence continues at coordinate 135,881 of CAOLHI010000995.1, read as the reverse complement.
TTAACTGCCCTGAAGAAAGCCACACAAAAATTTTCTGACTGAAACATGTTGGCCTGTTTTCAGAAATAAAATCTTCTTTTACATGTCTTGAGACCATGCTTCTCATTTTAAATTGACCTCAATTAACGTTTCCAGTCCTTTTTGCTTCTTTTTTTTTTAATAATTACTTAAGGGTGAAAATGTGTTTCTATAAGCAGTAATAGCTACAGCTGATAAAACGACACCAGTGTCTCAGCATTTAGTCTTTTGTTGTTGGGCAGGTGTTTCGGTAAAATTGGTTCAGGAAGGTCTTGCGTCTTCCCCTTGACACTTACATGGCATGGGAATAAGGATTTAACAAAACAGTTTAGTTGTTTTCCTCCAGTAGGATAGATTAGGGATGGGGGCATATTTTTGTAGTGGGCTCCTGTTAGAAGGTTAGAAGATGGTTTGGTTCATCAGAATTGCACTTGTTTTAATTTTGTGTAAATTTGATAATGGAAAATGTTAATTCTGATAATGGAAAATATTAATGGTATTAATAATAGAGTATAGGGATATATTTTTATATTATCAGGCTAGTAATTGTTTGGATTTCTCAAAAACCCACATAAATTTTAATCATAGGTAATATCTAAAAATTTAAGGTAGGCACATAGAGAAATACGATTAAAAACACCTTTAAAGCCTTTTCAATTTGGATTACTATTTAAATCTTTACTGAGAGATTAAATAAGCACACTAGAGTCTTGCTGTCCATTTTTTTCTTGGTAACATTAACCTTTAGAATGGAAGACTTCAAAACAGGGTCATCCTCTGTTTCAATTTGGTGGTATTTCTCCTATTTAAAAAGAAATATCAATGTTGTGTTCAATTATTTGTACCTATAGTTTTTGTCAGAAACCAGAATCTGTGTATAATTTTTTGATATCACAGGAATTAATGGCATTAATTTCTTCTTCTCATGTTAAAAGAAAACAAAAAAAAAAGCATATTTCTCCTTTAGGATATGCAGGGGAAAAGTTTGAATATGAATGTCTAAAGTGGAAGAAAGGGTGTTTGAGAAGGAGTAATTCGTAATAGGCATAGACTTTCTAAAATGCACTTGAATACTTTTTTATAATAACCTCTATACTAGCATTTTTAAACCACAAAAAAATCAGTGTAGAAACTTAGACCCTTATCTCACGATGGCGCCATCCCAGCATGGGGATGCATTGCTGCCAACCCGCAACATGTGCATTGCATGATGTTGTTGCAGTCCTGCTGTTGTCACACTCCCAGCTGTCATGATAGCACTGTATAACATTTCTGGAAAAAATCCAGTAATGGCCTCCTTTTATGCAACAAACTTGTCATATGCAGTTGTGTGGGAAGGGCAGAACCGCTATCAAGTGCTTCCTTCTGCATTACAGCCCAGGAAGAGAAGGGCTGTACTGTGGAAAGGAGCAGTGTGTGTCCCAAATGCTACCCATCCACTGGCAGTAGCATTGTCAGGATCGTAATGGGACATTGTGGGATTGCAGCATAGTATGGTAAGGGCCTTAGTTCATGTTGTGCTGTTCACATTTTGCCCCTACATTGAATTAGTCAAAGCTCATTTGCAGGAAAGTAAGAGCATAAATCAATGCAGAAAGTATACCACAGATCAAAAACAAAATAACACAATATCAGCCATGCAAAATTAAATGCAGTATAAGCATTGGCTGGTATCCTTTTAATGACATATGTCTTTGTAGCTTGCATATGTCAGTTAGTCCTCTAACTTTTTTGGTGGTGCCAGATGGAGGAATTCAGAAAGCTCATCCTTCCTCAGCCATGTACATTTTCTTGTTGGGCAACCTCCTCCCTCCCATTCAGTAGCTTGGGGAAGATGAGGGCCAGGTAGCCAGCTGCCTGTGCTCCTGCAGTTGCACATAAAAAGAAAAAGGCATCCTCCTGGACCTTCCATGGGCCCTCTGGATATCCATGTGATGATCATCTTTCAGCAGCTGCAGGTACAAAACCATCTGGGTGCCTGGGTGCTTCTTATCCTCCTGCTGCCCTCATCTCTGACCACTGAATGACCATGGAGGGCACCTTACCAGCAAACAGGTAAATTGTGCATGTGGTGAAGAGGGATGTGATGTAACTATGCCTAGTGGAAGTTCATGATCCACCAGCGTGATGTGGTATCTCACCCCATTATTCAAATCTTCTGCAATCTGTGGTAACCAAAATGCTTTCAGGTTTTGTTTGTAAGAATAGTCAGTTTTGATACTTTTTTCCAGCCAGTTCTTTGTTGCCTGACAAAGTCTTATATAATGCTACAATACTGTATCTATTAAAAAGTAGCTGTCACTGATGTAACGATACTCTCAATTTCCATAGCCTGTTGCACCAATGGGTTAATCCTTAGTTAATCCAATACACCTGCACAGTGCTAAACTTTAATGTAGTACCTGGGGTATATTAGATCATGCCCATTTCACTGCAATGTGGGGAGGTCATCCTTGCAAAGGATCTTGCTCCTTCCATGCACTTCAGAGACAGAGCTTTCAATTAATCAATCACTTCCTTCACCCTAAGTAGAAGAGCTGCCTTCTCCTCCCAGTTTCATCCTGCTTCACATAAAGTAGGACAGAGCTGTCACTCAGCTCCAGCAGAAGGATAAATTGTAATAGCTAATTGGGCTAATAGTGGTTTTGTTCTTTATCACAGGCTCTTCCACCTTAATGAAGATGGTTTGGCAATGGATAGAGCCCAAAGCCCCTGAGATATATTTGGATGAGAGGACTGGGAGTGTGTGGGTGACTTCAGTGGTTGGGATGCCTGCCCAAGGACATGTCCATGTGGTGGGCTGGTCTGTCTTCATTGAGAGATCAAGCACTGTCTTTGTCTGGGCCATAGAGTAGTGGAAAGCTGTGGCAGCACTTCAGTGGGCAGAGGAAAGGACACAAATGTGAAGGAGTGCACAGTGGCTGCTGCATGGATGAGTGATACTGGCATCCATGTTTTCCACTTACCCCTCTTTATTGAAGACCAGGCCTTGTGCCTGAGCTGTGCAACTGGATTTCCTTAATAATACATTAGGTGCTGAGAGCTCAGACGTTGTGGGATGAGAGGAAGGCAGCACCAGTTTCAGCAGCCACCCAAATGCCAGTTGAGCACAAAAAATATTAAGGGCACAAAAAACACAGACACATGCCCAGTGCAGAGGAGACCATCTCACAGAGGTCAGTTTTACAAACACTCACTGAAGAGCCATTCCTCTAAGTTCACACCCTCTCCACCAGATCTTCATCTTTGAAGGCTTGCAGGGGGTGGGAATAACCTTAGAAAAAGGAATTTGTCTATTTCTTTGCCCCCATGCAAGGCAAAAAGGAAATGCAAATCTCATTCCCAGTGTTGCTATGTAGGAGTTTGTTGCCTCAGACCTCCCCTTCCTCTCAGATAGAGAGGATGATAAACTCTCCCCAGAGGAGAGAGAAGTTTCCCCAGAATGGGTATCAGTTTGTTTATTTACATCTGAAGAATTTCCTATCCTCTTCAGAAAGGTAAAGAAAACATTGAACTTGGCCTCTGTGGACCAAACCCCCAGTGACAGGGTACAGAGATTGCTGGAAATCTAATCCAGGATAAGCAGAATTTTCCTGTTGCTCCTTTCTCTGAAATTATTACAGACTCAACAGAGGGGGAGTAGACTCTTCCAGGCTCTGCCAAATCTGCTCCAGTCCATGTGAAACACTTTTATTCCTTGCCAGCAGAGGTTATGGAAAAGTCAAAACTCCCTCTTATTCATGCTTCTGTGGCTAGGTTGATTTTGGGGATTCTTTTTCCCAGGAATGAGGAAGACACTCCCTAAAATGCTGAGGATAGAAAATTAGAGGCATTTTTTGCGAGTCTCACAAAGCCACTGCTCTTGCTATTCAGCCTTTACATGTGCATCTTAGTCCTTTCATCCTTATAGATCACATTTCAGACCTCAAGAATTCAGACAGTTCAGGTCTAACTGGAATTCTCCAAGACCACAGCATAGACAGCAGCCGCTGGAGTTTATCACATACCTTGCAATTGTGGACAGGTCTACATAGGGACTACAAAACGCAACAACCAAACACGAATTAAAGAACATGAAAGACACTGCAGACTGATCCAGCCAGAAAAATCAGCAGTAGCAGAACATGTTATAAACCAACCTAGACACAGAATGCTTTTTGAAAGCACAGAAATTCTGGGCCACTCTGACAACTACTATGTCAGACTACACAGAGAAACCATTGACATCCATAAACACATGGGACAATTTCAACAGGAAAGAGGAAACTCGGAAAGTAAACAAAATTTGGCTACCAGTACTGAAGAACACTAAAATCAAGACTCAAAATATGCCAATGAACACCACCCAGACTCTGGAGGTCCCTCTACAGGGAACAATATAATGGGTTGCTAATGTACTTAATGCACTGTTATATATATTCCCTGACTAACAATACAACCCTGGGGGATATCCTATTTAACAATAGTGGCCATCACACAGGCCAGGTCTAACATGTGCAAATTGCTTCCTCCCACCCTGGGACTACACAAGTATATATACTCTGTCTCACTTCCATGCCGCCAGGGCTTCTTGAAGATGCCAGCCGCAGATGCAGGCAAAATGTCAGGAGCAAATACTAGTAGAACACAGCCTCAGAGCCCAGAAAACCCACCACAACCTATGGGTTCCGGCCGTGAAAGCCTTCAACTTTACATTGAATAGCCTCAATTACTTGAGGCAGCTCCTGTTGGGAGCATACTTTCTATATTTCCCCCATTGCTGGAAGCAAACTATGAGGGAAGGCTATGTAATAAACTTCCTCTGAAACATCCAGATTACTTTATCCAATCTCATATATCCAGCTGTGGCATAAGACATCAACATATGCCTCAGACCATAACCCGCAATTAAGGCCTGAACTATAAAGTTAGTTCCATATCATCAGAGGTTTTTAGGACCCTTTTCTATTTCTGTTCCCTGTTCCCCTCCCCACAACAACAGCAACAACATAAAGATTGGCATCTTTGAATTTCAAAAGGGTCAATCAATTTGTCATAAAAAGAACATTACACATGAAAATTTTGTGCATGGTTCTGGAGAACGTTCAAGGGGGAGATTATCTGGCGTCTTGCAAACTGCAGGAGGCATATTTGCATTTTGTAATTTTAATCTGGCCACGGGAAGTACCTCAGGTTTGCTTAACTGGACAATCAGTACCGGTAAAGGGATCTTCTTTTTGTTCTGTTGGCTTCTCTTCACATGTTTATGAAGGTTTTGGTTGCATAGGAGGCATATCTGAGGGAGTAAGGAGTGTGTGTTTAGCTATAGTTGGATGATCTGCTGGTCCACTGTCTCTCCCTGATGAGAGAAGGGAGGATGCACAGACCACCACTGATTGAGTCAGGTCTCATGGGTTTGTGATCAACAGAGAAAAGAGTCATTTGGATCCTGTCTGGAGGATCCAGCATCTGGGAGCAATTATAGGTATGGTCCAGCACAGTATTTCTCACTTCCAGTGGGAGGGAGAAATTGCAGGCCTTGGTCAAAGAGCTGTTAGGTCATTCTGCCACAAAGATTATGCTAATAGCAAGTTGCTAGGCCTGATGAAGGCATTCATAGACTGTTTCTTAGGCCCTGTTTAACCTGAGAGTGTTACAGTGGTTCCTCTTACCATAGCAGAACAAAGAAGCTGAGAGGTGTCATATGTAACTCCCTGTCTTCTCAAACATTAGATCATCTCTGGATTGGTGACTGACCATAGCCCTCAGACTGGGAATACTCATTTGGGAGCCAGGGAGGGCAATGTTTAACATGGATGCCAGTCTGAAGGGTTGGGGGCTCACTGCAGCACTCACTTGTTACACTTGTGTGGTTACACACCAAGAAAGTGCACATCGTCAACTTGCTGAAACTTTGGATAGTGCATCTGGCATTGGGGAGTCTGTGACCATTTATTTGGGGCAGGCATATTTTTATCCAGATAAATAACATATCTATCAAAGCCCACATAATCAGGCAAGGAGAGATACTTTCTCATTCTCTGATGGGGGAGATGATGTTCTTACTATAATGGGAGTCTCATCTTCAGTCTCTGCAGGTATCTAAAGGGGCAACTGAACTGTCAGGTAGATGGGTTAAATTGAGAATGGGACAAGGAGAATTGGGATTTAATTTATTGGTGCTTCACAGTGTGATTTCAAAGTTTGGCACTCCTTGGATGGACCTGTTTGCTTGATGGGAGAACCACAAGCTTCCCAGATATGTGTCAGGGTTTTTGACAAATAGAGCTCTGGCTCTCAGTGTCCTCACAATACTTTGGCCAAAAGTCTGTCTTATGACTGCCCTCTGATTTTTCTGTTAGCAAGAGTGTTAAGGAAAATAAGATTGGAGGGAACAGAGGTTGTTCTAATAGTACCTCATTAGCCTCACAGGGCATAGTTTTTGGAAATATTCAGTATGATGATACAAGAAAGTTGGACGCCACCCAGTTGTATAGGTCTGCTAAATCAAAGATCTCTCCATCCCTATCTAGACTGGTTACAATTACATGCTTAGAGGTTGAGTAGCAAAGACTGGTAGCTGAGTGGTGTCAGGAAGGTGTTATTCAGACCATTATCTCAGCTACAAGGTCTTCTACAAAGTCCCTGTATAAGTCCACTTGGAGGGCATTTTGTGATGGATTGGACATAGTGAGGTGTGCCTTCAGTATGTGTTGGTGGGTTCTATCCTAGCATCTTCATAGGTGGGCCTGGATAAATATCTGAGCACTAATACCTTAAAGTGACAGATGTCAGCTTGGGTTCCATTTTAAAAGGGAAACAATTGATACCACTGCATGTGTGGATTTTTTTGAAGTGGGTTACCTTGCTTCACCAGGCAACACTCCAATGCTTTCCAACTTGGGATTTGCATATTCTGTTCTGTGCTTTGTTGAAGTTTCGCTTTGAGTTGTGGAGACTGGTGGACTTTAAATTTCTTATGTAGAAGATTCTCTCTTTAGTTGCTATTATGTTGGCCCACAGTGTGTCAGAGTTGTGAGCTGTGTATGCAGGGAGTTCTGTGTGCTTCGCAAATACTCTTTGTTTTTGGATCCTTTGTTTGGATCCTTCCTTTGTAGTTAAGGTGTTCAGTGATGTATTTAAGTCTTGTACTCCAAGTCTCAAGTTGTCTCAAGTCTCTACCTCCAAGTCTCAAATCAAGTCAAAATTCTGGGAGTCAACCTTTTTACTACAAACTGTATTCCAGAATTTCTGGACAGAGTTGAATAAAGTCAATTTTAACAATTTAAGTAGAGTTCAGCCCTCCACATTTGCAATTTTGCCATCTGCAGCTTTGGAATAAGACCCTTCTTATTCCCCCTTCCCAAAGCTGGAGGTTTTTGGGCATGAAAGACTGCATCTTCGTAAGTGGGGAATAGGGTCCTCCTTATTTCCCATTTCTGAAGCGGGAGGATTTTTCAGAAGTGGGGAATAGGATCCTTCTCACTCCCCACTGCTGAAGCCTTAAAAGGAAGGATCCTTCCTCCTCAAGCCTGTTGCTGTTTGCTGTTCCCCTCTGAGAAATGCACCATGCATTCTGGGGGTGAGTCTTATCTTCTGCACTTAAGAAAAGCTTTAGAAGATTCCTCTGATATGCAGCAAGGATAGGCTGCTGAGCAGACCTAAAGCCCACCTCAAGTCCACTGCCTAACTGATTTGCTGTTTCTCTCTGAGAAATGTGCCCAGTAGACAAAAGAGATGGAAGCATTGTTCAAAGTTGTAAGGTTTCTGGATGAATGTGTCATGTTACTGAATCAAAGGCAGCAAGTCCTTGTTGTTGAGGTAGTTGAGCTGACATATTCTCATAGTTCAGTGACTGTCCTTAATGAGATAAAAGTGCATTCTACCTGTAGTGCAGCTACCTCCATTGCTTTTAGCACAACAACTCTGTTGGTGGACATATTCAAAATGGCTGCTTGGGTGTCTCTGTCATCTTTTAGGTGGCATTATAGGACTGACACTTCCATGGGATGTGGCTTTTTGTAGACATGTTTTGCAGGAGTGGTATCTGTGCAGGGTTGTTGTTTCCAATTTACTCACCCTGGAGGTGAGGGGATCACTTGGTTAGGTCTCATTGCAAGAATGCTTGCCCCAGATTGCAGGAAAACAGAAAATTGGTACTTACTGTGAAGGTTCTTTTTCTGAAGTAGAGAGCAAGAAATCCTTCCTGCCTGGTTCTTGTGGGTAATTTCTCTTTAGGTTTCCATAGTTTGGTTGATACTGGCCTGCTATCTTCTTTAGATTGTGTATATATTTTGGGTCTTCAGCTGGAGAGGCTCTCTCCCACTAAGCATGGAGGAAGTGATTGATTGATGGAAAGCCCTGCCTCTGAAGTATGGAGGAGGAGGAGCCCTTGCAAGGATTCCCTCCCCACTACTGCAGAAAAGGACCTTCACAGTAAGTACAGTGCTCCAGTTCCATGTCATCTAAGAGAAATAGATCTTTACTTTGGAAAAATGCACTGCTGAATCTGTTTAAATTGGGATATTTGTGGATTCCAAAATAATGAACATATTCCTTAGCTGTATGATTAAACAAAACAATGTTCTTGAGCTGAAATAACTTTTATTCTTTTATCTTCACAGCATTTATCTAGTAGGCATAGTGTACAGCAGAGCACATCACAGGTAAGATTAGCTACAGAAGCCTCTTCTCTTCCCTTCCCTTCCCTTCCCTTCCCTTCCCTTCCCTTCTTTCTTCTCTTCTCTTCCCAGGAAGTAACTCAAAATATACTAAATACTTAGGCTTATTCGTTTGGTGTTTCACTGTACAGATTTTGTTTTGCCTTCTTCTGGTCTTAAGAACTACTGTATTGGCTGGTGTATTAGATACACCTGCATATAAGACACATCCCACTTTTCAAGGGATATTTTTCAGTCTTCTAGTGAGCAGTATGCACAGGAAGGGAAAAAGGGCAGGAGTGTTGCACCAGGAGAGGAGGGGAATGAAAAGAGTGCTTGCTGCCCTTTCTTCCTATCTGCTTGGACAGAAACTCCTGTCAGAGTCAAAATGCATAGGAGAGGAGGGGAATGAAAAGAGTGGTGCAGCACTGCCCCTCCTTTCCTGTTTTGCTTGGGCAGAAGCTCCCAGCAGAGTCAAAATGGAAAGGAGAGGAGAGGAAGGTAAAGAGAAACTGTACAAACATCTATCTATGTTCCTATAGATGAAAGTTTCCACTACCCCCTCCCTTCCTGTCTTCCCTTCCCTATGTTTTTAGCATTACTATATTTGCTAGTGTATAAGACACACCCCATTTTCAGAGGGTATTTTTTAGGGAAAAAAGTTTGTCATATGCCAGGAAATATGATACTATACATTAATTGCCTTAACAATTAATGAAGAAGCTGGATGACAAAATGCTGGAATCTTTTTGATATAGCATCTTTGATATAGATGAAATGGTTAAAAGCTGGCTATATTTTCTCTTGCTGTCAAGTTCCAGAATGTGTAGAATTCTCCATAGGAGCAGCAATGTTAGTCTTTTGCTGCAAGAACAACAAAGCATCTTATCACATCTGAGAGAAAACGTATTGCTTTGCAAGTACTCTCCATTTCTTACTTCCAACAGTCCAAGTATAGCAGTCCTTTTCCTGCAGGGTGATCTATCCTCTGCTCCAACTTCCTTCTTTTCATAGAAGATGCTCCTTTGCAACAAACTCCCAAAAATGAATATATGCATGTGCATACAGGGGATTGGGATGGCAGTGCTCTTTCAGCAGAATTGCTGTAGTTATTTAGAGAAACTGTTCCTTTCTCTCCCTGCACTCTTCTCTGCTATATAGATTCTTATTTAATAGAAGAAGCCAGTTATAATACATATGTCCCCACAGCACATCCTGCTGACTCATCTAAAATGCTTATTTTACAGTCCCAACTACACCTTCATCCATTTGTTTTTCTCTCAGTTTTTTTCTCAAGACTGCGTGACTGCTAGCAGTTAGTTAAATCATATATACATAGTAATTGTATAGTGTAGATAGTTATGGGTAGGTCTATCCCAGCTTTACTGTACATTATGCATCTCCTATACATTTCCTATGCATTATTGTATGGTGAGTAGTAGTGATTTCATTTTGTATTAAGATTTAAATATAGAATCATGTATAGTTGTCTTGAGTTAAATAATTTGGGATAAAAGTGTGGTTTTGTGGTATCTGTTCCCCCTTTGTTAATACCAAAGGTTTAGACATTTTAAGGAAACAAACTTGATAAACTGCTTGTGAACTTTATGTTCAGTGCTTGGGTAAAATTATATTCTGATAAAGGAAGAGCACCCTTTGTTGTTAACTGTATTTAAGAATACATATGCCAGAAATATGAGTACAGAAACAAAAGGCTGCTTTCTTTTCCCAAACCAGGTAGATACAATCCGTCCACGCCATGGAGAAGCATGCCGCCTGCCAGTACCTCACCACTTCTTCCTCAGTCTAAAAAGTTTTACTTATAATACAATAGGAGAGGATGCAGATGTATTCTTTTTTCTTTATGATGTTCGAGAAGGCAAGCAGATCAGGTAACTGAAGAGCAAACTTCTGCTTTTTCAGAAAATAGCCTGTCATTCAGAAATGTGTCTTCTTTGAATGTTTATAATAATGTTAGTGCATGGAGCTCTAATGAGGTCTTAAAAGTAAGATTCTTCTTTGTGATCTTTCCCCATAACATTTATAGCAGGAGTGGATAAAGTATAGTATAGTCCCCCTGTGACTGTTTTTAGACCCCTGCTGATCTCCAGCACCAAGCCTCATAAATAAATCAGCTTCTAAAATTTTTAAACCGTGTTAGAGTGGGGTGTAGTGTTGTACTGTGGCCCTCCAAGATTCCCTATAATTTCAATTTAGACCTCCCAACCCTTTGCTGTTGCCATCCCCTGACTTCTATATTCTACACTTATGGAGTGATCTCTTAGAAAAAATTTAGAGCTGGAAGGCTTTTCGTAGCCACAGAAGCCATATGTTTGAATATATACCAGTAGATGTTTGTAAGCACACTTTTTTTTTGTGAGGTGTAGTATTTACAGTCATGTTTCTGAATTCTGGGCAGGAGGGGGAAAATAAAGGGAAACATCTGACCCTGCTGATGGCATTGGACAGCAACTCCCAGCATTCCACAACATTGGCGATTCTGGCCAGGGATGATGGGATTTACCATCCAACAACATCTAGAAGGTCAGATTTTCCACTTCCTGCTGTAGCATTCACTTCACAGTTTAATCAACACTTTTGAATAGTCTTATTCCCACTAGACCTTCAGCACCTTGGACAGCTCTACTGTGCACCCTTTGAATCCTTATTCAGCAACAGATGACACTCCTCAGGAATGAATGCCTTGTCCTTTGAAAGATGTTGCAAGCAATCCAGCAACAGGGTTAACAAGGCATTCAAAAATGGGTTCCCAGAATAAATGTTGCATACATTTCTAAAACAGCTGAGCAGGTATTTTGCTTTGAAGATTTAGAGAATTTTAACTAGTATAGTGAAGGTGAAAAGTTTGTACCTTATTTTCAGCTTCAAATTCTAGACAGGGGATGGTTTATTATTAAGCTTTTTATCTAGATACTCTGAGCTCTACAAGACAATTGAATAAAAAAGGAGAGTGTTTTGAATGAAATTGTTTTGAGATGCAACAGAGAAGCATGCAATCAGGCATAACAGTTTCGTTCGGAGAATTTTAATATTAAAATATAGTACATCTGCTACAGGCAAAACATTAATAATGACTCTTATAACTCTGTTTTTTGTTACATTTGCTTTTGGTCATTTGGGTAGGGCAAGTTAAATTTAAAAAATATAAATGATATGTCATATGTCATATAAATATCTCCCACAAGAGAAGACTAAAGGATCAATTTGCATAAGACTGATGTTGAAAATCAACCAATTGCACCCCTTCAAATGCCTATAAGTAAAAAAAAGAAAAAAAATTAACCTGGTGCCAAATTGATGGTACTGTTAGGGTCACATGGAACTCACTGGAGAGAACATTCAGTAAGAGGAGAGGTGCAGCTAGAAAGGTCTTTTCCTTGTCACTGCCCTCTGAATTTCTCTTGGAGAGGACACTTGTGGGGAGCATTGGATGATGATCTCTCAGTATGGACACTTTCATGATGGTAGAGCTATTTTGACAAGTATTGGGATGCTGAACTATATATTGCCTTATAAATTGAAGTTAAACTTTGAATTTGCCATGGGAAACATACTGGCAGTGAGAGCAGCCAGGCCTGATCAGCTGTTATATGATCAGAGCTGCTCATCCTTGTGATCAGTCTGATTTCTAAATTCTATCCTAGTTGCATTTTTTGAGCTTTCTTCAAATGGAATCTAAGCTGGAAACTACCATGAGATACATACTTGTCTGAAATAACCCACCACTTTATGCATATTATCATTTTAAAAACTGTCATTTTCCAGAGTACATTAAATTCACATGAATGAATTAGATTTATACATATTTTGAAATTCTATCCATGTGTTCAATGCCAGACCTACTATAAAGCTTGGTGAAGCAGTTACCTCAGACAGAAGAACATGGAGATGGTAAATGGGCTGTTCTCTCCTGTTGCTATTGTGAATGCCATAGGATGGCTTAGATCAGAAACAGGAGGAGGTGCCCCATAGCTTGGACTGGAGAAGGCCCACGTGACCTTGTGTGGGTGGTGACTAGCCAGGAGGAATCTCATTATCTCAGTAAGCCAAAGCTCTATTTGCCAGCCAGCCAGATATTGGAGGAGGAAGTAAGAAATTCTGACCCAGGACAGGTTGCAATCAGGCGCTGCAATCTGAAGAAGTTCACTGTCCGAAAAGCAGTGGCATGCACAGTAGAGGATGCAGTGGCAAGACCATCTCTTTCCCCATAATGAGCAGACTAGCCAGTGCAGAAGAATCCTCAGTCTCTGATTCTCCCCATGCTCAGTCTTTTGTCGTCCACAAGACTCCCTTTCTATTTGTGGCCCCTTTGCTTCATGAGGTGCTTCAGAAGATGGCAAGTACCAAAGAAGGCAGAAGTGGATTGCAGGCGGATGCCAACAAAAGCTTGGATGACTGGGCTTGTTGGGGGTGTGATGCTGATTCCTTTCACAGACTGTTGGGATTCCTGATGATAGAGCACTGGATTGGCAAGGAGCAAGAGAGAAATTGGGGAGCCCCATCCCTGTAGTCTCCACATTATTAACTTTATTTATACCCCACCTGATCCTTAAAACTGAGACTCAGGACTCTAGCAAAGTGAAGAGATTCTTTAAATAGATGCTCCTGTCAGCATCCTTGTCTGCTCCTTTATCACCCCCAAAAAGAAAAAAAAATACACCCATGTGCCTGGATATTGTGCATTTGATTTTAGGCTTGAAGCAGCTCAGGAAGTTACATCTCTTCACATTTCTTCCCTTGAAAAGTTTGGCTCAGTATAGTCTTGCTTGGGGATTGGCGAATTCACTGGTGAGCCAACTTATATACCCCGGCTTATGTTTGACTGATCTCTTGAGCTATTCCTGCCTATACCTGTTGGTTTCCTACTAGAGGTATTATTGCCCTCTAGATTGCTTGAACTACACAACCCATTTTCCCTAGCCAGACTGATAGCATGGTTTGTAGTCCAATATACCTGAAAGGCACCAGGTAGGAAAGGCTGTTTTAAGGTATGGGTTTGTGTGTGTATGTCTTTGTGTGTGTCTCTGTGTGTGTGTCTGTGTGTGTATGTATAGATAGATAGACAGACGACAGACAGACAGATAGTTACCTCTGGTATGGTTCAGGCTCTGTCTAATCAATGCAGTTGGTTTATAGCATTTTCGTTGTTATTCCAGGGTTTGCTAGAGGAACAGATTGGAGTGAAGAGAAGTATGCTGTTTAGTCCTTCACCTCAGACAGAAAAATGTTTTGAGTATGATATACAAAATGTGTGTGTGGTTGGTAACTGAACATGTTTCATTCATTTTGACTTTCAGTGAAAGGTTTCTGGTAAGGTTAAACAAAAATGGGGGACCCAAGAATCCGGAGAAGATTGACCGTATGTGTGCACTTTTTACAGTATGTAATACTTATAATTTTCTTTACCATGTATTAAACTTTTTTTGGAGACCAAGGTTTAGTTCAGATATTAGCTCAAACTGTGTGGGGTTTTCTTTGTTTTTGTTACCATGGGTAAGAGCTCAAACCATAGCTTGAGATTATAGAGATCAAGCAAAGAAAACCTCTTTTTTATCTACCTGTCTCCTTATGTTTCCATGTACTAAGGACTCACCTTCTTAGTTAATGAGAAGTCTCATTTTCATGATGCAACAACCTTTTGTGATGGAGCAGCTGCCTCATTAAACAGAGCAACTGCCCTCACTATGGTTTTTCTTTGGTCTGTGGATTCAAACTGCAATTTGTAAAATAAATATCTTTACATTGTGGTTTCAGAACTTGGTCTCTTGGCTCCAGACAATTTATGCATTGTGAGCAAACTTGGGTTCAGAGACAGGCTGCACTCTAAATAACGCTAAGGTTTATTTAGCTGAATTGCCATGCCTAACATAGCAGTAGCCAACAAAGAAGAATTCGGAACTGATCTAGGGAGCACTGCTACAATCTCTAGGTGGCTAGCATAAACGACTTAGAAGAGAGGTGCTCTGCATTATAGTCCTAAAGAGTACAGTCATGGAGGCTTACAACAGGATGTGGCTGTGGGCATGCAGGAATAACTAAGAAGCTGCATCTGTTATATAGTGGCCACTCGGGTTCCATGCACAAAGTGCAGTCACTGTCCAAAGGGCACACATCGTGACAGGCAAGTTCAATTTCAGAATGACTATGACTATGAGGAGAGCGACTCCAAGAATGAGACAGTCTGGCTGTTAATATTTGGAGGAATGAGAAAACTGTCACTTACTTTCTGGACCATGATTCTTGGCAACCAAAATATACATTTGAGAACCCCAGTTGCAGAAGTGTTGCTTGATTTTTTTCCCTTGCCTATAGCTTATACTGCATCTTCCAAATATAGCACTTTAATAATACAGTCTATCTCTCTGAAGATTTTGCAGACCATGGATGTTTTAACATTAAAAGTGAGGCCGAAAGACGAGTAGCCATCGTTAAACACAATCTTGTAAAGATGAAGAAATCTTCTCTTTTTTCATAAACACAGTAGAGTGCCTGACTGTGTTATGTTGCTTCACTTTTTTTAGTGATCCTATTCACCAATTTATTAACCACTGGTGTATCCCTTTATTCATGAAGGGTACACCAAAGACATTCCTGTGAAGACTGAGGAACGTGCCAGGCAGACTAATGAGGAGGTGGTGCTTCAGCATCTTGACAGCCTTCTTCTCCAGCAACCTGAGAGTCTCAGCTCATCGGTGATTGTTGTGACTTGGGCATGATTCTGGAATATTTTGAGGAGGACTTTGAAGCAGATTAGAAACCCAGCTCAGATAGGGTCTTCCTCAGCATTTCAGGTTATTAGGGCCCCAAGAAGCTTCAATGGCTTCTTCTGCCTTTTCAGGATAACCCAGCACACAAGCCTCACAAACTGTTCAAACATAGCCCAGAGGTCAAGACTTCTTTGGCATCATGGAGATAGTTCTCTAGCCTCTCCAGAGGCATCACTCTAAAGAATCTATCAAGGCTAATTATATTAACAAATGACAGCATAGGGCATGTGGAAACACTTAGAAATGGCCCATGGTGTCAGCTATCCAGTCTTAATTCAGTTTTCCTTCATCATTGGGGCAGCCAGTTAGACAACATCACATAGGATAGCACCAGATTGAGATCACTGCAGGAAGAAGCCTCCCTACTTCATCATGGAGCGGAGGATGTGATCTCCTCCCTTACAATTTACATTCCTGGGGGCATACGGAAGACCACAACAAACTTCCTGAGCAGTCAGGATCTGAGCCCAGGCAAGTGGGGTTTGAACTCCATAGTATCTTCGGCAGCCTACAACAAAGACATGCCACTCTTCAGGTAGACGTATTTGCAGGTCATGTCAGCACCAAGTTGACACACTTTTTCCCCACATACAAGACTTACCAGGCAGAAACTCAGAATGTTCTCAGTTCTGCATGGCCCCTGAGGACCCTGCCAGTCTTGCATCCCAATCTGTGTTGGCACAAGCTAACAGCCTACAAACTGAGCAGAAAGCCTTCCTGTGTCAAGGAATATTCTTTGGACTCCA
Source organism: Ctenosaura bakeri (assembly GCA_948474755.1). Lineage (NCBI taxonomy): Eukaryota > Metazoa > Chordata > Lepidosauria > Squamata > Iguanidae > Ctenosaura > Ctenosaura bakeri. Next base: position 119,690 of record CAOLHI010000995.1, on the reverse strand, counting down.
GAGACTCTTATTGTCTCAATATTTGTCCACAAAATATATACAAGGGGACCTGAAAGCCTTCTTTTTCGGTGGAGGCATTAGCTTATCATACTTGGAAAGTCAGGTCTAAAGGGACTATTCTCTTTCCTGCAGTCAGATATGGACATGGGCCTTATGCCTAACAGCTTTAAGAGGTGAGCCTCCTCAATACTATGCACTCTGTCATAGCCAAGGAAGAAGCCTCCTCCCCTACATCTATCCCTGTGGTCCATAGTTTCTTTTTGTGGCACCTTATTTATTTATTTTATTCATTTTTTAAAAATCTCATATTTTTTGTGGTGCAGCATTGAAGGGCACCTTCATACAGTTCTTAAATCATCCTGACCAAATCACTCTTTGGCCATTTCATAAAGCTTTCTAATGTGTCCTCTCCTTCAAAGAGACATTGCAGGTGACTGTGGCCTCAGACAGAAGAGTGCCAGAACTGGAAAACCTAATTGGGATAATCTCTGAAAAACAGAGAGGGGCACAATGCTTTCATCCTGGATCCACCATTCCCATTTCACACGTCCCAGGAGTTGGTCCTCCTCTCCTTTTGTCTCAGAAATTATGTAGACACTAGGTGTCCAGCAAGATTTACATAAAAAGAGCTTGAGAGCAGATACTCATTTTACTTGTTAGTCTTCTTTCATCTCATCTTGCTAGGCAGAAAGATGTCTAAATCTATGTTACCTCATTGGATTAAGGCCTGCATACAGTTGGTCTAAAATTCTGCTTGTATCGCTGGATAGAACCATTGTAGCTTATTCTACTACAGTGACAGCCGTTGGCATCCTTTTCCATTAATGTTCTCATAGCCAAGGTTTTTAGAGCAGCTCTGTTGAAAGGGCCCAGAGTGTTCACCAGACATTGTTATACGGATCTTATGCATTTACTGCAACAGTTTTTGACAGGTTTTTATGAATCCATGTCAGATCTGGTTTAGAAATCAGCCACAAACTAACCCATATCTGGAACACATGGGCATATCTCACATTCTACATGTCTCCTGAAGCACCCCCAAAGAACATGACATTGGTAGTCATCATGAAGCTACATTCTGGAAAATTAAAGAAGGCCACTGCCTCTTCCTTATGATGGCTGATGGGAACATGAGTCTTCACTACATACCCTTAGACACAGTTGACTTCTTGGAGGGAATAATCTCTGCCTCACACCTGCCCTCTAGCCTATGTTAAATGGTTTCCCTTTGTCTGAATTGCTCCACATGATGTGATTCAAGGACACTTATGTTTGGAACTGAAGATGGAGTCAGAAAGCCAATTTTACATCACAACATCACATGGTCTTGCCTTCATTGGATAGGAAGTGGAACACAACACATAATCCTAATGCCTTCCTTGCATGTCTGCAGAAGATGCAATTCATAGTGACTATCAGTGTCATTCATTGTTTGTCTATGAGTTTGTTCCTAGCTGGTTCATCATTAAAGTAAAATGTAATTTAGTGTAATATGAAAGCATGGCCATATCATTTAAGCTAAATAAACTATGTTACATCTGAAACCAGGCTGGTTGTAAGATAAAAATGAAATATAAAAGCATGCTCTGTATTGAGAATGATAATTATATGTTAATCTGTATGAAATGTTAGTTTTTGGGTTGCATATAGTGCGTATGGCAGTAAATGAGGAGTAGTAAATTTAAACGCGGATGGAGAAACACTCTTTTTCCTGCTGCATTTGTGTTCCATTTGCCATTATTTCTAATGAAGCATGAAATTAGAACTGTCTTTTAGTGTCCTGTATGTGTTTGTGGACAAACATCACTTACTAATGTTGTTATAGTGAAAGGAGTAATTAGTTAACCTACATTTAGTGTAGCCAGTACTAAGAGATGAATAAATGTGTTTTGATTTAGAGTGTTAATAAATAGATGGATACTGTGTTTTGATATTTCGTGTACTTTCCCCCCAATATTTCTTTCCTCTTCGTGTGTGTGTGTGTGTACTATTATTATTGGTGTTCTGAGCATTGGAGCTTTCTGATTCCATTCTCTGTGGCTGAAAATGTAGTATTATTCTTCCCAGTAGTGGCTCATGGACCAAAGGGGATGGGGGACCCTCTCCAGAATTTAGAGAGCAGCTGCCCCTTCCATGATCTGTCTATAAGCCACCTGTGGTGTCTTTACAATAGTGTTGATTTGCCCGTGAACATTGTGGGAGAAATACAGAAAAAATACAGAAAAAAATTATTTTGTGGTTTATTCTGTTGCAGTTTTTTAAAGTTATCCATTTCTGGTATTTGACTATTATCATTTCATCACACAGCTCTACTGCTATTTCTATATGTAGTCTCTTTCACAGCAAGATGCATAGTCAAAGAGAGTGAAAAGGAGGAAGTGAACAAAAGTTGAGTAGCCAGTTGCTCTTGCAACAGTTGTACAGGTGTGAAATGTCTGGATATGCTGAAACCACAGAAAAACTGTTCAGTCTTTCTTCAAAAGATTAAAATCTGTGGAAATTAAAATTTGTTAATTTCTGTATTGATATTTATGGGGCACTTGCCCTCAACTTCAACTGGTCTTGGTAAGGTTAAAGCTATTCGATCTTGTAACTCTATCATTTACTATCTCTGTTGGCTACTTGTTTCCATGTTCCATTCAAAGTGCTGCTAAGAACCATTAAAGGCATAATATGTTGAGAATCAAGGGATCACGTAAAAGCCTGCTTATGACTTAAAGAGGAACTTTGGTCACATTGCTTTGTGTCCTGTCTCTGATGGAGATGTGACAGACAGGCATGAAAGCAGTTATTTTTTAGTGATGATACAAAAAATATGGTATGGTCTGTCAGCAGAGATCAAGCTCACTATCCCAGCGTTCAAGCAGGTATTTAATGCATTTGCTTAAAAAAGGCTGTGCTTGGAGATCCAGAAATTCTGTTTGTATTCTGATCTCCTCTGGTGAACCTGTCAAACTCTAACCTTCTTCTTGACTTCGTCTCCAGTATACTGGATTTAGTTGCTACATGATATGCTTCAGATTATTTTTTTAAGTTACATTGACTATATTAAACAGCAGGATGAGAATTATGTAAGTAAATGTGCTCATTACTTTCCTTAATGAAACCTAAACTTGTGTTTCTGCTTTCAGAACATGAATACAACATAGATAACCAGTTTAGTGTAGACCATGTCACTGGGCCCTTTCCACACGGGGGTATTAAAACGGTGTAGTGCGACCTCTGACGGAGGTCGTCTACACCGTAAAATGGATTGGGGAGGATTACTTTTGTGTAATTCCACACCTCAATCCACGCTAGGGCGCCCGGAAGTGGCGGTGCCGTATGCTTTTTGAAAACCACTTTTCAAGTGGTTTTTAAAAAGCACGATCGTGCAGCCGCATGCAGCCCCGTCGCAGGACCCAGTGTGGATTTGGAGGCACGCGCAAGGGCGTGACTGCAGATCTGCCAGGGGGTGGGCTTTCCGGCTGGTGAGCTTCTCTGGTTGGTGGAGAGCCTCCGCCAGTCGTAGGCCGCCATTTTGGGCCCCGCAGGACGCCGCAGGACGCTGACGAGTGTGGAGCAGCGAAAACGCGCTGCTCTGCGTGGTGACGGACTAAGATAAGTTCCGTTTCAGGACGTCTCAGGACGTTTTTCCCTTCCCGTGTGAAAAGGGCCACTGTGGGGTATATTTGACTTGAAAGACCAGGATCTTGTTGATACACTATATTAGCATAACAATCGATTCTCCAGGATCTTGTTGATACACAGCCTGTTATGCTAGCATTTGCAGTTTTTCCAGAGTCATACAACAGTATTACAGGAAGGCAAGCTAAGTGATCTTTGGAAGTGGAAAGGCTGCTGACTCTGCAGCCTTCCCCTTCCATGGATGACTTTTACCTGCTTTCCTAGCTAGTACACCCAGTGGCCTTTTCCCCCTTCTGTTCCTTTTGTTCCACTTCCTATGCTGACATAGTTGAGCAGTCACACTGTAGCAACATGATTTCAGACCAAAAATTATAAAAGCTTCAACGTAATTTGAACAGTAATCACAATTATAGACATGTAAATTTCCACTTATTTTGTTCTTACCTGCAAGATTAAATAGTTTCAACTGTTTTCTCTCTGTTGTATGAGAATATAAGGGTTTCTGCACATTTTTACTACTATTAATGCTTAATTTATTGAATCAATTTTTAAAAATAAATTTGTGCAAAAATAGAATTAAAAATCCTGAAGGAAAAAGGATGTTTTTTCTTCCTTCTCCTCATCTTCATATCTGTATGTTATTGTGACACTTATGTGGCATTCTCTTTGTAAGTACTATATATGCTAATGAAAGTATTGTAGATATTGATGTTTATATTTTTCTTAATCTGTTAGGATCTCAGCAGCAAGGATATGAAGAAAGATTTGTACATTGTTGCTCATGTAATCCGGCTAGGTACAGTATGCTTTATTGAATATATTTTAAGATCTTTACTCAACTTTAACACAAAATATGTGTTAGAAATATCAGAGTTACATTATGGTTTCTGTTTATTATATCAATAATATTTTGGACTCTTCCCTGCTGCCACCAGCTTAGATTGGTTTGTGAAATAATGTTTTGAATACAAACTGAAAATAGATGTATCTGTGAAACTTTTTATTACACCCAAATGGAAGATATATTTCACTAGTAGAAACATCTGACAGTATGTGGAAGCAGAGATATGCTCCAGTTGTACCTCTTCTTTCTTTTCAAGATGTATCCGCTTGCTTGCTTTCTGCCATGAAAACATAGCTTGTGTCTATGTAACCAATGTTTTTGTTTTGTTTTCTTCTTTGTTCTACTTTTTTTGTGTATTTTTTTAAATAAACATTTTTAAAGAGAAATGACAGCATAAAAGAACAATAGTTCACATTGTTTACTACTTGTAATAATTAACAGTCATTTGGGGTATCAAGACATTTTGAATGAAATGATCCTTAAATATTATTGCAGTCTGACTTCTGCAGTAGGTCAGCTTTTAATTAATAGTTATGCTTTTTTTTAGTTATTCTTTTTTTTTTGTGCGTGTAGTGGTAATGTAATGTCTTTTCTGCTAATGGTATTATGTTATCAGTATATCTCAAATTGTTGATGTTCTTTCCTCCAGTTTTCATGCCTCCTTCCTCCAAGTCTAATCCTGCTTTATGTATGATATGTTCAGCATACAAATTAAACAGATAGGGTGATAGAATGCAGCCTTGCCTGGTGACCTTGCCAATTTGAAACCATTCTGTTGCTCCATATTTTTTCCTGACAAGAGCCTCCATCCTGAGTACAGGTTATCAATTAGGATAATCAGATGGTATGGTATACTCATATTTTGTTAGGAGTGATCCACAGTTTTTTCACGATCTACATAATCAAAGGCGTTGCTAAAATCTGTAAAGCACAGGCTGATTTTTCTCTGAAATTCTTTAGTGCACTCCATTATCCAACATATGTGTGTAATATGATCTCTAGTGCCTCTTCCTTTCTTAACCCACTTTGGACGTCTGGCATTTTTCACTCCATACATAGTCAAAGTCTTTGTGTTAAATTTTGAGCATCACTTTGCTTGTATGGGAGATTAATGCAGTGTTCTGTGGTTACTGCAATCCCTGGTGTCTCCTTTTTTGGGAATTGGAATGTTTATTGTGCATTTTCAAGCTGTGGGCCATTCTGTTATTTTCCATATTTGTTGACAGATTTTAGAACTAGAATAGATTTTGTCTCTATAGCTTGAAGCAGCTATGTTGGTATGCCATCTGTTCCTGGTGATTTATTTCTCCCAAGTGCCCTGAGTGCAGCTTCTACTTGACTTTCTAAAATTGTAGGTTCATCTTCAAATGGGTCTTTCTTGAATGCTTCTGTTCTCCCTTCATCTCATTTAAATTGTTCTATCAGTGTATTGTTTCCCTTGTCTTTTTATTTGTATTTAGTCATGTAATATGTTCCCCTGTTGGTCATAGAACATCCCCACTATTGGTTTAACTTTTCTTTGATTTCTCAGATCTTGTGGAAGAGATACTTTATTCTTCCTTTTTTTGTTGTCGTCGTCTTCCATTTTTCTGCATTCATTATTCTAGTCATTCTCTTTGTTCCTGCACACAAGTCTCTGAAGAGTTGTATTCAGGGTTCCAATTCTTTTGCTGTTACCTTTTCCTTTTGCTTCTCATCTGTCCTTAACTGCTTGAAGAGTTTCACCATCATCCTTTGAGGCTTTTCTTTCTTTCTGGCTACAGATAGTGTCTTTTTGCATTCCTCTCTAACTGTGTCCCTGGCTTCAGTCCACAGTTCTTCTGGCTTCCAGTCAATTAGGCTTAATAGTGCAAGTATATTTTTTCTCTTTATAGTGCAAATATATTTTTTCAATTTAAATTATATGGGGATGTTCTTCGCGTTGTATTTTGGCATGACAGTTGGTTTAGTGTTCTTTAGCTTTGGTCTAATTTTTGATATTAGGAGTTCATGGTCTGTGCCACTATCTGCTCCTGATCTTCTTCTTTTTCTCCTTTTTTTTTTTTTTAGAAGGAAGGAGTTTCTCCATCTCCTGATTCAAATTATATAGTCTGCTTCTTTTTTTCTTTTCTTTTCTGTTTTTTGGTCACCAGGTGATGTCCTTGTATCCAGTCATCTCTAGTTCCTTGAAGAATGTATTTGCAATGAACAAATTGTTGGCCTCTCAAAATTCAGTTGGTTGCTTTATTTCTTGATCGTGGGCCAAATTTTCCTACAATCTTTGATTCTACTCTTTTTCCTACTTTTGCATTCCAACTGCCTATGATTAACAACAGATCCTGTTTTGGCATGTAATCAGTTTCCTCCTGAACATTCAGTTTCTTCTTCTTCTGCTTCTGTAGCTAGAGCATAACCTTGGGTTGTGGCTATGTTGGTAGGTTTTCCCTGAAGTCTTATTGACATGATTCAGTCAGACTTTGCATTGTATCACTGCTTTTGCTATATCTTTCCTCACTATAAATGCCACCCCTTTTCTTCTTACGTTTTCATTTTCTGAGTAAAACATTGTCTAATTATCTGTCCCTTTTAGCTCGCACATCATTTCTTGTTTTATAATGTCATCCTGGTTCATGCTCCTAACATACCATGTTATTATAATATTTCTTGTGCAGTTTCAGTCTTTCACTTCTGAACACATTAACAGCTGAATGACCTTTTGGCTTGAGTCCACCTGCATCATTAGCCACAACACTAGTGATTCTTTTTCTCTGCTGTACCACAGTAGCTTGTTGAGTGCCTTCTGACTTGGGAGTCTCGTTATCTGACACCATATCTTGTTTCATTTTGGATTATCTCATCATAGAGTTTCCATTGTAAAAGACATTTAAAAGGGGTTTACTGGTACCTCCTTCTGCATAGTACTAACAAGTGCTAGTTATGGTGTGGCTACCACTGTCGTCCCCTCCAACTTCTTCTGCTGCCCATTAACTGTTTGACACATTTTTTAGCAAAAGATGTATATTCCAAGTTTGGAAAGATAAACTGTCGTCATTCATCATACAATGATCTTCCTTATTTAGCTAGACATGATCATGTTTTACATATGTCACCTTCAATAAAAAGTGCAGGTTTGGCCATATGACAAGCCCTGGTGGCGCAGTGGTTAAATGCAGTGGTTAAACTGCAGCCACAAGGTTATGAGTTTAATCCTGGCAGGCTCCAGGTTAACTCATCCTTCATCCTTCCATAGGTCAGTAAAATGAGTACCCAGCTTGTTGGGGGCAACTAGCTAAGCACATTGTAAACTTCTTAGAGAGCACTTAGCAGTATAGTATAAGCAGTATAGAAATACACATGCTATTGCTATTGCTATGGTTAGCATATATTACAGTATATGCCTAGCCTGCATTTAAATCCTATATACTTCTCATACACATTTGTCCTGTTTTGCTCTTTTTCCATTCTTTCTATTTTTTACTTTTTTAAAACAGTTATAGGTATTTACTTTCATTAATAAATTATGAATTTAAAACTGGCCTGCTGGAGAAGAAATAGATTGATAGATGATAAATGATAGGAATATATATAATTTATACATTTGGTATGAGTTGCTATCACCCAAGGGTTCCTGTATCCCATCCTGACGTCTCTTAGTCTCGGCTGTACCACCCAACCTATAGCTACTTGGAAGGCATTATGCCACAAGCAGGATATATTAAGCTTTGTCATTTCCTTGTAGGAGTTCCTGCCTGCAGAGTTGTTTGCTGCTTAGCGTGAACAAAGGGTTAAGCAGCTAACCTTTCCTTTGAAAAATTACACATTGCCCCAGAGATGTCTGTATTCATGTATATCAAAAATGGCTAAAGTGAGACCCTTGGGCTGCATGCTGCCCCCAAGGCTGTTTTTGTGGGCATTGACTGCATTTTTCTCATGAAAAATTTGAATTGTCTATGATAGAATCTCTAGGACTGTTGATTTGCCTTTTAAACAAGGTGCAGAACCTCTTTGCACTGTTTAACATAATAGCAACCATTTTTAAAAGCAGAAATGAAATACTAGCCATTTCTGGTGAGGTCCCTCCCCCTCCTTTTTTTTTCAGTCTACATGATTGCTGAATGGTCCTCTAGACAGAAGATTGTCTCGCAGAACCATTGAAGTTGTCCATTCCTGTTGTGTAATGATGAATTGTTCAGCACTGCCATGCTTGTTTTACATGCAAGAGGTCCCCTTCTCAGTCCTACTTAAGGTAGGTCAGAGAACAGGACTGAGAAAGATCTCTGAGATTTTGGAAAAATGTTTCCAGTCAGAATAACCAGGAAAATTCCTAACCACAAAGCATCTCCCCCTGCCCGTTCAAGGGATCTGGTAAAATAGATGAACTGAACCCACTGGCAAAAATCTTGATAATGTATATTGTGTGTAAGTGGTTTCAGCTTACATGTCAGTCAGTGGCAAACCCATAGCTTCCATAGTTTTCTTAAGCAAGGCGTACTCAGAGGTAGTTTTGTCGGTTCCCTTCTCTGAAATATAGCCTATTGCACCTGGTATTTGTTGGCAGTCTCCCACCAAGTACTAACACAGCTGACCCTGCTTAGTTTCTAAGATCAGATGGATCTGATGGCTTAAGTGAGTTTATATTATGCAAGTCCCAATTTTATTGGAAAAATTTTCAGTGTTTTCCAATGGATGAACCTCTTTAATGTTGCTTTTCAATAGAATGGACTTATAACTGAAGGAAAGCAGCAGTAATGTAAGGAGGGAACCTCCATCACTAGGCAGCTTTCGGTTTCACTGATTATTTCAATTTGCACTATTAGGAACTCTTAAGTAGATTCCTGAACCTGAAATTCCTGGCAGGAATGCCATCTGCATCACTTTAAGATGCAGATAATATATACCTCAGCTCTTCTGATATAGTGAAGGCATGTATAACTTTGTCTTTGATATATATATGACTGTGATATATTCTGCCTTTTGCTATGAAAACTGTATGCGATAAAGTTTGGTGTATTTTCTTCAAAAAATCTACAGGCTCATGATGACTTTAAATGTTCTGCACATCAAATATTTACTAATGCAGGGACTTCACTCTTATTTATTTCAACCCAGCAGGTCACAGAATAAGAATACTAGGTGCAGTCATATCTGTATTCTCTAGGTATTTTTTACTAAAATAAATTTATGGAACCAGCTGTCCACTGTTTTATAGGACATATTGTTTTAATGGATAAAAGAAGAGTATAAAGAATAGGATAAAAGAAGAGATTTGTTTTTAAAAATTATTTAGGCTCTTTTAATTATCAAAAGTATAATTTCTGCAGAATTTTCACAGGAAATTTTTCTGTAATTAGTCATTTAGTTTGGCACTGAATTGTGACTTTTAAAAGCAGTATTGTCCTTTATTTGCAAAGTTAACTGTATGTCCTCACAATTGAACCTGAAGTAACTTGCTTTTAACTTACAAAACATAAGCTCTCTGAAAATGTAATAATAAAAAATCCTGTTAGTATACTATTACTGTGACACATGTGCAAGTTAGTGTTCTGTGAAAGTTCAGTTCTTATTATACCTATTTACTTGTACTGGAAAGATAGTGTTTGGTTATAAAGATACCCTTGACTTTTTTAGTTACAGGTGGCAAATATGGGCTAAAAGCAAGAACATTAATGCTCATTTATTCATGAATTACATGGAAAACAAATGTTTCTCAAACTGAGAATGGAAACTGCATTGTAATGCAAATGCTAATTTGTTCTAGGTCGTATGTTGCTTAATGACTCAAGAAAGGGTCCATCTCATCTACATTACCGGCGTCCATATGGCTGTGCTGTATTGAGTATCATGGATGTAATTCCATCAATTTCTGAACTCAAAGAAGAAAAAGATTTTGTTCTCAAAGTTTACACGTAAGTTATTTATTGCATAAATAAATGAAAACTACTTGAACTGTTTGTGCTGGGTCAGAGATCTTTTAAGGCAGGTATATAAAATATGGTTCTTTGTGGTCTCTATGACTCATACCTCTAGGTTATTCTGCACTGTAGTGAATTATTTAGAAGGTTAACTTCTAAGCTGATTAAATCCTTTGGCAGGAACCTACCCACTGCTCAGTGCACATGACTGTGTGATATTTCCATGTTCTTTTTATTTTCCTTTTTGTCTGCAGCTGCTGTTGCACACATTTATAAATTTCTCTGACTTTTCATCTTTCACCTGAATGAAAAAAAATTTTTTTTACTCCCTCATTTTCTTCCTTTACTTTTCTCATACTTTCTCTTTTCTTAATCTTTTCGGATCTTCTGATCTTCTCTTCCTTGTGTCAACCCTCTGAGCACAGACTCTCCTTCTACCGAATCTTTGTACGTCTTTGTCAAAAATATGTAGGCTGTGGGAGTAAGGTGCAAACATCTAATGGAGATTCTCAGTGGATTTTTTTTCTTGAATTGACCCACATAAGAGGAAAATGAAAACAATGTCAGAACTTTACCAAATAGGATTGCTTAGAGCTATGGTCTACCAAGATGCTCTTAAGGGTAAAAGACATTTGTACTATGCCACCTCCTTCTGTTACACTACTTCCAAGCTCTCTGTCAATTTTGCAAAAGTTGTTGACTCAGGCTTGAGTTGACATCCTGTCCCAGAGCAATGCCATTTGCTCTGGGACATGCTGTTAAGCCTCTGAAGAAGAGATCTTAATCTTCCCATAGCTGCTCTCCAGAACAGAAAAATAAGAAACATACTTCAAAAAGCTGCATTTGAGGGTACTTTCATTCATTCCATCTGAACCAAGTGTTTGTATCAGATATGGCTGTCTTTTCAGTACTGACTGTTAACTTTAAGAGACCAACAATGCCTCCCAACGAATTTGGATTTCCCATTTCTTTCTTAGAAGCAAATCAGTAAGACCACAGTGGAGTGGCTGAGAACGCTCAATTTGTGTCTTCATTTTTGAAAGCAAAGATCTTGGAGAATTTACCTCCTTGCCAAAGCAAATCATACTTGAGGTCATCCTAGCCCTCTATGTGCTTTGTGCAGAGACACCATTGCTATGTTAGATCAAGAAGTCATTGCCATTCTGATTGTTGAAACTGACACTCAGAACCAAGGTGTTCTAGGAACAGTTTCACCATATTTATCAATGCTGGGGCACTGATGAGAACATATCATGAGTGGTCTTATGAGGGGATGACCTTCTGTGGATGATGCCACCATGCCTCTAGTATCCCTGCTTGGGCTGGGGCTATGTGGACATCATTAACGAGACAAGAATCTTTCAGGTATTTACCACCAGTACAATTGGGACTCCCCTCCATACTAAAAGTTTCCATCACTGTGGAGGTCTGTTCAGCTTGCAGATAAGTTCACCACTTCTGCAGTCTCAAGATCAGTAGAAATCTTTGTCCTCCCTCCAAGACAGACAGCTACTTTGCTTACACCAGCTGTTTGTCTGCCTGTTTTCTTGGCTTTAGCAGCTGGTTCCTAATGTCTCATCTATATCTTCTCCAGATGTAATGTTTTGTAAATAGAATCTTCTCTCTCCAGTGGTATATGTGGATGGCCAAGTTGCTGAAACTCAGTATCAGGCTCCTCCAGTAGTGGTCATAGATCAGGTGTTCAAGTGGATGAAAGTGCAGCTGATGCCTCCTTTGGAAATTTCCATACTGCCTTCTTTGCTATATATCACCTACCCACCAGCCACTACTTCTGTTACACCTATGTCAAAAAAGACTGAGAATATATATAAGGTTCATGAAGTAGGTTGTGGCTTCTCATTAAAGCACCTAGTGCACAACTCAGTCATTATGAATGCTGCCCAAAGAAAATAAGGAAAAGTGCAATTCAGCGCCTGTAGAAATCCATAAATTAAGTGCTGTGGGCAGAGAATTTTACTCTTAACCCCAGACATCAAGAGCAAGCTTTATCACAACCAATAGATACATATGAAGGAGAATGAAATGGGAATTAATACTTCAGGCTTTGATTGGCTCAATGCCAACAGTTTGTCTCTCACTCTTCTGAGTCTCCATCTCAAGCATATTTTGCTTTGAAGTACAGTTCCATACAGTATAAGTACTGTTCTTTTTTTAAAAGGCAAAAAAAAAAAAAAAAAAAGGATTCTGAATGGTTCCTTTTACTCCCAGGCAGTATCATCCAATTTCAGTCCTTCACTGCAAGCATTCATAAACAGACTATATCACTTTTTCCATGAGTGGTTCAATACTGTCTTGGATTCTTAGGTTATCAATATGATTCTTTGAGGCTATACCATAGAATTTGAGCAGCTCACTGAACTAGGAAAATTTACATCCCACTCCACACACCCCTGGAGAAGCTTGGTATTATTATTGTTGTGTGTCTTCAGGTAGTTTCTGATTTATGGCAACTCTAAGGTGAACCTGTTGTGGGTTTTTCTGTGGCTAAGAGTGTATGACATGCCCAAGGTCACCCAGTGGATTTCCATGGCCAGAGTCATAGTGGAACATTCAAACCACTACATCAAACTGGCTATGGTAAATTATATGTCCTACTGAAAAAAGTGGTGATTGAGCAAATCCTGACTTTCCACAAAAAGGATGGACTCTTTCTTACAAAGTTTGACAGTATCTAAGAAAGATTATAGGTTCACCAAGTTCTTAAGGTTAGTGGCATCATTCCAAAGAACTTTGAAATGGTTGCTTTTGCTTCCATTCTTCCACTCTTGATGTGCAGTCTTCTAGATTTCCATTTGACCATTGTTTCACCATTTGCTCAGGTTCTCTCTCAGATAAAAGCCTTATCACAGAATTATAGAATCATAGAGTTGAAAAAGACTACAAGGGCCATCCAGTCCAACACCCCCCCCATGCAAGAACACACAATCAAAGCACTCCTGACAGATGGCCATTCAGCCTCTGTTTAAAAACCTCCAAAGAAAGAAGACTCCACGACACTCTGAGGCAGCATATTCTACTGTAAAACTGCTCTTACCAGGAAGTTCTTCCCAATGTTTAGGTGGAATATCTTTTCCTGTAGTTTGAGGCCATTGCTCCGTGTTCTAATCTCTGGAGCAGTAGAAAACAAGCTTCAAAACATCTCCAGAATGACATTCAGATATTTAAATGTGGCTATCATATCATCTCTGAACCTTCTCTTCTCCAGATTAAACATACCCAGCTCCCTAAGCCACTCCTCACAGGACATGATTTGCAGACCTTTTGCCATTTTAGTTGCTCTCCTTTGAACACATTCCAGCTTCTCAGTATCTTTCCTGAACTGTGGTGCCCAACAGCTGGACACCGTATTCCAAGTAAGGTCTGATCAAAGCAGAATAGAGTGGTATTATTTCTTCCCTCAACTTAGCACTATATTTCTATTGATGCTGTCTAGACTCTCATTGGCTCTTTTAGCTGCCACATTACACCATTCAAGGTACTATCCTTTGAGCTCTCCACATCACAAAAGATGTTTATGAAGTATGTGGCAGTGGTGGTGGCCTACTTTCAGACTCATGGAATAATCATCTATATCTATATTGGTGAGTGTTTTCTAGTGGCACAGTCTTCATCACATACTTACTCTGTTTTTGATTCTGGGTCTAATTATCAAGGAGTCGCAGTTGTGCCACCTCAAGAGATCAGGTTGTTAGGTGCACACTTGGATAAAGTGATGGCCAAAGCTTATCTGTCTATAGAAGAGGCTCAGTCCGTATGAAAAGAAGCTCTCCAGACTTTTGCAGCACACCTGGGAATAATACAGAGAGTTTCAAGCTGCTATGGTGGCTTTGACATTGCGTGTCTGTTTGATGATGAGGCTGTTGTAGCATTGGTTCAGACAGGTTTCTTAGGAGATGTTCTTCTACACATGAATATAGCTGCTCTTTTACCCCTCTCCCACCCTACCTTAATGGTCCTGGCCAAGATACATGAAGACAATAAGGATTTTGTCCTGATAACTCTTTGGTGGCCCAGGAAATCATGGTTTTCCAACTTTCTGTACCTTTACAGATGACATTTCTTGTATTTATCTCTATATCCAGATCTTCTAACTCACTTCTCACCGTTGGCAGGTGAAGTAACGCCCCTAGGCCTCTTTACTTTCCAATCATAGCTTGGAGAATTCACTCAGCATGCCCTTTCCCAGCACATAATGTAAATCAGTGTTACTCACAGTAGTGGTTCATGGACTGGTGATAGTTCTTGAGTCATTAGCAACTGGTGCCTAGCAAGTTTCCAGGAAAAAAAACCCAAATAAACCCAAGATGCGCAAGTATAGTGCCAGTCCATTGTACACTGGGGACAAAAAATAATTGCCAGTTCCACACCTCAAATAGCCCTGTAAACATTGCTGTAGATTATATCTGCCATAAATGCCACCCATAGATCTTGTGGGTAAATGAGTAAAATTCCAAGATTTCGTAATGGAACACCAACTGTTTCAGCAGTCCATGGAGTGAGGAATATTTTGCTGTTTTTTCTGTGTTGGGTTCCAATGTCCTCTCTTAGTTCCCCAAAGAGGGGGACAAAGTCTGTTGCTGCAGTTATGACCCACAACTCTCTAAGGAGGAATTCATTATGTTTTACTTAACCTAAACTGAACTTCTTCCTGAAGGAATTTAGTAATCTGCATCACCTATTAGCACCTCCTATAATCTGATCCATCCCATTTGATCCCATGGTATGATAAAACAGGCACAATTCCCTCACCACTATCTCTTAGTTGAAGAATTAAAGGTTCTTTGCCTTACGCTTATCAAATTGTGCTTAACTACTATTCCGTAGAAATTACCTTTTTTGTCCCTTGGGTTCCCAGTATTGTAGACAGCAGTATTGTCTACTAGGCAGATCAATATCAACATTTCTTTTGAGAATTTCTTAAACTGGATTTTCAGGAAATTTATAGAAAAGGAGGATAATTATATGGCTTCGTAAAAAATTTTAAGCATATTAAGTAAAACAATTAGCTTATTCAGTTGCCCACTCCTTTTAAAGAATCATTACACCACATAGACATTTTAGTGTAGAAGAGCTCTCTAATGGACAACAAGAGCCATTTGACTAGCCCAGGAATCATCTCAAGAGCATTTAATGTTTAAGTCAGTCCACAAGGGCAGTGGCAGCTTCTGTAATTTTCTGCATGAGGTGTCAGAAGTATTTATAGTGCCATTACAGAGTGCAGCAGTTGACCTTTGTGCATCACTATAGATGTGCTGCTTGAGCTCAAAACAGCATCACCTTTAAGACATCCTGTAACATATGAACCCTGTTCCCAGTAAGTTAGTCACCCACATGTGTGAGTCATGGGGATTACAAAGAAGTAGAACGGGTTCTTTCCCTGTAACTTAACTGTTAAGTAGTCTTCCAGGCATTCACACAAAAGACATCCCATCTTCTGACTCTTAAGGTCATGGATATTGCTTTTCTTTTCTTGATCTGCAGATACTGCTGCAGGCTTGCAACTGATGGGGAAGGCAGGAACCCCATCTGGTCATGCACATGGTGTGTTTGTGGGGGGGGGACAGAGTTCCTGCCAAAAGAGTCATTCAGCTTTAAAAGTTTCTAAGTAGCTCAGCTCAGAATTACCCATAAATCTGAGTTCACAGATGACCATTTGAAAAACTGCAATTACAAGTAAGCAACTTCTCCATCCCATGGTTATTACCTGGGATAAACTGTTTAGAAACATAAATCAAAGTGTGTCTTTCTATCTCTGACAGGTTACACTAGCTGTTTTTTAGAGTCAGGTAGTTGAATCTTCTACAACAGTGTATAGCGTATACTAATTAACTTCCTAAATTGTGTGCTTGGGCTTGCTGATGCTAATGTACAATTCTTTAAACAGCCATTGTGACTTAACACTTTTCCCATAGGAAAGCAGAGTGCAGCAAATAGCTTACTGACTTTTTTTCTAACAGAGACCAGTTTTATAATCATTTTCAGTGTGTAGTGTTTTCCTGCTGATTGCACGCAAACCACACTGTTTTAGAGGATTTGTAGGCGTCCTTTTTGTTATCAGTGGCAGTGACTGTAAAGCTTGGCTTTTAAAAATCTGAATACTGTTTATTATCATGGATAAAGCAGCTGGAGATCCAGTGTGATAATACAGTTAATAGTGTTGGGCAGATCCAAGTTCAAATCCCTGTTGAGACATGAAACTCATTGTGTGATCTTGGGCCAATTACTCAGGTCTTAGTTTGACCTACATTGCAGATTACATTGTAAGAATAAAAGGGAAAAAGATTAGAGCTATGTATGTCTCCTTGAGATCATTGGTGAGAAAACAGTATGTTAAAATAACAACATGGCAAAGGAAAGCAGCAGTAGATATCAAAAAGGCTAATCACTCATGACTCCAATCGGTAATGTAGTGGGTGAAGCAAAGGGTGAGTGAGATTATTTTTGTCTGTATTCCTGCAGCTGTTTTGTGATGTTTTATCTACAGGAGAGTTGTACAGGTTAGGTCAGAAGATGTCTTACTGATATGAGGTTTACTCAGAGAGCGTATGGGACTCCAGTTTAGAGCACATAGAGGAAAAAGGTTAAAGCCTTCCTACTCCGAGCCTGCTAGAGTTCAAGTTTGTATTAGATCATAGGCCTGCATTTTGTTCTTTTTAAAAGCCATCCACACACTTGTTAATTTTGTAAGTTACATCTAGTATAGTTTACCCAGAGAGAACAAGCAGGATACTGATCAGACAGGGACAATCACATATATGCAAGAAGAGAAAAAAAAATTAAAATGAAAGTTCATTTGGCCATAGTGCTAAATAAAAGTTAACTGATGTAGTTCATACTCCTGTGAATAATGTGCATCTTTTATATTGAGCATGTTAAAATACATATATTAAACTGTGTTATATTCAGCTTTCACTTCAGACCATGCTGCTTTTAAAAAATAAGGTATTTTTTGTCTATTCTTTGCATCATATTTAATAAGAATAATTCTGGTGTTAATGGCAGGTCTGTTTGCAAAATTTCCAACATTTTTTTATGAATTTTCTTCCAAAACATTTTCGCCTTTTCACATGTCCACCATATGTGGAAATAAGTACCGTTATCTTTGCTGCATTTCCAGCATTTATTTTCTTTTATTTTGTATATCTTATTCAACTTTACTGAATCCAGATGCCATCTGTAAAACATTTTAAGATAGTTTTCTTTCAGTTTCTTGGCGGCAGTGAAGTTGTGTGTGTCTTTCCAGCTACTCTCCCATTGATCTAATTGTATTTTGTGACCTATATTCTGAGACCATCTAATCATTGTCTCTTTTATTTGTTCTGATTCTAGTTCTCTTTCCAACAGTAGTTTATACAATTTAGATATTGTTTGTTTCTGTGTTTCTAATAATATTTTTTCAAATGTATCGTCCTTTGTCGCCAATTCAATTCCTTCTAACTTTTTATCCATAAGAAATCTTTCTTTTAATTGTCTAAATAAAAACCAGTGGCATTTGAATCCAGCCTTTTCAATTTCTTCTCTTGATTTCAGCATACATTCTTGGTTCTGTTTTTCTGTTATTAAATTACTGTATCTTATCCATTTGTCCTGTGGGTCCTTCCATCTGCCATATAACGCTTCGTGTGGAGACACCCATTGGGGTATTTTTTTGTAATATTTTTTCTTAAATTTCAGCCAGATTATTAACAGCGCTTCTTCTTCGTGGTCTCTGTGCCTCACACACTAGGAGCTTTTGCGCATGCACGGTAGTGTTCAGAAGATTCTAGAGCTTAGTAGCTTGGCAGGAGCCCCTCCCACATGCCCGTACTGAGCATGCTAAGCCCGCCAAGCCAACAGTCTCTCCTCAGTTCTTTCTCGTCTGCCGTTGCGAACGGAAGGTTCTTTGTTTAGTAGCGCTATTGGCTTTTCTTCGGATTGTTTTTTCTGGTGTTTGACTAACAGACTTCGATACTTGACTTGCTTTTGGATATTCGGACTTGGTTTTAGTATTTTGGATCTCTTTTTCCCCTCCTCTGCTTTTTCTTCGTCGGTTTCTTCTCCTTCTGCCTCCATTCTCTGCCCTCCTTAATCCAGATGAGTCTACTAGCATAGTAATATATTTTCAGGTCGGGTAGGTCAAAGCCTCCTTTTTCCTTTTTTTCTGTGAGCAGCGTCCATTTTATTCTAGGTCTTTTCTTTTCCCAAATAAACTTCAACAGATTTTTCTGCCACTCTTTAAAGGGTTTTTCTTTGACAATAATAGGTAAGTTTTGAAAGAGAAAATTTAATTTGGGCAACACATTCATTTTAATCACTGCATTTCTCCCCAGCAATGATAGATTTAAAGAACTCCAATTTTCTAGCGATTTTTTAACTTCCTTCCACACTAATTTATAATTGTTTTCATATAGTTCGTTATTTCTCTTTGAAATCCAAATTCCCAGGTACTTTATTTTTTGCTCTACTTTGAATCCTGTTTTCTGAGCCAATTTTCGTTCTTCCTCTTTTGTTATATTCTTTGTTATGATTTTGGTTTTTTCTTTATTAATCTTTAACCCGCCCACTTCTCCGAATTGGTTCAACTTATGTAATACTAATTATATGCTTGATTCTGGTTCTTCCAGGATGATCACTAAGTCATCTGCGTATGCTCTCACGATATATTCGTGATTTTTTATTTTACATCCTTTTATTTCTGAGTCACTTCTTATCGTATTTATCAGTACTTCTAAAGCTGTTTTGAATAACAACGACAACAACGGGCATCCTTGCCTTGTTTCTTTCTCTATTTCAGATTGCTTTCTTCTTTCTCCATTAATTATTATTTCCGCTCTTTGATCTTTGTAAATTTCCTTTATCCAACCCAGAAATGTGTTGCCAAAGTCCATTTTTTTCAACACCTCTATCATGAAATCCCACCTTAAATTGTCAAATGCTTTTTCCGCGTCTATAAAAATCAATGCCAGTCTCTTTTCATTGTTCTTTTCGTAGTATTCAGTTATGTGTAGTATTGTTCTGATATTGTTTCTGATCTGTCTTTTTGGGAGAAAACCATTTTGGTCCTGCTGAATCACTTCTTGTAATACCTTCTTCATTCTTTCCGCCAAAGAAAGACAAAGAAGAAATATTGGAAAGTGATTTTATATATGATAATGATGGCAAGATTAATTTACGCAAAGAAATGGAAAAATACAAATATACCACAAATAGATGAATGGACAGTAAAAGTGGTAGAATTCAAAGAAATGGACAGGCTAACAGGGATGATTCAAGGCAGAATGCGAAGAGGATTGGAAATTAGTAGACGAATATATAGCAAAGGAGGGAAAAAAGAAAGAGGATTAAGGGACAGAGATTCTGAGATCTAATGACAAATGAGTGTGAGTTACGAAGAACATAGAATAGGCCGACAAGAAGTTAAGAGAAATAAGACAATGTTTGATAGAAAAAGAGGAAAATAAAATATAATTAAAGCGTATACCCCAGAGGGGGAAATAAAGAAGAGAAACTTAGAAAGATGCTAGAACAATGGGACTAGGTGACGTCGGGAAATAAATATAGAGAAGAGTGAATAGAGTGAAAGGAAAAACGGGAAGAAAGGACGGGATGAACGAATTGAAGCTTTTAGTAGTGAGTAGTGAGGTTTAGTAGTGAGTAAGAATGGTGTTTTACGAGTGGAATTAAAGAATATAGGTGAGTATGTATAAATCATTTCGAGAAGAAAATGTATTAATGGAATCTTAGATGATATGTTTGGAGAGTAATTTTAATGTGTAATGTAAGTTTAAATAAAGATTATCATGAAAAAATAAATAAAAAACAAGGTATTTTTAGATGAATCTGTAAATCAAATTTGCAGATGTTTTTTATTATTGATTAATTATTGATAAATAGGTGTTCTTTAAAAACACAGGGCAACACACTTTTATTTTATTTTAAAAAACTTTTAATTTTGTTGTTTTGGCCCTTAATGTGCTTCTCAATGTTTACACAACAAAAACAAAGCTGGCATTATTAAATAAAACAGAAGCAGATTTAAAACCTTGAGAAATGTATTAAAAACCATTAACAGCCAAGCACAATAAGGAAGTTTTCACTGCCTGCTTCAGTTCCAGAAACAGTTTTTGCAGGCATCTTTGAAAACATTATAGAGAAGGCTTCTCTGAACTGTACAGTATCAGATAAATACACAAGTACATCTGAAACTGTCTTACACTGAATCCTAACAGGGTTCTGTTTCTTGTCTCCTCTGATGGATGGCTGTCAAAAGGTCTCAGAGAGTTTTTCATGCCTTTGCTATGCAATGTAGAAGTGTCAGGGATTTAAAGTGAGATAACTTTCATGTGTTCTACCATTCACCTATGAACTTTAAAGAGTTAATGTCTGATGTGAATCATGAAAAGGTGTCATAAAGTTTAACAGTTAAAAATAAGAGTCCAATTTTTGACATGATTTTGCAGTCATTTACAGAAAAATACCCTCAACCTTTCCTGTGTCAGGCCCAAGATGGCTTGACTTAGTAGTCAGCCTAACCTTTTGCTTGCCATCATCTACTTTCTGTGCCATAAATCATCTGACATGCCAGATGTGAGATCTTCCCTCATTTATTTAGAGGCTTTGTACTGTAGCGTAAAATATAAAAAGAATCTCTTGCAAGTTTCTTACTGGTGCTGTGAACGCCTTGCCAGAGGTCCTGGGACATCTGTTCCTAGTGAACATATTTGTGGATTAGTGTTATTACCATGAATGTCCTGTGCATATCATATTTAGCCTTTCCTTGCATGATGGATTGCAATTCATCATTTAGAGGGTGAGGGGAATCAGGTCATATTTAGAGAGTAATTCATTTAGGGTAGGGGTTTGAGTTAACTTCCAATAATGTCGAATCTTACTCTTGTCAACTATGTGACCACATATGTCTCTTAAAGTCTGACAGTATCGTTTTAAATTCTCAAATTAGAGAATAAAAGAGAACATTATGTATAACCAGCACAGGAACATTTTCTAATAAGGAAAGTTTTTTGTTTTTTTTTGAAAGAAGATTCTTATTGCTAGTAAACTGATTATTACTATGTAACTGTTAAGAGTAAAGCCCAATTTGGGACATGAAGTACATATATGACAAGGAGTTTCTATTTTATTTTAATACCAGTAGTGCTTTAGTGGGTTTCAAAGTTATGGCAGAAATGTAAATAAAAACAACGCTGGTCGTATTTGTGTACCTTTTCAGATTTTACTTTTCCTAAATAGAGTCACATGGGTTTCTGCTGTTCATTGCATTGTTTTTCAATACTGTTGTATTTTCCATTTTCAATACAGTTGTAAATAGCTCTTTTTTCTTTAGTATGCAGTTACATCCTACAAGACAACAGGAAATATTTCCTCTATTTTTTTTCAGGTGCAATAATGAAAATGAATGGTACCAGATCCATGAAAATATCATTCGCAAGTCCAGTACCAAATATACAGCCCCAAGCTCAAACTATGGTAATATTTCATTTTTCATATTTCATAGTTGTATTAGAAACTTACATTTCCTATATAGCATTGAACCTTTAGCTCAATGCAGTAATAACAGCTGATTTCCTGGATTAGCGGGGCTGAAGGCAGATGAAGTAAGCAGTCAGATTGAGCAAAGCTACACTCAAGCATGAGTACAGATCAGATGGCTGTGCAGAGCGAATGTCTGTGACCATACTATGTACTAAAAGCAGTGCTTTGAAATTCCTTCAAGAACTCTGAGAGGAATTTAAACCTTATTTAGAAAACATGAATCTCATGGATCTATTGCCCTAAATAAAATTGCAACTTTGTATTAAACTATATGAGGGAATGTACCGTAATATCTTGGTATTGCTGTGTGCTGTTTATAAAATTCATAGCTATTTTTGTGATTGTATTCCTTTATTTGTGTTAGAGCTTTCTAATCTTCCAGAAAGTTGAATCTTCTGCAGAGTAACTTGGTACTTGCGTGGGTAGGGACAGTGAAGCTACAGAACAAAACAGAACACCAAAACTGGGAAACAAAGGCCATAGCTTTATTGGCTACAGCACACAATGGATTGGCCAAAACATGGGCCTGGATCCCTGCATCGATCAGCCCGTTGCTGACCGATGTACCCAAGTTTCCGACCCAGTGCTGGAATCCCAAATGCCAGCAGGGGGATCCCACTGCCAGAACACCCTGCCACCAGGAGGTGCAAGCAAGGCATGTCCCCCCAAGCTGGACATGCTCGCCACAGCCTTGCACCCCCTTCCAAACTGCAAGGGGCCAATGAACCGTTGCCCAAAAGCCATTGGCCCTGACCAACCTGGATCCAAGACCCATGTGACCACCCGTAAGTTGTGGCAGAGAAGCAATAGCGAAGCAAACAAAGTCAGATACACAAACCACAAACACAACAAAACAGCAAACAGCACAACCATTGAAAAATACATAGGGAGGGAGGACGAGAAGCAGCCCAGATGCACACTATTGGTGACCCAAGTGGATGCAGGGGAAGCTATCCCCTATGGCCACCCACCCAACCACAACAGCCAATCAGAGCGCAGGAGGCACGCTCCGATTGGCTGCCGCATCCTGGGCATCCAGGCACTCCCCACAAGGCCTCCCCAGAAATGGCCCATCCCACTGTCCCACAGGAGGCTGGAAGGGCTGCCATTCCTCTGCCCCCCCCGCTCCATCCTGCAAATGGTGCCGTGTGGTAAGTCACACTGTGCGCTTTTTGATACATGCTGTTGAAATTTAGACTATACTTGCTGTGGGTAGTGGACCTATTAAAATGATTTAAACATGAATACATATAGATCCTGATGAAACCCATAAGTTCTTGTCTTAAAATTATTTAGTCTTCGTCCCTTAAGCCTCAAATATGCATTCAGAAACCTGCTCAAATTCTTTCCATTACCTAGACCCCTATTTTGCTCCTTTTCTTTGGCCCTTCCATCTTATGAACTTTTAGGTTGCAGATTGTTTGGAACAGGAAGTGAGCTCAGTTTCACTGTGTTTGATATATATTGTTATTTTTTGTAATCTCTGTGAACCATGCAGTTGAGCTTCAGCAACTCTTCAGGACTCATTTTGAATATTCTTGATATGAACAGCTGTTTAGTGAAAACTCTTCTCCTGCATTCTTTTTGTACATGTTTGAGCCTGGCCAAATGCTATTCTCTCATTCCCTTTTGTGTGCCATGTGAGCAGCCTTATTTAAAACAGCCTAACTTGAAAGGTGTGTCATTTGTAGTGGCAAAATCAGAAAATTTGATTAACACTCTCATTTCTTCTTTCGCTTTGGAAGATGACAGTAAATGCTGATTCTCTTCTCCTAAGCTTCACTCATCAGAGGAGTCGCACTTGGGCTATTCACTTAACTTTGGCAATTTAGGGAAACTACCTTAAGGCCTTCTTCTTCAGTGGTTTGTAAATCTCATCTGAAGTCAGCAGTACTGAGTCAGTTGCACAGAACATTGGTGTGGGGTGGGGTGGTCTTCTCCAACTCCAGCTACATCAACATTAAAGTGTGGATGTCTACTTCTACATCAATGAGTGTCTCAGTGTCAGCTTTACATTAGTCTCTGGGCTTTTCCGCACTTTGGAGGGGAAATGGGGCAGTCTGTTACTCACCGGACTGGCACACTCCTCCTGATGATCCACGATGGTCTGGAGCTGTGTGTGCCTGCTCTACACACTCTCCGGCGATGAAAATGGAGGCTTCTGGTTGGCGGAGGCTCTCCACCAACCGGTGAAGCTCGCCAGCCGGAAGCCCGCCCCCAGAAGATCTGCAGACTCACACTGGAGCGAGCCTGTAGATCTATACTTTATAGAGCAACGAACTGGAGCGCACCACAATATTGAAAGTCCTCTTTTA
Source organism: Ctenosaura bakeri (assembly GCA_948474755.1). Lineage (NCBI taxonomy): Eukaryota > Metazoa > Chordata > Lepidosauria > Squamata > Iguanidae > Ctenosaura > Ctenosaura bakeri. Next base: position 95,460 of record CAOLHI010000995.1, on the reverse strand, counting down.
ATCGGTCTTTCAATAGCATGGGCGACCACCAGTTCTGGGCATTCCGGAGCGGGCTGAAGTCCGGACAAACAGTAAGTAGTCCGAACCCAGCTCGCCCCCAAATGTGAACATCCTCGCGGGAGGACGCACTGCCCCATTTCAAAAATAAAATGTGGAAAAGGCCTCTGACTGCAACTCCAGGCAAGATTCCAGAAGAACAACATTGAGAAGGGAGAATGAGGTAAAAATCACCAGCTTCTCCATGTGATGCTAAGACAAAAAGGAACACATGAAAAGGTTGAAGAATTGAAATGATAGATTCTTTTTAAAAAATTTATTGAATTTTTCCATTACACATTTTTTTCTATTACTTTAACAAATATAATACAATTTGCCAGTCAAATCTTTCTTCCTGTCCCTCCTTCTCTCCCTTCTCTTACTTCCAAAGCTTATTTAGTATGCTTGAATATATACGATTTCAGTCACTGTGGGTGTAGTTCATCTTTGAAATGCTGATCAGCAATCATAGATTGTCCATATTGATCAAAATGCACAGCATAAGAAAGTAGTCACCCCATTTACTGAAGAGGTAGTGAATGTATGGTTTAAATATCTTTTTTGAAAAACTGTTGCCATCAACATTAACATCCTGTCTGTTTTTAGAGCATTCTTTATTTAAACAAATGTGTGTGTGTATGTGTGTGTATAATCAATGTAAAGGAGAGAGAGAGAAGAGAATATATAGAATGGATGTATTTTAAATGATAAACCCATAGAGTCAGGCTCATTCAAAAGTAAAACCAATAGGACCTACCTGGCTACAATTGTTACTAATATCTTCCTTGGTAAATCAATAACATAAGATTCCCCAAGAACTCTTGACTTTATTTGAAACATACGGTAGCAATAGTATGAGTAAAACAACCAGGCAGGTTTCAAGAATATATAGAATACTGAAGGAAGTAATGTTTGGAAAATCAAGGACAGAGATACCAGAGGAACAATGGTTTACAATTTGAACCACCACACCCTAAATAAATTTCCACCCAGTAAATGGGATTACTTTTAAAATTAAGAAGTGCATAACAAAACTATGCCATACAGGTTGTGGTAAAACATGAGACTGACAACTCATATGGCTAATCTGTTCAAAAATAGTCAATTTCTAGGAGAATTTATTGAACTTAATAAACCAAATAATAGACCAAATAATATATTATAGAGGAGCTCTACTGTTAATATCCATATTTGAACAATATGGTCCATTGTCAGGAAAATATGCCTCCTTACGCACGCACGCACGCACGCACACACATGATCAGATTAGCAAAAAGAGAAATTAAAGAAGATATATCTGAAGAAATTTGGAGACCACTTATTGTTTGATGTGTGTGCAAATAGTGGACCTAAATCACTGTCTGTTCAGACATCTTTCTTGAAATCACCAGATTCTTCACATGAAAATGAAGGCAAAAAGATAAGACAATGTAAAAGAAAACTGATCTTTCTAACAGAGGGAAGCATAGCTAAATCAAAAATATCTTGCTCATCTTTGATGCTAGCAACAGTTGTAAAAGTTTGAGTTGCATCTCCCACATCAATTGTTATGGCTTCTGCTAGTACTACATTTTCTCTCTGGTCAAACTTCAGTTTCAGCTGTGGTTCTGGTTAATTCCTTGGTTCTGATTGACCAGAATGTCCAAGCTGACAATAGATGATCAGAAAACTTTGTATGTTAGTTGGGTTGGTTTGGTTTCTGAAGATGGGACAAGAGGAAAATCACTGAGTTCAATGCATCATGTGTCTTTCTGTTGATCCTATTGCAATAGATCACTGATAAAACTGTTACTGGGAAAACTCTGAATTCCTGTGCTTCCAATGAAGTAGTTCATTCTAGGTGTTCATTTTGTAAACTGAGCAGGGAAGAGTATCCTTGTGGTTTTAGTATGGCTCACTCTTCCTGTAAGTGTACCTGTGGATGTTATTATCTTCAGGTTGATTATTGTTGTATTCTAAGATGTGATGTTTTCCTTAGATGCGTGACCATACTTACCACTGTTAGACTGTTGAACTTAATTTCTAATTACTTAATTACTAATTACTGTCAGAATCCTTCTGATGATCATCTGTCTTACTATTTTTGTCAAGGTTCTAGTAGGTCTGTTGAAATAACAATCACTATACAAGTACTATAAAGAGTATCAACATTCAGTCTATGTGTATTGTGAGGATTTTCTTTTTCCTTATCAGCACCAAAAGACACTCAAGCAGTGGGCCATTGTCACTACACTCAGACTGCCACAGTCATAACTGATGAGCTCAGTTTTGTTATCTGGTGTGATAACATCACATCCACATGCATAATTCCTTTGATGGCTACCATGGTATCTGCCTTTGTGCCTTTATGCCATGGTATCTGCCTTTGTGTTGGTTTCTTCTGTTCTGTCTCTGTTTATCAGATGCCAATTCATTGAGTGTTGGTTCCATTTTCAGCATCTGCCTTCTAATTCAATAATTGTGGAGGCTTCTCAGGCAAAAAAGAAAACAGTAAGCTCATTCAATGTCTATGGATGGTAGAAAGCTGGACCTTGTGGGTCACAGATTTTATTCTGTGCCTGAACTGTTTTTTCCCCCTTATTTAGCAGGCAAGCATAACAACTTGTCAGTAGTTTCTATTGTGAAAAGTTGGAGCTTTTTTTCCTTGCTTATCTGAAGATAAAAGAACATAGCTTTGCTATTTCAGTTTGAAAACTACACATCAAGTAAGTTCGTTCTTTCTTTCTTTCTTTCTTTCTTTCTTTCTTTCTTTCTTTCTTTCTTTTTATTTACATTCAAAATGGATCGCAGTTACATACAGTAATTTTCCAGTGTAACAAAAGCAGGAAAAAAACAAAAATAAAACAAAAGGTTGAAGAATGACCACATTAGTTGTATGTTTCTATACAAGGTGGAAAAATGTCCAAATATAAGTCCATTTATAATTTTTTTGTAAACATGATTCTTTCAAATGTTGCAAATGTTATCTCTTCTGTCTGTTGGATCACAGGTAGAAAAAAATTATTTTCCAGTAAGAAAGTATAAATCTTTTAGCAGTCAAAAGGGCATGAAAAGTTCACTTCCATTGGCCATTTGTTAATTTCCAAGAAACAAGTAAATAATTCAAAAGAACACACATGTTCCTGAATATCAAGAAACTTTCCAAAACCAAATTTACTTGTGTGATTGTTTCTTATCAAAATGTAGCTACTATGGGACAACTTCAAAACATACGTGTTAAGGAAGGATTAGCAGCATTACATCTCCAACCATTTGAAAGCCCTTTCTTAAAAAAATGTTGTGGTGACTAATATATCCAAAAGAGCAATTTTCACTGTATAGGATATAGTTGGAGAACCATAGCCATACTGGTTATAGATGTTAAAACCAGTGGGCATTGATTAGTCAGAACTGGATATTCCAATTCCATATTCCATTCTTGCTGTAAACTTCTCATGTCATATTTATTAATAGATAATAGAAATGTGTGTGTGTGTGCACACGTACACACACACACATGTATATATAGTTGGTTTGGTAGTTGGTTAGCCTCAATTAATTTCTTTGGTATTAGAGACTCTTATATTAGAGACAGATGCACTTAAAGCTGCTGGGCAAAATCTGGATTGTAACAAATGTTTCAGCTATAGATATTGCCAGTTAGCTGATAGAGGTAGTTCAAACTGCTCTTGTAAAACTGAAAAGGGAAAAAACTCATAATCAACACCAAACATCTATTTCAGGCAACAATCCCATTATCAGACTATTCCTTCCATAAAAATGGTTCCTTACCAGTTTTCAAATCTGGAATCCCTCCATAAATTCAATTTGGCATGAGCACATGGGTCAAATTGCAGTTGACGAAATAGTATTTGCCACACAGTTCTAACTGCTGAAATTGTTGGCACAACACTGACCTTTTTTGTCAAATGAGAGCCAGGTACTGTCCATTTGAATAGAGGTGCCAGAAATGAAGACTCTAAGGCTGACTGTGGTGGATTACATACTTTAAATGGATTATGTCCAGTAATTAATACAAGATAACAGATAGGCCCAATGGTATGTAAGAAGACCTGGAAAGCCAAACCCTCCCTCCTTGATAGGAATTGCATCCTTTTCATGGAAATTCTAGGATGAGAGTAGCCCCCAAAATCTCCTAAACGATGCACGTAGGTTTTGAAAATATTTGTGAGGAGTAAGTTGAATTCCACAAACAATGTAAACAATTCTAGGTTTAACATTCATTTTAATCATGTTTACCTTACCTCACAGACTGATGTTTAAGTCAACCCATTTCTCTAAATCTTATGCTGGTATCTTCTATCAACTTATTTATATCAAGGTAATGATCTGAGATAAGTCCCTAGGAATAATTATACCCAAATAAGAAATAGAATTTGGGCAATATCAAAATGGTCTCTTGCCAGAGTCTATTTTGTTTCCAATTGGCAGTATTTCAGATTTGGACTGGTTAATTGAATCCCCAGATATTTTATCAAAATTATTAATCTGCATCAAAAAAAGGGTCAACTGCTGGCACTTTGAAATGAGTAATAAAAGATCATCTGCAAAAAAACCCTATTTTTAAATTCTAAACTAACATGCTGAAATCAGTTGATCCTGGGATTTTGTCTAAACTAAAAGTTCCAAGCACAAACTGAGTATTAAAAGAGACAATGGATATCCCTACCTTGTATCCTGTTTCAGTGTTTAAAGGGGTGAGAAAAAAATATTAGTCATAACCTATGTTGTTGGTACTGAATATAGCATTTTTATCAATTTTAAAAATATTTTAGGAGACTCAAAATTAGGCAATGCTGTAAAATTAAGCAGCCAGTAAATTTTATCACATGCCTTCTCAGAAATAAAGGCTACCTGATCAGTCCTGTTGTTACCCTGGTTTCTGGGCATCCCTTGCAGAACACCTCAATACGCTCCATGTAAGGAAGAGTGGGGAACTTAAAGGAGCACAAGCAATGGCATTACAAGATCAGAGCAACATAGCGGGGTCTTTTTACTCAGTTTTTACGAGGTCAGGCCAAGCCAAAAACCAGGCAAATGTATCAAATAAATGATTTTATTGAATTAAAATGTTCTCATTCACCAATGCAATCATTCACTCTCTAACACAAGACCTATTAGAAGCAAAAGAGTGAACATTTGGATAGGGGGTAATGAGAGGAATAGTAGATGGGATGATACCGCACCTATCCTGAAGTCCTTTGTCTGAGAAGCAGCAAGCAAAGATGAAACTCAGCGAAGAAATGGCTGAGGGGATTGCTCAACTAACAGATTGACGGTCTGTTAGGGTGGCAGGGAGTTCTCTGAAAATGGAGGAGAAACGAGGTGCTAGTTATAGTGTTGAACTCGTCCTGGGGACCAGAGGGCTGCATTTTTATGAAGATGGATCTCAGCTTTGTAGTTCAAAGTAAATACAGCCAGACATCCTTGTAGTTCCCTGCAAGATGGCTATCTTATCCGGGGATGCTTGCCTCCAAGATGTCACTTTCCTGGCTGTAGGAGGAGACCCGGCATATTACCAGTAAAGCAGTCAAGACTGATCTGTTCCGACAGGCATTCCAAGACTAGCATTTCCATCCCCTCCCATCAATTGTCTTGCTGTTTTGTTAATAGTTAATTGATGGACTGTTAATTGTTGTGTGTTTTAAGGGGTTGGTTTAGGTGGGTTGGTGGGTAGGGAGGATTGGGTATGTTTTTAATGTCTTTTACTGTATTTAATGTATTTCATGTTGTTCGCCACCTCGATTCATGTGGAGAGGCGGGATAGAAATAATAATAATAATTGTTGTTGTTGTTGTTGTTGTTTTTTATTAATTTGTTTGTTCCCAGGGACCTCTTGTCTCCTGCTGGTGCTATTATTGCTGAAAATCCATTCAAATGGTCTATGTGAACCATTTTGAGATTCACCTAGGATGTGTGACAGAAAACAGGGCTACCCTTTGATATGTATCCATAGCTCCACTGCCTACATGTCCTTCTAGTAGATCTCTATGGCTTACTGTGTTTGATATAAAAATAATTATGATCCTCAGGACATAGTATATAGGTGGAGTAACACTGTCTATGTTTACAGTTCACAGCTAGTTGAATATTATTGGTTCCCTGCTTGTTTCTGATAAATCCCAACTGGTCAGAACCTGACAAAGATGATGACTTTTTGTAGCCTGTTAACTAAAACAACTGTCAGTATTTTGATATCAACATAAAGCGAGAATAATAGGGCAGTAGTTAGCACAGCAAGTATGATCCTTACCAGGCTTAGATATCGGGATAGTATAGGCTTTGTTTAATGGTGAAGAGAGGGAGCCAGATTCCAAGGTACTGGAAAAAAATATACCATTCAGTTGGAAACCCATCAGAGCCAGGAGATTCCCATTTCTCATACTTGCTATAACATTGATAATTTCCTAGTATAAAATTTCTAAAAGAAAATATTGCTGTGATATGCTAAGAAGAGGAAGGTCAGTATGAGAAAAGAAAATCTCCATATATACTGTTGGTAAACTTCATTACTGAAACTATAAAGATCTTTGTAAAATTTCAAAAATTGTATACATATATATGTGTGTGTGTGTGTGTGTGTGTGTGTGTGTAGATATATTGTTTTCATCTTTGATCACTAATATAACATTGCATTGCTATCGATACTTAGGGAGATATCTTGTTGGGACATTCCCCATTTTCCCAGTATGCTCACTTAGATGTGTCAAAGCAAGTTCAGCTTGTTGCAGGAGAATATTATTCAGTTCATATTTAACTTTTTGCCATTCTTGATAAAGTTGTTCAGCTGGAGAAACAGCAAATTTGAATACAAGAGCTTTCAGCTGCTTGTTCAATCATTCCTTTTTTAAATTTTTTAGTCTCTTTTTATATGAAGAGTAAGGAATGGTTTTACCTTGAATGTGTGTTTTACATGCTTCCCATTCAATAGTGTATGAATTTGCAGAGCCTTCATTCATTTTAAAATATTCCACCAGATCTGCTGACATTTGAGTCCTAAGCCGTTCGTCATAGAGAAACAAAACTTTAAATCCCCAGAGACTTAAGTGTTTAGGAGCATTAAGAAAGTGCAGTTCTAGAGAAACCAGAGTGTGATCTAATATGATCAAGGATTCAATTTGCATGTGTTTATATTTCTATCAAAGTTGCAGAAATTGAGCAATAATCTAACCTGAAACAATTATGGTGGATAAGAGAGATAAAAATATACCCGCTATCTCCTGAGTATACAGTTCTCCATGTATCAATTAAACCATATTCATTCATATAAGCCTGTAAAGTAGTTCTCACCATAGACTTTAGCAAATGTGTATTTCTGTCCAATAAAGGATCCAGAATTTTGTTAAAAATAATTGCACTCTAAACCGAGAAGGTCACTAAAACAATTATGAAATACCTCTGATGCATCACTAATAGGGCCCATTAATCAAAACACGTTTTCAAATATCTTGCAAGTAAAAATTTAAAAAATATCCATTTGGTTTTGTTATTGCCCACAGTACTGAAAGAGAAAGATGTTAATGAGCTAGAAATGCTATACCTTTACACTGTCTTGAAACATTTGTAACATAGTTGCAAACGTAGTTACAAATACCTCACCCATCCAATTTTTCTGAGGGCTGTTCATATCCTCTGTCATCAAATGCGCTTATTTTTCTTTATTTACATCTTGCAGCCCTTTGACATTCCGTGAAGCTACTGTAAACATTAAATCACCAGTATATTTTAACATTCACGTCACATCCATGATTTCCAATTATAGTACTTGATTAAAAAAAAAAGTTTGCATAAAATAGCACGTATTTCCTAAATTGTGATCTGCACTTATTAATTCTGCAGATCATCACTGCACTGTTTATACTGCTTATACTAATCTTACAAATTCTGAGAAACCTTATTAAATGACATATGAGTGAATTAAATGATTTTACACATCAGATCAGTTCTGCAAGACATGGAAAGTTGAAGCAACAGTGATGGCAAGGGGCTAGTGTTTGGCTCTACCATGTTTGCCTGAGATTGACTGGAGTAATCAGTGACACACAAGGTGCTGAACCAAGGATTTTCCCTGTGGTGGTGAAAGTTTCTTCAGTTTGAAGACCATGGATCAGCTATTTAGGTTTCCATTCTCAAGCTTCTAGATAACAAGGCTCCCTTTGGCCGCCTTCAGCACTGATTTACCATGTACAATCACCACATAGTCCCGGTAAGCACATCTTCTACCTGAAAGAGGCCACATAAGGAACAAACAAACAAGTATTCTTCACCTGAGAAGTCTTCTAGTGATTATAAGTCCCTTTCTTTTCCAGGCTCATTTGATGAATTTTCGGATTGACAAGCTCTATAACAATGCAAGTGCCAGATATTTCACATCATTTCAACACCTGGCATGCAATGATCCAAGAATCTTGGGTTCTTACTATCATTCATCATGAGTATGCAATAGAATTCAACATTTGTCCCCCTCTTGAGGGCTTCAGGACCACTGTTACTACGGCTGTTGTTCTTCTTAAGGAATTTGCACTGCTCTTCCAAAAACATGCAGTAGAATGTGTGCCTCACTGCCAAAATTACAGAGGGCCATTTCCTGGTATTTCACCAGTCTGTCCAATTTTGTATCTATGCAGTGCCAGTTCCAACATCAGACTCAAGGGGTTCTGAATGGTAACATTATCAGCACCATTATTTTTACCAGCATTGGTGCTGGGAAGATGGTGAAGGAGAAGCTGTAGAAACATATACTTTAAATGTTGGGCTGCTGCAGCATGTCTTCAGTAAACAAAGTGTGAACTGTGAAAAACTGTAGGAAGTCCTGCATTTGCCTTTTGTGACTGCCTATAGTAGGCAAAGCAAACAACAGCTGCACGTAGAATTCCTTACTGAGCCTCTCCCAGTGAAATATGGAAAAAGGAGAGAACAGATAAGCCTTTCTCACCAGCTACCCCCAACATATTAAAAAGGTGTAGATTCTCACCATCAAAATTGGAGCCTCTTGAAGGAAAAAGTTTATCTCTGAATGCATTTTGCAAGAAGCCTGTAAGTGGTCTCTAGCAGGTTCAAAATGCTTTTGTTTATTTATGCAGTTCTTAGCTAACTCGGCTGTTTCATTTCACATGTGCACATTCTGAATAAAAGTTCACTGAAACTTGTTGAACTTGTTATGCTTTTTGGTAGTATAGGAACCAATCCCTATTTCTTCCATATTATTTCTGCCTCTAGTGCCAAATTTACTGTTAAATAATGTCCAGGAGCACATGTACTTTGTTAATTAATGTATACCTGTATTTCTCTGTCAGTATAAGATTAAGTCATTGATGCTGTCTCTGTTTTGTTCTGGGACGGGAGTGTGACAGAGTTCTGGGGGTTTATCTATCTGAAGTGCCAGTGAAGCTTGAACGCAGGTTGCTAGGCAACCAACATAACACTTCAGGAGAAAAACCCATCCCAGTAGTGTGTGGGAGGGGCTTATGGCTGAGAGAAAAAGTTATATAAAGCCAAGTACCTGTAGGTATTCTTTCCTTCAGTGAGAGCCTAGCAAGGAACTAGAGAGTAGAATTCCTAAGTCAGTCAGAAAGAGAGTGACTGCTTTGGGAGGTTTAATTCACAGTAGAAGTCTAGTAAGAGGCAGAAGAGTAATTAAGCCCCAGTAGGATGTAGTCAGAGAGTGTGACTAAGGTTAAGCTTTTGGTGGACGTTTAGCCAAAGTGCTGCTATATGATAATTGTGCCTTTTTCTGAAAGTTTAAAGACTTTCTAAAAATTGTCTAAAAAGTACAAGGAAGAATTTTATCAACATTGAGCTTCATATGAACTCTAACACACTACTTGATTCTTATTGTTATCTTAATAAATGTTGCCATTTATGTTTATATATGTTGACTAGGCTTGAGTTGTCTACAGGGATAAATAACACAAAAAACTAACGCAAAATTAAGTGATTCTAAATAAACATTGAAAACCCTTACTCTTTTACACAAAGGTGGTATTATAAGCTGTGAGGCAGACCTGTGGAGTAAAGACAGGTTGCCTTATAAATTGGGGCCTGTCACAGGGACATATTTCATTTTGGGGTGATCAAATTTGTACTCCCTACAACCCCTTGAATATTTACAAAGTGTTTGATGATTATGGTAGCTTTTCTCTGTGGGAAGGGAAAAATTGTTTTCCTGCACATTGACAACTGGTTGATAGTACATTATTGTTGTTGCATATTATTCTACATCTACATCTTCCAGTGAATCAGGAGAAACCCAGTCAGTTCTTTCTATAATTAAGTTCATAGAAACTCATTTGGATTCCTTATGTGCAAGCGCTTGTCTCCTAATCAGATAGTTGCGTACACTGGGAACTCTTATTTGCAAATTTCTTTCCAAAACAGCAGATCATGTGGATCAAAGGCTTCTGGAACTTATGGTGGTCATGGGTGTAGTAGTGAGATTTGTCGACCTAAATCTTTGGCTTCTACAGAACTAGTATACAAGAAGTTTTGTTTACAGAAAGGACAGCTATTCAAACTAATTTACTCTTCTGCAAGGTGCAACAAGGTCTAGAGGAGGCTTGAGGAATTCAAGGATGAGAATGTGCATTGTACACCCTACAACTCATCCAGATGTTTAAAGAACTCTCCATAAAATTTTTTATGAGATTGTAAATAAGTTACTTGATTGAATTATGGTGCAGGCCTCTCAGTGGCAAAGTTGGAGTGTCGTGGAACATCCATTGTGATTTGCAGTAGTGATAATGTACCTGTTACGTTTGGTACTCTTTTGCATTTTAGAAAACAAATGTTTTAAAAAAAACTTGTATGTGTAAAAGAAAGGGAAATATTAGATGTATAGCTTTGAAATGCTGAAACAGTACCAAATTCTGAAAAGTACGTGATGCTTTGTATGAGATGTGAAACTTTTCAACAAATGAAATGTGAGATGTATGATGCCCAGTGTACTATACATAGGTTGACTAAGGTGATGTTCTTTAGCACTCTAAAGTAGTACAAATACCATGTGCCTTATCAGTATGAGATATGTACCTTTTTAGAAGCAATATGCTTAGATTATGTAATATTTATATAAGAGAATGTACTGAGATTGGAAATGTATATGTGGCCGTGATTGACCATAAGAAGCATGTAAGTGCATAAACTAATTGTTTACATAACAAATATGTACATAACAGTAAAGCTGCATTTTTATTCTCTTGTAATATGCATTTTCTGAATATACTGATGTTGATATGCCTTTTAGCAAATACTATTGTTTACCACCTTCTGAGCTCAGGTGACAAAAATGATAATGTCTAAGGAACTCTAGATGGATCAGGGTGGGCAACTCTGGAGAGGGCTGCAGAGGCCAGTTTTCACCTTGTGCCCTCTTGTGGGCTACACCCATGCACTAAAGTTTCCGGACTCCCTAAAAATGTTTTTAAATTTTGGGTGATATTTTCACCCTCAAAGCTGCAAGTTTTGCTTCCCCATTCACCCCACATACTTTAAAAACCTAGCAGAACTCTCCAGAATTGTGCAAAAATCAACAGAAATTATAACATGAATGACATCAGTTTGGTTTTCATTCTGGTTGTTTTTTTGCCTAAAACTGTTCTGCAGTGACTTTGAGCTATTTTGGCAAGGGGATTAGGAAGAAAAAAACCACCCTGATTCTCTTTATTTTTTTAGGGGGACTGAAGGCTTTGGGGGCCAAAGTACACATGAGGTAACGAAGACCACACTTCACTTACCCCTTAGCTAGTTACCAATTGACAAACATAAAGCAAAGTATCTTCAATCTTCTATGAAGAGAAAGGTGTGGCGGAACCAAGATTATTTCATCCACTGAGGGAAAAATAAATTCAGTGTTAATACCATGCTAGTGCCATAAATTGCTTGACAACAGTGTTTTGGGTTTCTATCTCCACTTTGTTGGGGTGGGAAAAGCTCTGTATTCCCATGTAACTTTCCAGAAAGGATTTCATATAATGACAGTGTTCAATTGTATAACAATACAGCAGGCCCTCCATAAATGTGGGGATTCTGGTCCAGGAAACCCCGCAAGTATTGGAATTTGTGAACACTGCCATCTCATTATATTCAATGATAGCAACCTGCACGTGGACACTTCAGTGTGCCTGTGCAAATGTCACCACTTTTTTACGTATAGGGATGCAACACTTCACATGAACTGGAAATCATACATGTGAAGGTTGCATGCCCAGTATATTATTATAAGAAGTTCCCACTGTATTGTCACGTTTCTCATCAGGAGTGGGCTTTTTTTTCCTTTTCCTTTTTTTTTTTGTTTTTTTGTTTTTTGAAATAGATTGCATTCTGAGATTCTAGCTTTTGAAAAAAAATTCTTTTTTGTAGGACTTATAATTTCTCTTCAGCTTCTTCGTGGAGAGATGGAACAGATTCGAAGAGAGTATCCTATGATCTTTAACAGAGGGGTTGCTGTTACCAGAAAAATTGGTTTTCCAGATGTCATCATGCCTGGTAAGTGAATGAAGGTTCTATTCACTCGCTCACAGCAGTTTTGTTTTGTTTTGTCACTGATAATTATTACTGAATATAGGACAATGAAATCTTCACCTGAATGATTTAAAGGCATCTTGTCAGAATGTGCATTTTAGTTTTTTATGTATACAATGAACCACAATAACATTAAGCTCGGAAACTATCTTCCTGTTTTGTTTAACATCTCCTGTAGTTTTTGTGTAGGATTCATGATGCTTGCTGCGCCACAGTTTGTATAGTGCAAAGAAAGAAGAGATGGGTAAGAGAGACAGCATAGTACATGATAGAAAGTCCATGGAGGAACAACTGGAGCTCAACTAATGATCTTACACTGGAAAATTGTTGGTACTACTACTGCTGGTAGTTAGAGAACTAGTTCTGTTTAGCTGTTACTTGTAGTTGCCATGAACAAACACAGGGGCTGGCCCCAGATGTTTTCCTGCCTGAGACAGAACAAGATGGCATCCCCCTCCATTCTGTGTACAGAAAGCCAACTGTACAGGCACTGAATTTTTCTTCAGTGTTGATAATAGAGGAGGAACCTCTGCCACACCAGAAGTAGGCAACCTAGCTTAAGGGGTGTAAGTCAACCTGTATGGCACAAAGCTCAGTTGTTCAATGCCTACTTGCTGCCTCATAGCATCTGCCTCTTAATGCAGCTGCCTTATTCTTCTAGTGAAAAGGCTGGTTCTGGCAGGCACAGGAAGTTGAGTGTAAAATTAGAAATTACTGTATTTGAGGAAGTTTCTTCTTCCTGGTATTCCTGGACCACTTTTCTTTTGATCATCCCCAGATGTTTGGCAGTAGCATGAAATAGCTTGTACTAGTCATGAAACAATTTCTGTAAGGCTATAGAGGTTTTCTCCTTGCTTTTTGTGAACAGCATCCGCTTCCATGCAGCATTGCAAACTCCTTTTGTAAAAAAGGGGATTTCAGAGCCACTCAGATAATGACATGGCATATCTGCAAATGTTAAAAGAGTTCCTGTACCTTTTCTCCCCTTTGGTTACTTTTTTTAATAAGCTGTTTTCTCCCAATCTTTCCCCTCCATGATAGGTAGCAGCTTTTCCTTCTGTTTTTGTTTTACAGAAGAGGCAGATGGGCTCAGTATGTTCTTTTGCAAAGTTGGAAAGGCCAATTTTTCAACCTTAAAAGGTCTTTTAATTTTAAAGCAGATTGGACTAAGGAAAGTTTTGGAGGAAGCTGTTGTCTTCCTTACCTTATTCATTTTCCCAAATATCCTCTGGCTCCACATGGAGCAACTTGGAGCTGATTCAGGAAAATGAAGATGTTGAACATGACTGGATTACTCTGCAGCACTCACAAGTTTTTCTAAAAGTAAACATGAAGAGGACAGAGAATAAAAGGCATAGTTGTTTGGTGGAGATGAGTGACTGGAAAGGAGAGTGAGTTGAGTTTCCATGTAGGCTGGCTGTGGAAGACCAGTAGAGGGAGTGTGAACAAGGACCAAAAAGACTGTATTTTGAGATTTTGAAGGCTGTGTGCCTCGAACCACTGGCCATTAGTCTGGTCATATCTACAGTCCCTGTCACAGTACACAATTATGGTGCTGTAATCTCACTTCAACTGCTTTAGTTCTGTGCCATGGAATCCTGGGGTTTGTAGTTTGGGGGATCATTAGAGCCCTCTGGCTGAGAATTCTAAACTGCTGGTCACAGGATTCCCTAGGATGTTGCTGTAGCATTTAAGGGGTGTTGTAGTGCTATAACTGTTTATTGTGAAAGGGTCCTGCATCTCTGCTGAAGAGATCAGCTATTTAAAGAAAAAGTGAAGTTTCACTGAGTTAGTTTGTTAGTTTAAAACATTTTACTATTTTTATACCTTTGTTGGTTTAAAATATCTAAAAAACTAAAATCAGCAGAATATTATGTGAGCCAAAACAAAACTTGGTCTTCTTGGCATTGTAGAATTTTTAATATTTTTTTATAAGCAGAAGAAAACATTCTTAGTGTTGGTACTATTCAGGCTCTATTACTTTTATTGAATTTGTTGTTCTTTTGTTGTATTTGTATTATCTTCTTGGCTTTTTTAAAACTGTCCCCATATATTCAAACACTAAAAAATTAATAAAAACTACCAACTTGGGCAGTTGACAATGTACACATAATATTGGCAGCTGGAGATTAAATCTAACCACTTATTGGGTGTTTTAAATGCTGGATTGAATCATGGGGCTATTTACTTTCTTTAGAATTAATAAGGAATAAATTAAAATAAGTTTCTTCTGTTTTCGTAGCACCAGAAGTTCATTTGTCCTGCTAGCACTACATAGCTTGACAAGAGTATTTGTCTTTCAAAAACAATTGATTATATTTTGAGTCTCTGCAGAAACTGAATGACAAACATATGAATGAAGATTTTAATAATTTACTGCATTGAGTTTGCATAAAATAGTATATAAAATTATTTGCTAACAACCCAATTTTAACAGAAAAGTTTGTAACCATTCCGAATTCTCTAGGGTGACTGTAACCACCTGAGGCTGGCATATTGTTGCGCCATGGAAATCTTATTAAATCCAACAATTATTAAAAGTTTAAACATGCTGAGGTTTAACATCTGTTAGCTTCATATAAAGAGTTATGCAGTGGAAGCTCTTTAAAAAAAATTGCTATATCTAAACCCCTCCAAACAGTGATTTTTTCACTATGCAGTAGAAGACCAATGAGTATGATGTTCATTTACTTGTTTTGTTATGCATAAGATGTTTGTCTTTCTCTTCTAAATGGTTAAGATCATTCTGTTGTTTTAAATAACAGTAAAGAAAAAGGCATATACTGCTTTTCTTCTGAACTGTGGCCAAGATCCAAAGAATCTGCAATCAGTACTGTACACAACCAATGTTCCTTTCAGACATTTGTTTCTCAAATAACCTCAATTTCTGTTGCATAGCAGAAGACTTTGAAACTGAGGAAGATTACAAAAGCAATTTCTGATTTGGTGTGGGAGCCTATTGCTCTAAAACAGGGGAGGCCATCGGATAAGGCAAAGGCTCTTTGGACTTGCTCAAAGAACCTCTGGTTCCTGGTTTGTATTCTGTGTATACAGACATACCACGGATCAAGGGACATCTTTTTTCTATTTATCCATTGAAAATACTCAGTCTTTTATTTTGAGTGTCTGATGAAAAGTGCATGATCTCATCTTCTAACTGTCAGTGATATTTGGTTTTTATTTTTCTTGACTGAATTTTGCTGGCTCTTTGTTTACTTTCCCTTCATTCTCTCCCCTTTCTTAATGGCGCAGAGATGAAGATAGTTGGGTGTAAGTTTTTGCTTTACTGTGTTCTGTCCATTTATTGCTTGCTGTTTCCCATTTCTACATCATATTTTTCATTGAATGTTTCAGATTAAAAAAAATAATCAATTTGTCAGGGAGGGTATGTTTCACAGAACACTCACCTCAGGCATTGGATCACCCCTTTTCGGGCTAAAGCTATTTACTCTCAGCTTAGAGGCTAGTGATTGCCCACACCTAATTTTGTCACCTTGTAAGCTATACTTCTAGAAGGGATTACTTAGGGATAATACTCTATAAAGGCAAGGTTGCAATCACTGAACCACTCTGTTATTAGCTCCCTTTCACTTCTTGCTTCTCATAGAACAGTAATATGTGCAGTGTGTAGGTACGTGGAGAATCTTTGAGCTTCTTACAACCAGTCAAGAGCATTTAAATCAGAAGAAAATATTGATAAAATACAGTTAAAGGAAATGCAGAAAGGGAAAAAAAGGATAAAATAAAATATTCTTGGTGTTATATTCAAGCTTTGTATTCATACTACTGTGTTGAGCTAATTCTACACCTTTAAAAGTTGTTAGATTAGGATAGTATGAAATAAGCAAATCTCTAGGATGTTTTCTGCCCTCTTCCATTTTCAAAAGGGATGCTAGAAGAATTTGGTCTTGGAATTTTGGCCCACTTAGGCAAGGAGGGATGAGGCTCAGGATTACATACGCAGCTGGGATCAGCCAATATGATACTTACTTGACTAGGGAAAATCAACAGTAAGTATTCTGAGCTAGGGTTCTCTTAATTAGTGATTGGCAAGTGAGAGAGTTCTCCAAGTTAAATATCCTATATAAGATTAGAGAGGCTGATTATTATTTTAAAGAAATGGATGAGCCATCAAAATATGTAGAAAGTGACTGACATTTGAATTTGTTAATGACGTATCTGTTTCCAAACTAAGAGACAAGCACAAGGTATCCACAAACTACCAGACAAAAAGGAACTTGGCAGCTTGTGGAAATATAGATGTAAAAACATACCCTTGCAGAAAAAGTAAACTGTTCAATTTTAAAAAGAAGTTTTTAATCACAACATGTTTACATAAAGGCTTAAATATTTATCGATTCTCATTGAGGTTACCTGGTCTCAAGGCATCAGCTTGAGTGTCAGGGAATTGCTGTGCTTCTCTCAGTCTTCAGGCAGAAAGACAAATCTCAGAGTGAGTGAAATAAGGAGAACGTTTGATTTTAGTACGTAAAGTGGTTTTAAAACCTGTCTACCAAGCTCATCCTCATTCTCACTGTGGCCGCTCTCTGGTGTTTGTGTGTGTTGCTCTTCTGACAGAAAGGCAGAAGCAAGGGCAGTGAAGAAAACTAGGGGGAAAGCCAAAGCGCTTATGTGCTACTCATGTCATTGTGAGTAAGGCAGTGTGACAATTCATGAGATTATTTTTGCATGAGCACTGGAAATGGATCTCTAGTGTTATCCATTGACAAAAATGAAACATTTTTTCAAACCAATTAGTAATATGAATAGATGGATTTCAGTTATAGTAGGGAGCCAGTGTGGGAGCCAGTAGCAATTTGAGTGTTGGACTATAACCTTAGAGACCAGGATTCAAATCCTCATTCAGCCATGGAAACCCACTGGGTGAACTTGGGCGGGGGACACTCTCTCAGCCTCAGAGGAAGGCAAAGGCAACCCCCTATAAACAATTCATGCCAAGAAAACCCCATGATGGAGTTGCTACTATAAGTTGGAAATGACTTGGGACCTTTTCGCACGGGCTTTCCCAAGCGAAAGAGCCCCGTGAGCCGCGCGGGAGTGGGAGCGCCGCTGCGCACGACGCACTCCCACTTCCGGCGCTCTCACGGGGCTGCAGCGGCGCGGGCGCGGGGTTTTTGATTTTCGCTTTCAAGCGAAAATCACCCCGCGCTCGCGCTACGCTCCCGGCGCCCACACGCACTCACCTGTAGTGCGGTGCGTCGGGGAGGCGGCCGGGTCGCGCCTCCTTCCCTCCGCCCGTGCGGAAGGAAGGGGCGGGGCGGGGAGCTAGCGCGGCGGATGCGAGAGCATCCTGCTTCGCACGGGCGGGGGGCTGCTCGCGACAGCCTCCCGCTCGTGCGCGCATGCGCGGGGGGGCGGGCGCGACTGTCGCTCGCTCCTGGCGCGCGCGGGGGGGCGGGCGCGACTGTCCCTCGCGCCAGGAGCGAGGGACAGTCGCGCCCGCCCCCCGTGCGTGTGCGCGCGCGATCGGGAGGCTGTCGCGAGCAGCCCCCCCGCGCGCGCCAGGAGCGAGCGACAGTCGCGCCCGCCCCCCCGCGCACGCCAGGAGCGACGGGCTCCTTTCTTGCGCGCGCGGGGGGGGGATGGACTCGCGAGCCGCCTCCGGGATGGTGCCGTTTCCCAGCTGGTTCCTTCGGCTGCGGAAGGAACCAGTGGGGAACCGGCAGGCTCCCGAACTAGGCTTTTCCCGCAAGCCGCCCGCCCCCGCACGCGCAAAAAGCCTAGTGCGAAAAGGGCCTTGAAAGCACATGAAACAACAACAAAGGCAGTTCTGAATCATGCTTAAGTAGTTTGGGGTAATAATGTCTAGAATGTAGCTATGTTCCTGAAGGCAGTGTTCTCAGTGCACTACAAGTAGTATATTTTGCCTAAGTTCAGTTATTAAAACCAAATTAAAGTGGAGCCGTGGAATCAGTGGAAACTTTGTTAAGTCAACCCCATTATAAGTTTCATTGATTTAATGTGTCTGCTTTATTTGGGACTAACAGTTGGATTTAGGCCAAAGTATTAGTAGACATGGTTGTGAAAGCTGAACAGTGAAGAAACTGACAAGAAGAAGAATCAACTCATTTGAAATGTTGTAGCGGATGAGATTTCTGTGGATACCATGGACTGCCAAAAACAAAAGAGAAGAGAGGAATAAATGGGTCACACAGCAAATCAAGTCTGAACTCTGCCTAGAAGCCAGAATGACCAAACTGGAGATATCATACTTTGATCATGTCATGGGACAGCATCACTTATTAGAAAAGGCAATGATGCTTGATAAAGCAGGAGACAGTAGGAGAACACGAAGACAGCATTATAGGTAGATAGACTCGATGAAGGAAATCACAGCCCTTAGTCTACAAGTCCTGAACATGGCTGTTGATGGCAGGCTATCTTGGACATCTCTTATATATAGGGTTACAGGAAGTTGAAGCTGAAGCCAACTTGGCAGTAATTGACAACAATAATGAATAATACAAAAGAGATGAAAGGATGACAGATTACCTCAGAGTATAGCCACTTTCAGTTTTGGGAAAGAAAGTGGAAACTGCTCTCAAAGCATTTGCGAGAAATAAATCACCAGGAATAGGTGACATACCAACACAGCTTTTTCAAGCTACAGAAAAAGGATCCAAATAATAACAAAAACCTAGCAGCAAGCATGGAAAACAAAACAATGGCTCATAGACTGGAAACATTCAATATACATGACTCACTGAAAGATGGCAATGAGGGCAAATTGAAAGGCGTAAGAGGAAGACAGGTGGATTGATGTAGTTAAAGAAGGCCTGAGTTTGGGAGACTTGAGCAGGTTTTTCATTCCTGTAAGTCAAAGACAACACGACAGTACATAACAACGACAAATTAGCAGTATTACCTTGTCTAGGACTCAGACCATTGGCCATGAATATATTGAACATAACATTCGTTTAAATTGCAGTATGTTTTCTCTCTCTCTCTCCTCTCCCTCCCTCCCCCCTCCCTCTCTCCCTCTCCCACCTTTCTCTTTCACACAGTCACACGTGGACATTGTTGTAGAATTGTTACAATGGGACTCCACCTGTGTAATATCTCAGGAATGAGACACAAGCTGCTCATTTATCAACTTTAGTTTTCATGTTTATGGTTTTTCTATTCAGAATTTTTAGGAATATTAAATTGCAAATAATAAAATACATGTGAGAATTATGGGTAGCAATGCCTACAAAGATCGCAATTTTATAAGCATTATATTGGTAGCTGGTTTCCAGAGAACTGATTCCTTGATTCTGGGAAGTTCAGGATAGATTTCTGCACTGAAAGAACACCATCCTTCCCCTCTTGAAAAGGTTTGGAGGGAGCATGGAGCAAGTGTGCCAAGTGAATTTATTTTAAACAACTTAACCAAGAAAACTAATGACGAGTAAATAAGAAAATGCTAAACTTTTACTTGATATTGTACATATTTAATGTTTGGAACTATTTAAATATCATAATAGAAAGCCTTTTCAGGGAAATATATAAAATCATAAAATTCAGTTGCCACGGTCATGCCAATAAAACACATATAAAGGATTTTAAGTTTGTTTCTTTCTATGATTGAGTGCCTCTAGCAGTTTCTAACAATTTTCAGTTCCAGCAGCTTCCTTTTCTAATAGGATGAACTAACATGTCAGGCACCTATGTTATCAGTAGTTTGGAAACTTCAAAGGCAACACACTGGTCCTTTGCTAATCAGGGAATCTTTTTCCAGCTGGCTCTGGTAGAAGTCAGCTTGTATGCTGACTACTAGAAGGTTCAGGCTTGTTTACTCTGTAATTTTAATTTTCTGAATTGTTAATGGATAAATAATGTAAAGAATGCTCTTTGAGACTGCCTTGTATCTTATAGGGTTCTGCAGTATTCAGTGTTCTTTTGTTTTTTGTTCATGAGTTGGTTTTGCTGTGCCTGTGAGGGCTGTTGCCATTAGATGTACTCTTTAAATTCTTTTGTTCTCTTTGTTCCTTCGTTTTTCACTTCATTTTAAGCTCTGTGGGCTCTTATTTCAATTAAAATTATTAAATTCATTCTTTTCCCTGTATGTTTGTTTCATTTTGTTTTATTAGTATCTCTCACAGTTCAGAGACCAAAGTCAGCTTAAAGGGTAGGTAAGCTAAAATTATAACAGCAACAAATCAATAAATGAACTATCAGATTAAAACAACACAGAATTAAAAACCATTTATAAGCATTAAACATAACAGAACGGGAAGAAGGAAGAATAGCATCTGCCATTAAAAATTCATCCATAACAGCCAGTTAATGGCCAAAATCTGAATAAAATTATCTTTGCCTGCCAGCAGAAAGACAGCAAAAAAGGGGTCAGTATAAACTCTCATGAGAGGTAGTTCCATAACTTGGGAGCAATTAGCGAGGAGGCCCTCTCTTGTGACTTTACCAAATGTGTCTCTGATGGTGGAAGGCATAAGCATTTCCCCAGGATCTCAGAACTAGGACAGGCTCATATGAGATGGGGCACAAATGCATACAATTTTTGTTGTGTCCTTTTCCCACTTCTACCTCTCTAATTTCTGCCCAAAAAATGATCTGAAAGGCTGAAAGAACAGATTGTTTCTTCCTGTATACCTGCACTACCTTCCTCTTTGGTTTTACAAGCAGGGAAAAGGCTCTGAAATTGTACAGGATTAAACAGATGGACCAAAGAGAACCCAGCTGTTCCTGAAGTTCTCTCGTCCTTTCCAAGCCTAAAAATTGTTTGAAAATTGAAGAGAGGAGGGTGGTGGTGCATAAGAACAATAAATCATGCTTCTGGACTTCTTTACCACAAGTGCTTGTTAGCCTTTCTGAGCTGTTGAGACAGATGGACAAGCACTTGAGCATTCTTTCCCCTTGGACCAGAAAGACAAGGAGGAGAGGGAGAGAAACAGAGGGGATTTGCTATGTTGGTCATCACTCTTGAATGAAGCACTTGAGGGAAAGAGAGAGATGGCAGTGAGGGATGAGTGAGCCTCTTGGGGTTCTCACTAGGTCCATCAGCTATTAGCAGCCATATCCTACTGAGATTCCTAGTATTGGTCATTAACTGTGAAAAAAGAGAAGAAGTGGTCACTAGTAATTAAAGCCATGTGAGTTTGCTTAGATTGTTAATAGTCACTCTTTGTATCCTAAAAAGCTATAATAATGTATATCTTGAATTATCACATAAAATTGGCTATGCTCCTTTAGTGTTTGTAAATGCAATGGATGTTTTTGTTTTCTGTCATGTTAAGGGAGAGATTTGGCAGTGAAGCCTGAGAGCTTTTATGTGGAGATTTTTTTTTCTTTTATTGGTAACTAGAGTCAAAATGTGCAGTTCGGGGGAGGAAAATGAGTGTGTCAAAAATAATATTTGAATAGTTCAGTAATTTAAATAATGCAAAAATTGTATAGTACTATGTTAGGTGGTATAAAAAGTGACTACTGACTATGTGAAAAGTAAATTCAATAATCCAGGCTTTCCCAGTACTGATTAAGTATACATATTTCTCTTTTCCTGCCAAAGACTCTTGCTACTCTCTACAGTCCATTCACCAATATTTCTAATATGAGGGAAGTAATTCTAGAATGTGAATACTACTTTCCTGATACGATATGAGAAGCTGCCAATGTTAGGATAAGGGTGATGATGCAAGAAACATCCAATGTGACATTCTTGACAAAAACCTTACTGGGTCAAAGCTGCATGACGTATTTGTCCTTTAAAGTATGCCAGCACATAATTATTTAATTTGGGCTTCAGAAATACAGATCTAGATTGATCACTATAATAGGAATCAACTACACACTAACGTCAAAGAGACACTTAAATACAAATTCTCAAATCTGCCAAGATAACTCTTCTCACTAGAGGAAAACAAGTTCTCCTTACTAAACGAGAGTTAACCATGCCTTAGATCCCATTTTCACACTGATTTCACTTTTTAAAATTCAAATCTAATTTTTTCTTTTCAACCTTCTGTTGAATAAAATGAACATTCAGTGCACATGAAAGTATGCATAACACCCCTTCAGTATAAGATTAAGAACTTTTTGTGTTTTGGTTTGGACATTTCTTTGTTTACTTTTCCTCTGACATTTTCTCATGTCTAAGGGCCTTTCCACACCACACTGTTATAGTGCTATTATTCCATTTTCAACATCCTGTGGAATTCTGGGATTTGTAGTTTACTGAGGCCAAAGAGCTCTCTGGCTGAGAATTCTAAATGCTCCCCCCGCTTTAGATCAAACGATCAGTTCTTCCGTCCTAAGTGGGACAGCAAGCTGCTCCTCCGGTTCTGTCCTGCCTCACAGAAAGCAGGACAGAGTTGTGAGAGGAAAAATTTAGCAGACCTTTGGGGCTTGTAGTGAGGAAATTTCCCGTACCAGCAGTTTTCCACCCTAACAGGGATGGCTTTGGTGAAAGGGAGGATGGATAGAACCCACAGCCCGGAGTTATCCTTGGATAAGGGGACAGAAAGTTCCTGGGCGGCTTCAGCATCTGAGACACCTGCCTCAGGACACCTCTAGATCTACTCTCATTGGCCCATGGCAACACTTTGCTGGATGGAGGCAAAGACACAAACATGGTGGAATGTGTGGCATTGGCAGTGTGGGTTAATGATGCCAGTGCCTCTGCTTCCCTCCTGTCCCTCTTAATCAAAGGCCAGGCCTTGCCCCTTGAGTTGTGTTGAATTGGGCTCTCAAAGGTTGGAGTACTGGAGGAAGGCAGCTGTGATTTCAGCAGCTGCCCAAGATGGAGGAGGACTGGTTGAAGCACCAGAGGCCTGGTGGTGCAGTGGTTAAATGCCAGTACTGCAGCCACAACATTATAAGTTTGATCCCTCAGGGCTCCAGGTTGACTCAGCCTTCCATAGGTTGGTAAAACGAGCACCCTGCTTGTTGGGGGCAATTAGCTAACACGTTGTAAACCACTTAGGGAGTGCTTTGCACTGATAAGCAATATAGAAATGTAACTGTGATTGCTATATTGCTATAAAAATGCATTGGGTACAAAAATGCTGACAAATCCACCCTCCACAGTGTGGAAGGGTCTGGCCCTCTGGGCCCTCTAGGGGCTGTCAGCATGCAGGATATTCTGGGAAGCACCATTCCCGCAAATCCTTAGCCTCCTTTCCAGATCTTTGCTGTTTGGGGCGTGTAGGGGAGGACCTTGTAGAAAGGGATTTGCTTGCAACTTCAACCCCACTTATGGTTAAAAAGAAGTAAAAAAAATGCCTTCCTTGTTTCACACTTGTTGGAGTCTATTACCTCAGCCTCAGTGCAAGAAATCAACCGAAAGGTCAGCTGGATTCTCTGGTTGCCCCTTTCCCCTAGATTATTGCAGACACACTAGTGGATGATTACTGAAGGAAGTCAGGGCAGAAAGTGCAAAGCCAGGTTTACAGATGAACATTAAGAAAACAAAAATAATGACCAAAGATGATTTACATAACCTTAAGGCAGACAATAAAGACATTGAAATAGTTAAAGTTTTTCCTTATCTTGGCTCAGTCATTAATCAGAATGGAGATTGCAGTCAAGAAATCAGAAGAAGGCTCAGACTTGGAAAGGCTGCTATGAAGGAACAAGACAAGATCCTGAAATGTCAAGATGTATCATTGAATACTAAAGTTACGATTGTCCACACCATTCTAATTTCTAGTTTCTATGTATGGCTGTGAAAGCTGGACAGTGAAGAAAGCTGATAGGAAGAAAACTAATTCATTTGAAATTTGCTGAAGAAAAGTTCTATGGATATCCTGGACTGCTAAAAAGACAAATATATGGGTCCCAGAGCAAATGAAGCCTGAATTCTCCCTAGAAGCCAAGATGACTAAACTGAAGCTGTTGTACTGTGGCTGTATCATGAGAAGACATGACTCACTAGGAAAGGCAATAGTGATTGATAAGGTGGAAGGCAGTAGGCAAAGAGGGAGACTGCATTACAGATGGAGAGACTCAGTCAAGGAGGTGATGACATGAGTCTCCAACACCTGAGCAAGGCAGCTGAGGATTGGATAGCTTGGAGGTCTCTCATCCATAGGATCGCCATAAGTCGAAGTCAACTTGCTGGCAGTTAACGATAACAAATGGAGGGGGAGTGGATTCACACAGGCTCTGTCAAGTCTGCAACAGCTTACACAAAATGCTTTTATTTTCTACCATCTTGCGTTACAGAGAAATGAAAAATCCCTCTCATTGATGCTTCTGTGACTGAATGGGTTTTGGTGACTCTTTTTGCTAGCAGGAAACTAACCTAAGATTGACACACACCAAAATGCTGAGGATAAAAAATTAGAAGCCTTTTTGTGCACAAAGCTAAATTGTTTAGTGAAGCTTTAGGTTAAATATGGATTGAAACCAAACATAACAAACAATTGATGTCCTCTATGCCTAAAGAACAAGACAAGAAATCTTTTAAATGAAAGTCTTCATCCTTCTGTCCCTATAGACCACAGGTTAATCAAGAATTCAGATCTTTCAGATCTAACTGGAATTTTCCTAGACAACAACCTAGGTAGCAACAGTCCTCAGGGTTCAATAAAGGACCTACTCCCTCCACAAATGAACAGAATTGGAGACAAAAGCAGTCCTAATGACTTTGGGCAGTTCCCAGTGGGGGCACACTTTCTACACTTTGCCCACTGGTGGGAACAGACCTGCTCCAGTGCTTTAGTTTGCAAGACATTGAAAGCACATGGTAGACTTCCTAGGGAAACTTCCAGATTACTTTGTCCAATTCCACATGTCCAAGTGCAACATAAAACTCCACTGTATGCTTAATGTCATAATCCACTGAGTTCAGATCAGAGCTGTAGAGCCAGTTCTACATTATCTAAGATTCTCAGGGCCCTACTCAGTAGCATTTCTGGTTCCCAATGAAAATAAGGTCTGGCTGGCAATATTGAATCTTCAAAAGACCAACCAATTTGTCAGAAAAAAAGTTTCACATGGAAACTTTGCATATGATTCTGGAGGGTGTTCAGATCTGGCATCTCTCCATCTCCAGGAGTTGTATTTTTCTGTTATGCTTCATCTCACTTAAGTACCTCACATTTGCTTACCTGGATGACCATTATTATAACAGCAGTCTATAATTTTAGCCTTCCACCTCACAAAAAGATTGGTTGTATTGGTGGTGCAGGTTCCAGCAGTGTCATGTTCTGCTTCCAGAATATGGACTCTGACTCAGAGTGTGAAGCAGGGGACATGCCAGAGGCTAAAACAGGGGGCGTGCCAGGACCTGCTGTACAGGAAGAAGTTACAGTGCCACAAACAGAACAGGAGGCAATGCCAGCTCCAGCAGAGAGTCCTGCCCTTTCAGACATAGAAGATAATTTAACAGTGCCTACCTTTGCTGAGCGCAGACAACAAAGAGAGACCCCATATCAATCCCAGAGAACGTATAATCAGCAACAATTACTGTAATCAGGCAACAGCTGCGTTGGGTGACTGACATATATAGCTGCTATTCTTCCCCTCCAGAAGTTGTCAGAGCTTATCTGACCTCTCTGTTTGCCTTGCTGAACTGTGTGCCTGACTCTGGATTACCCTGACTCTGGATTATCCTGACTAACTTTGGACCTGCTGCCTTTGAACCCTATTGGACATTATTTTGACCTTGTGCTTATTGATTAAAAGTAAGTAACAAACTGGGAACTATTCAGTTTGTTTTGTTTGAATTACTAGCAGTGCTGCTGTTTCAGCCTCTGGCATGCCCCCTGTTTCAGTCTCTGTGAATAAGAAACCTCCAGGATCCCTGACCATCAACTGCCCTGCTCAGATCTTGTAAACCCAGGATCAGGGCTTCCTTGACTAGATCAATCCATCCGTAATATGGTCTTCCTCTTTTCCTACTGCCTTCCATTTTGTCTAGCGTGATTGTTTTTCTGATCAGTCATGTCATCTCATGATATCAAATTCCCAGTTTTGAGAAATTTTCTCTCACTCTTGTGTATCATGCAATATGGTTCTGAATGTCATGGAATATGACTCTAAACAATAATGCTTGTACACACACATGAGGGAAATGCATAGGTGTGTTGTAACAGTACAAAATTTTTTATTACATAGCAATAAGCAATCCTGAACTTTATTTTAAAAACTTTTATGGCAGGGATGAGAAAAGTGTAGCCTCTGGACTGCATGCAGCACCAGGGCCATTTTGTGGTCCCCAGTGCCCCAAATCAATCAATCAATCAATCAATCAATCAATCAATCAATCAACCAATCAATCTATGCAATTTTTTTTGCTCCATAATGCCCCCAAATTCCCCAAAATGTCCACTGGGGTTGTGGGGTATACCCTATTTGCTGGTGTATAAGACTCGCTTTTTTTCCTGAGGAATACCATTTGAAAATGGGGTGCGTCTTATACAGCAGTGTAAAATGGGGTGTGTCTTATATGCTGGTGTGTCTTATACACCGGCAAATACGGTATTTCCCCCACCTTTTGTTTAGCCCCGTGTCAGTTTAGGCCCAAGAAAGGCATTGTTTGAAACCCAAAACATCGTGAAATACTCCCATGCCCCCAAGAGGTGTTTGGGGGCAATTTTTTTTCGGGTGAGAGCAATTCCAGCCCTTCAATGTCTCTTTGGGGGTTAATGCTACCCCCTAGTCTTCCACAGTTGACCACCCATGCTTTAATAGTTAGTCAATACAGAAATGACATGTAGACTGGAACGAATGTAGTCATAAATTTATAGCACACTTCTTTAGTCTGTTGGGAAGTGAGTATGTGTAGAGTTGTAGAAGAAAATAAGGTGGTAGAGGGTAGTTTCACCACCAGTATGCTGTACTACTTCTACCTCAAACAGTTTTCTTTTGGATTTGCCTAGGAGAAACAGCTGTTGGGATTTTAGTAGCGTAGTTTCTCTCAAAGAAAAGTACATATGAAATTTTCTTTTATCTGTCTTTGCATAGGCCAACTCTTTGGGTTCAAAGGACGCTTGTTACCGGTAGAAAAGGTAGCATTTATAATAATAAATAAATAAATAGGAAGATACAAGGAATTCAACAGCTTCTATGGAATTTAGTTAATTGGAAGCTGGAAGCCTAAATATATTTATAATTCACATCACAATATCACAGCTTGTTGTATGAAATAGAGATTTGCAAAATAATTGATATTCCATTAGATTTCTCTGGATGTCTCCTTTGTTTGTATAGGATTGCCAAAAGTTCTTGCCTGAGAATTCTGAGATGAGCGGGTGATCAGTAGGGAGGGAAATAGCAGGGAGAGAAAAACCCTCTGATGTCCTGTCTTCAGTTCAGAATACCTAACAAGCCCCTGGAATGGAAGGGTTTCCTTCCATCTTGTTACTCTCCAGGAACCTTACCTAAGAAAAAAATCAAACTGGGAGAGTATGTTGCAAGATATTAGGGCAGTGGTTCTCAAATTGTAGAGTGGGATCATGGTGGGGTACAATAGTTGGTGAAGCAGGGGGATGCAAGGAAAGTATAGCAGATGTGAAAAAGAAGAACAGGCCTGTATATGTATATGTACATACAAAGGCACCATTGATTGGTTTCTACAAAAGAGTGATGAAAAGTGTCTTCCCCGTTATACCTTCCTCCAAACTCAGATATAGCAAAAATCGGCTTCCTCTTTAAATATGATTTTCCCACACAGCTTCTCTGAGTGTTGTGTCATTGGCACAGCAGGCATATCCCCCTTAGTGACCACAATGCGATTTCTCAGGTTGTGGGGAGAAGTGAAGAGAGGAGGAAGAAAGTGCAAATGCTCAGAGTTTAGACGGAGGGAGTATGTGGCACAAGGGGCCTATGGGACAGAGATGCTTATGATAGGACAAGGAAGGGGGGCACAATGTTGAGTTGAGAGACACAACGTCCTCATGTAGATCTAAGAGGGGTCACAGGAGTGAAAAGTTTGAGAACCACTGTGTTAGAGCACATTTCTTCCTCCACTTCACTTTTGATAGATCTGTTAAAATTATTTAAAACAAGACCCTGGATTTACTGTTTTGATTTGCAAGTATTTGCTTCTTCTAACTCATAGTGGATTTTGTGCCATCTTTGTTGTTGTTGTTATTTGCTGCCAAATCAACTTCAACTTCAACTTCAACTTACAGCAACTCTACATGTGAGAAACCTGCAAGAGCCCTGGTCATCAACTGCCCTGCAAAAGTCTTGCAAATTCAGGGCCATGGCTTTCATGATTGAATCAATCCACCAGTAAAGCAGTCGCCCTCTTTTCCTACTGCCTTCTATTTTACTAAGCATTGTGATCTGTTCAGTGAGTCACATTAGTTCACAATACATCCAGAGTACAGCAGTTTAGTCTTCTTTGCTTCTATGGAGAGTTCAGACTTGATTTACTAAGATCCAATCATTTGTCTTTTGAATATACCATGGTATCTGCAGAATTCTTCTCAAGGACCATATTTCAAATAGTTGATTTTCTGTCTGCCAGGTTTCTTCACTGTCCATCTTTCACAACCACACATAGAATGTGCCAGAATGATTTTGACTTTGGTATTTAATGATATGATTGAGCCATTTAGAAATAGTGATTTGTTTGTTGTTTCTGGTGAGTAGCCAACTCCCATACTTTAGTCATACTTTTATTCAGAAAGGATTAGAGTGAATATGCAAATAAAGCCTGGAACTACCGGTATCTAAGGAAGAACAGTTTTGATTTTCAGCAGCTAAGTGCTATGATCAAAATGAGTGAGCACTTTGGAGTCTGCTGTGGGGGTAAAACCTGCCATCCCTACTCCCTGGTGATTTGATCTTTAGTAACAGGGATCTGACTGGATTATCCTCCAAAGTCTTTGAAGGTTGTGTCCCTTCACATGCATTGTATCCATCATTATAGACACATTTTGCTAGTGATAACTCTAATCCACAAAGAAGAGATTCAGAGAGCCAAAACTGTTTTCACTTTTAAAGCTGTACAGTGTATATTCGTTATTGGCCTGATGGGTCCCGGCAGCATTTAAGCCATTTCAGTTTCAGTGAATGCAGAGAACATGTTTAATCCCTGAAGTTTATTTTATGTTTTAGAATACTTGTAGTTAAACAGATTTTTACATTTATTTTCAGGCATTCTTTGAGGATTTTCTTGTTTTCTAAAATGGCTTGCCATTTTTCATGACATTTTGGAAACTGATTTGAACATGACCAAAGTGTTTTTCAATTTAACACTGTTCACTTAAATACTGTCTATGCTTCACCTGCAAATGACAAAGAGGGAACAGAGATGGAGGGATGGGAACAGACAGAGAGGAAATGTAAAGTGATGGACATCCAAGTAGATCTTGTGGTTTTCACTAGGCAGGTTTGACATGGGGTCATTGCTTGACAGGTAGCTCATGCAGTGCTTGAATCCATTGCCCTCTGGTTTGCCCAGGCTCCAGTAGCTGTAACCAGTCCAAATGTGGTCATTCAACATTGCAGTTTGACAGGATATCCATAGTTTCATCCAGACCACATTATGCAAATAGGTGTCATATCAGATGTCTCACATGCGTCTTTTCTTATTCCAGTATGTGTATTAGTTTGCTAATTTAGTAAGGGAATCCATGTGTGGAGGCTCCATACAGATACTTCTCTTGTGAATTATGGTAGCAGTCTTTCACAGTACTTTGAAACTATTTTGCTTTTGTAAAACATGCCAAAAACATATACTTTATTGAACAAATACATTCGATGTTTGACCCTGATAATAAGTATTGATTGAGCTAACGTTACACGTTGAGCCATCTAGAAAGAGGGAACTAATGGAGCCCTTCTAATGAGGACTGGGAGATCCTCTAATGATCCTCTAATGTAGTGATTCTCAACCTTCCTAATGCCACGACCCTTTAATACAGTTCCTCATGTTGTGATGACCTCCAACCATAAAATTATTTATTTATTATTTACAATGCCTCCCTTCCCCGGCAAAGGCTGCCTCACCGGCCAGGAACAGAGGGGGCGGGCAGGGAGGGAAAGAGGAGCCGCGCGTCTCCCCTTGGGAAAAAACTCCAAGAACCCCCCCCCCGGGCTCTGCTTCTGCTTCGGTCTCATTTCCACTGGGGGGGCAGTGTGGGAAAAGTTTCCAGAGTGTCGACCCTGGTTGGGGGGGGAGGAATCCCAGCACCTTTGTCTTTTGTGCCGGGCACAGCTCGTCCCCCCGGAAAAGCGCTGCTTGCGGGCCCCCGGCCCTTCCGCAGCGCCCCCCTCCGTGGAGAGTGGGGCAGGGGCTGTGGTGAGGAGGGGGCCTGCCCCCCGTGCTGCCGCCGCCCCCCCCAAGCTGGCCCGTCAGACAGGAGGTTCTCCCGGTAGCGAAGAAGGGGAGCAATTTCAGTCCCTTCTGAACAGGGGGCAGGAGGACGCAAGCGCGTGGCTCGCACTTGCGCACCATGACTCCTGCTGTGGCAACGCTGTGGCTGCACATACTCCTGCCAAACGGGGCAGGAGGACATGAGCGTGTGGCTCGCGCTTGCGCACCACCGAGGAGGGAATGGAGCCTAAGACCATCAGAAATACATATTTTCTGATGGTTTTAGGTGACCCCTGTGAAAGGATCATTCGACCCCCAAAGGGGTCACGACCCACAGGTTGAGAACCACTGCTCTAATGCTTCCCAAAATCTATCAACTTGTACCACTTAGGGTGACAGAAGTGTGTCTGTGTGGTACTCTGTTATGCTTTTCAGCCCAGTGAAACTTTTTGTTACCAACACTCCCCATGAAATCAATAAGGTAGAATTGGCTATGCCAGCTCTGTAGGCTGCAGTAGCTAAGCAGCCCAGCCTGGACCCCTTTTGAGGAACCAAAGGGATTTGACTCCAGCAGAATTTTCCACTGGCATAAATAAGACCTCTGGAATCAACACTCACCAATGAAGTTTCACTCTTGGTTGGAGGCAAAAAGCTGCCCATCTGAGCCCTTCCAAACTACTATTGGAGTGCAAGGATAATGGTATCTGGTACTACATTTAATGGGCTGAATAAATTTTAAGTATTTTATGTTGTATGTACATAAACAAATTCTTCATGCCACCTGAAGGCTTGAGAAAAGACTGTGATATAGGTATTTCCCTTCAAACTGTGAAACTTATTAAAATGTATTGTCTAGCTTGGTATAGATCGTTGAAGATCAAATTGCAATAAGGAAGGGTGAATGAATTGTTTAAAGTACAATCCTATGCATGTTTACTCAGAAGTAAATTCCGCAATATGCAAGTGTATATGAGGATAGTAACCATAAACTTTTCCCCAATTCTTCTTCTTTTTTTGAAATCTGGGCTGCAGCTGTGATGCGCTTTAGCCTAGAGACTTCAGAGTAGCTGAGCAAGATTTTTCAGACAGAAATGATCCATTATATGTCCTATTGAAAAAAAAACTTTTTGCATTTTATACAGGATAAGAAGAGTCTACTTGCTACTACTGAAGAGTGTTTTAGTGAAAGTAGCATAATTTTAAAATGGTTAGACAGATCGTGGAGGGAAGGAAACTGGGAACACAGTTATTGATTGTTGATTGCAAGTAACCAAATGAGGAAGAAAGTAGATTTGTATTAAAAATGAAGTTTTCTCTCTCTCTCCAAGCAAATAACAGTTTCATGTCTATAATGCATAAACATATTTTATTAGTGCTGCTGCCTGAGTACGGCCAGCTGAGAAATACTGCTAAGCAGACCGGTTGCTTGGAGTCTGCAGGCAGGATAGAGGATGGGCAATCAAATACTCCTAGCATGCTAACAGGGAAAAAATGACTTCCAAGAACGCCGCATATTAGCCATACCTATTATTTCATATCGAAACACTTTTTTCAGTAATATTTGAATCAGCAGGAGGTTAACAGATTGCTATATTCTGCAATTAATTGCCATTGTTCTTGAACTAATGTCCATGAAAGTCTTGAGGTAAAGATTCCTAGCTTATTATAGCTTGTACAAGATCTGTCAGCTAGGCTGGAGTCCAGCAGGAAAATTGGTGATATTTTTTTTTCAACTGAGTTGACATTTATAGATTGAGAATATTTCTGTTTTACAAACAGTGCTAGATCACTGTTT
This sequence comes from Ctenosaura bakeri, assembly GCA_948474755.1. Classification (NCBI taxonomy): domain Eukaryota; kingdom Metazoa; phylum Chordata; class Lepidosauria; order Squamata; family Iguanidae; genus Ctenosaura; species Ctenosaura bakeri. The sequence continues at coordinate 62,878 of CAOLHI010000995.1, read as the reverse complement.
TTCTCTTCAACTAGATGGCTGGACCTGTTAGGTAGTAGAGGAGATGGTACTACAGATCCTCCCTGAAGCTGTTCGGGGGCTGTATTCTCCTCAGCTATGATGTCATCACTGGCTCTGTTAGCTGTGCATCAGTGCCAGGGGTACAACAGGGGAAGGACAAGCCTCCAAGAACAATGCAAAAGGATGCTTGTCATATTTTGAAGCAACAGAGTGTCACCAACTTCAGAAGGTTGGCACTGGTGCCTGAGCATGGTCCCTTGATATAAACCAGCCATTTGCTTGCTGTCTGCACACAGAATAAAGGAGAGGTGAATGAGCCACAAAAATCTGAGTAGAGGTAGTATATCTTTTGCAGGTTGCTTCCCTTCCATTGCTACTATGGTACATTTGCCATGAGTGTTTTGGCCATTTATTTATTAATCAGATAATTTAGCAAAACAAATGAAAATATTGCCCACATCCTTCCTCTTTATTTCATGAATATTTCCTGAACTCAGACTTCATAAAGCATTACTAACAGCCATATGATTTAATGCACTAGTGTTAAAATGTTCATTTTTATTAACTATTTATTTTATAAATCAGAATGAGTTGGATTCCCATCACAAAAAACAAAAACAAAACCCAAAACAAAACCATGACTGGCCTTCATAGAGGCATCACAATTTCTGTTTTGTTTTCTAAAAGTGATTTCTGTCTTTATATGTAGGCGATATACGCAATGACCTGTACCTGACTTTAGAGAAAGGGGACTTTGAAAGAGGTGGGAAAAGTGTACAGAAGAACATTGAGGTGACTATGTATGTTCTTTATGCCGATGGAGAGATTCTGAAGGTAAGCTGTTAAATATAATGCAGAGTTAGTTCTCTAGTTTATTCCTTTGACTTTTCAGATTTTTAAAATTTGAATGTGTTAAAAATCTTTGTTCCAATCTCTTGATCACATTAATCACTGTGGCAGCTTTTATGAATTTTTGCACAATAAATGTAAGAGTCTTTTTCATTTTTTAATATTATTTTTATTAAAAAACCCAATTCTTGAATTATTTACATAAGCGCCTTTTCAACTGTAACATTGTACATAGCTTTTTACATGACATAACAAATCTTACAATGTGAAGTATACAATATATATGTTAGATGAAAAAAGGAAGAAAAACTTTATTCATGCCAATCTACTTAATAACTAAAACCTTACGAAAAAGCTAGGAAATTGAAGAATATGAAGAAAGAGGTAAATAGAAAAAGAGATGATGAAAAGAGAAAAATGAAAAGGAAGAAGAAGAAAAAAAGAGAGAGAGAAAATAGGGGGAGAAGATAAATGGAAACAAAGAATGTGAACTTCCCCATGTGGTGGGGTAATAGGTTTAAATAATTCACGTAAAGTATCAGCCTTCTTTGTATAAGGGGGAAAGAAGAAAAGTAAGAGTACTTTCCAGTCAGGAAATTCCGTCATTCCACTGGTAGATTCTGATTCAATATTCTGCTACTCTGTTCCATTTATTTCTGTATAAAAAAATAATAATCTAGAACTAGCACTATTTTTGATATGGGGTGTTTATCATATCATGTTTTTATCCTGCTCTTCCTTCAAGGAGTTCCGGGTACCATGCATGATTCCTCTGCCTCTCATTGTCTTCTTAGGTCAACCAGTGAGCATAATGGATTAATGGAAATTTAACTTGGATTGTAATCAGTCATTGCCATTGTGTAGAGCTATACAAATCCTACTCCGAGCATATTTTTGTGGATTATACATCTTTTGAAAGTGCTGTATTACACAGAATTTCGTGAAAATCTTGTGTTCTCTTTCCCCATTTTCAACTGCAAAAGCATTTTTCTAGATGTCTTAAAACACAACAGTTTGGACTCAAGGGCTCAGCAGAGAGAATGACATCATAACCTTGAAGTTCCATCAGTCTAACTGATATAGCACTAGCCTTTATTTAATAGCTTGCATAAGATGGCTAAATTTTTATGACTAGATATGCTTTGGGAGCATGAACATTTTTAAAGCTCTTGCACTATCTGTTGTTAAATTTTAGACTGCAGTCTCATAGCCCCTGGGAGGGTGGCCTAGGGGTCATAGATTTAGCTGATTTTTCTCTCTGCATACAGAAATTTCCATGCTGGGGTATGGAAGCCTCTTCTATCTTTTCTACTTCACCGTTGCTGTTCTACTAGAAATAAACTTCAAAAATGTGGCATTCTGAAAACAAAAAATGCTAAGCTTAGGATCCACTGGATCAACCTTGCCCCCACCCCTTCTCTAATAGACCCATGGACCCATGGTAGACGTGGAACTGACATTAATATTTCCCTTCCTGTTAGGAATAGTGGGAAAATGTGAAAAAAAAAATCTGGGAAAGAAAGGAGTGGTAAACCAATTCCACCCCATCGCCTATTACTTTTCTGCCCTGCCAATACAATATAAAATAAAACAGACAAATGCATATAATCAGAATATACAAGACAGCAGAGCAACATTAAACTAAAACACCAATAGTTTTGGAAAACAGGAAGGTTTTCAATAGAGATTTTGAAAATTGTGCACCTCTTTGCTTTAGTCTAATGAGTGAAGGTACACATACATTATTATTCTAGACAAGGGGTGAGCAACTGAAAAGGCCTCTCCTGGACCTAAATGCATCCCATGCCCTCTAGTGGACATTTTGAAACATTTCAGGAGACGAAATGGAAATACCTCCACACCCCCTAGAATGTATTTTGAATTTTGAATGCTTTTGGGGGGGGGGAATCTGGCGAAAACTGTGTTTGACCCCTAGGGGCCACAAAAATGGACCCGAGGGCTTTTGCACAGCCCACATCCTGCACTTTGCCCACCTCTGCTCTAGACTCTGTGCAGTCATCCAGTGTGCTGTTTTCATTCCTGGAAGCCTTCCATGCTTGTTTCACTGTTGTTTTGTCTGTAACAAGATAGATTCCAAAGCCAGGGTGCCAAGACAATACCAGTGCAAATACAAATTTCACATATAAAAATAAATAGCATATCTAAATTTCTCTCTAAAAGAGAAGACACAGTGGATATAATGAACCCGTCTGGAATACTGTGTCCAATTCTGAGCACCTCAATTAAAAAAGGATATTGACAAGCTGGAGCATGTCCGGAGGGGGCGACCAAAATGGTGAAGGGTCTGGAAGCCATGCCCTATGAGGAGCAGCTTAGGGAGCTGGGTATATTTAGTCTGCAGAAGAGAAGGTTAAGAGGGGATCTGATAGCTATGTTTAAATATTTGAAGGGATGTCATGTCGAAGAGGGAGCTGGCTTGTTTTCTGTTGCTCCAGAGACCAGAACAAGGAGCAATGGATTCAAGCTACAAGAAAGGAGATTCCACCTGAACCTCAGGAAGAACTTCCTGACAGTCAGAGCTGCACAGCAGTGGAATATGCTGCCTTGGAGAGTGGTGGAGTCTCCTTCTTTGGAAGTTTTTAAGCAGAGACTGGATGGCCATCTGTTGGGAATGCTTTGATGTGTTTTCCTGCATAGCAGGGGGTTAGACTGGATGGCCCCTGGGGTCTCTTCTAATTTTATGATTCTATGATTCTAACCCTAAATAAACATACACATAATTGCACTATTAATAGGAGAGCTTTGTCTTCTCAATACTTTTCTTCATAAAAGCTATTCTTTGCTGTTAATTAACTGTCTCCTGTTGTAAATATAAATTTATGGACATTGTGTGTTTTTTTTTCTATTTTAAGGTTTACTACAGCTACAACTACACCTTTGTTGAAAGTCTGGGTGCTTTTTAATACTTCAGAGTAGAATGCTAATTCCTGTGTTGTTTTTAAGTGATGATTATTCACTTGGGACTTTTTACTTCCAGCTGATTAAAAAAATTAGGCTGAATGGTTCTTAGGTTACCTACCTTTTGCGTGAACAAAGCTGAATGACCAGGGATTCAAATAGAAAATAATTCTGATTAATTTAGTGCTATGGGTTAACAATTCTCTGTATTCCGAAAATAGCAGTCTCTTTAAATAGTTTACCTTGTTCAGAAGTGAAAATAAGGAATGGCTTCAGAAAAGGGTTAGTACGTATTAAATGAATATCACCCTTAGCCCTCAGTTGTTGACCCAGAGGCAATCTCTACAGCTGGTTAGCTGGCTCTCCTGCCTTTTGCTAGAGCCTTTCCCTAAAAGATGTGCCAGATTCTGCAGAAAGGAAGGAGAGGGGTGATCAAAGGGACCGTCAACCACCACAAGTTGCAGTGGGGGGGAGGACTGGCTCCCCAATAAGTCAGGGAATTGCTTTTCTTTCTGTTCCTCAGATGCACTTAATTTTTTTTTAAGATATATGGACTCATCTCCCTGCTCCAGAGTCTCTAATCTTTTATATTCCATCGCAGTGATTCTCTCCTTTGCTTTGTTTAGCAGACAGATTTGAACTTGACTGAAATAGGCTACATTTCTGTATCTTCAGCTTACTGATAATTTTTTAGAATATGATATTCTCTTGTTTTTACTTTGACTTTCATTTTTATTTTTTATTTTTTCCAGGAGTGCATCAGCCTTGGCTCAGGGGAACCAAGCAGGAGTGTATATCATTCCTTTGTTCTTTATCACAGTAACAGCCCTCGTTGGGGAGAAGTCATCAAACTCCCCATTCCCATAGACAGGTTCCGTGGGTCTCACCTCCGCTTTGAATTCAGGCACTGTTCAAGTGAGTGCAATATGTTTCTTTATCTGGAACTAATCTAACTTTCATAGGATGCTTTTATTCAGCAGATTGGTACCTACACTAATTTTATAAAATTTTGAAAACATTATAGGACATACCACTGTTGCCACCTAATACTTTCATACTTTTAACCTGAAATACAGTTGCAGTTTTAATAATATGCCATCTCTTTTGATGGACAACTGTGTCAACTTATAGGAAAGCAATTGTTTTAGGTAGAGCTGTGCCTAAACTCAATATTGTGGGTGATAGTAGAATCCTCTCACCAAGGGTTTTGTGAATAAAGATTTGTGAGTAAATTCAGTTATTATTGCTTAAACTGTTGAGTAAAATGCTGGAATTTGAACTCTAGGGAACAATTTTTACTTTGCTGCATTTAGCCTTACCAGACTAGCCACTCATCTCTGTTTTTCAAGGTACCTCAGTGTATTAAGTTTCATCTAGAAGTTATGGATTGTTTGGTTTCTTTAATGCTTGAAACTTTGTTTCTCATAATGTTATATATAGTCTTTATTGTTTGGGGTGGATATAAAAGAGCAGTTATGCCTAAATTGTGTATTTCAGGTTAAAAGTATGAAACTTGGCAGACATACCAAGTGACCTGGATTGTTTTATATATATTTCTACAAACAGTCCCCCTAGGGACAGAAGAATGAGAAATGTGTTATTTTGTCTTTTAATCCATGAACTAGGACAAAAATTCTTATTGTGTGGTACAAATGATGCTGACTGTGATTGTTGGCCAGGTTAATACTTCAAGACATAGTATATCTGCAGCTATGATGGTTTTGCGTGTAGTCAGAATTCATGTAAATCTTACAAAGCAAGCTGTAGAGGACAATAACATTGGGGAATAATTACAAATTCCATGTGCTTTTTATAGTCACCCACACACCCAGTACACTCTACCCTCTGAATTGTTAGAGTATTGCCTCTAGTTCAGTGCTTTGCAGCGAACATAATGAATACATGCATGAGGAACTGGAGGTGACCTTTGTTTGAGGCCACTTCAAGTCATACTTTTGATCCTCAGAGAGGCCTTTATGCAATGGCACAGTCTTACATTTGACTCTGTGGATTGTTGGTGTGCACAGCACTTTCAAGCATGGCATCCCCATGCAACTGATGCCTAATGTACATAGAAAAGAATAGGGAACTGGATGTATGTATCCAGTGATAAGTTTTAGGTTGCCATAAATCATACCTTATCACCTTATGTTAAGTGGCATACAATTGTATGCAGTTCATCTTTTTGTTAGTCACAGAAAATTGTCAAGTATGGAGGTCCTTTCCCAATAAGTATGAAATGACATCATTCTTTGCTGGGAAGGGCAAAGAGTAGTTTGGGATCATGAAACATATTTCTAGACCTCACTATTAGAATTCTTATACAGTTAAAAGCCCCAACAATTGTCTGTGACAGCACTATTATAGCACTTGATAACTCTGTAATATTTGTGTAAGATAGAACCACTGAATGGTATAAACTCAGTGAAGAAAGTGGGTCTGTTTCTAAGAAAGTCCTGATTCTTGGGTAATATTGCAACAAAACAGGAAGTACTTAAAAAGCATCTAATTCATCTATCAGGGAAAAGGTATGTAGGAAAAGGTATTTCAGAGTAATATGTGGTTACTAAAATTAAGAGGTGAGAGAAGAGCGGGAGACTTCCATGGTAACTGAAGTGACCAAGCTGAGGAGATGTACTTTTGCATAGTAATGGTAGGAAAAAACAGGAGGGCATACAGAAGCCTGTATAAGGTGTTAAAAGACAAAACTTAACTGCACTGTTGCCTGCCAACATGAAGGAAACTGCTCTGAGGAATACTGAAATTTGAATATCAACACTGACATTATATAATTCTCAGAAATGGATCTATAGCATTAATAGAATAAGTGTCTAGGTTCTCAGTTGAAGTTTACATGTAAGACAGGTATATGATATTCACTGTGTTTGTAATGATGTCCCATCTGGTATAAATTTGCACACATAACCAAAATCAGCAACCCAGTCCCATGTGTATAGACCCAGAGGAGGGACAGGATTGGGCCTACAGCATTGACTCAGTTTTCATTTGTTCCTTCTCAGTCTCAGCAGAGACTTAGGCCCTTTTCGCACGGGCTTTCCCGGGCGAAATAGCCCCGTGAGCCGTGCGGGAGTGGGAGCGTCGCTCTGCACGACGCACTCCCACTTCCGGCGCTCTCACGGGGCTGCAGCGGCGCGAGCGCGGGGTTTTTGATTTTCGCTTTCAAGCGAAAATCACCCCGCGCTCGCGCTACGCTCCCGGCGCCCACACGCACTCACCTGTAGTGCGGTGCGTCGGGGAGGCGGCCGGGTCGCGCCTCCTTCCCTCAGCCCGTGCGGAAGGAAGGGGCGGGGCGGGGAGCTAGCGCGGCGGATGCGAGAGCATCCTGCTTCGCACGGGCGGGGGGCTACGCGCGGGGGGCGGGCGCGACTGTCGCTCGCGCCAGGAGCGAGGGACAGTCGCGCCCGCCCCCCCGTGCGCACGCGCGCGATCGGGAGGCTGTCGCGAGCAGCCCCCCCGCGCGCGCCAGGAGCAAGCGACAGTCGTGCCCGCCCCCCCGCGCGCGCCAGGAGCGACGGGCTCCTTTCTTGCGCGCGCGGGGGGGGGATGGACTCGCGAGCCGCCGCCGCCTCCGGGACGGTGCCGTTTCCCATTTGGTTCCTTCGGCTGCGGAAGGAACCAGCGGGGAACCGGCAGGCTCCCGAACTAGGCTTTTCCCGCAAGCCGCCCGCCCCCGCTCGCGCAAAAAGCCTAGTGCGAAAAGGGCCTTAGTCTTCATTTCTTCCTCTTTTTTTCTGGTTCTCCTGTTCCAGCTTCTACACCATTGCATGTGTTGTGTTGAAAGTACAGTCTGGGGCCATTTCCACATTACACTGTTAGAGTGCTATTACTCCACTTTCAACATCCTGTGGAATTCTGGGGTTTGTAGTTTCCTGAGGCCAAAGAGCTCTCTGGCTGAGAATTCTAAAGGTCCCTCCCTAAACTGCAAACCCCAGGATTCCATAAGGTGTTGAAAGTGGAATAATAGCACTATAACAGTATAGTGTGGAAATTGCCTGAAACAAAACAGTGGAAAATAGGCATAGTAAAAGAATTGGACTAAGATGTTTGCCAGATACTCAACGACCTGTGTAAAGACTTAATTTTCTTTTGCAGCAAAAGACAAAGGAGAAAAGAAGCTGTTTGGGTTTGCATTTACACCATTGATGAGGGATGATGGCACGACCCTGTCAGATGATATCCATGAACTTTATGTTTATAAGGTACTGGAGTTCATTGTTTGTCTTATATCTTTGCCCCTGCCATGAATGCATCTCATATTTTACTCTGTATACATGAGCAAATCTGCAAAGGCACAGACCAAGACCTCCTATGTCAGTCGTCAAATTATTTGATGGATCTTTTGTCATCAGCTCTTACAGTGCATCACAAATTATAAGATATTTCAAGCAGACAGACCATCAGAAGTGCTTTGGATGAAATTTTAGAATGTCCTCCATCTACCTTTTTTTCTTAGTATTTATACTCTGGTATCCTCTTTTATATTTGGGATGCAAAGTCGATGGAGTATATGTTTACAGGCTTAAATAGAGATGAGTAAGAACACTTCTTAAAGACTCACGGTTCTGTTTTATTGAACTATTTAAACATTTTTAAACGCTAATAATTACACAAAAGTATCATGCAAAGCATAAACTCCTGTTGCACCATACTGGGAGCATCCAAGCACAAAACTAACAGTTAGCCCTGCTCTTCCTGTCGCCTGCTAAAAATTATTTCTCTTCTTTGTGCTTGATAGAGGGGAAGCCCACACAGCTATCATTTTTCATCTCAATTTCACCTGGTAACCAAATTACCATTTTCCCTTCATCGTGATTCATGACACTTCAAATTACTTGTGGCATCCAAATGGAAGAACTATTAACAACCCTTTTGTCACATGAGTCTGCACCACATTTGCTGAGGGACAGTACTTTTTCTCCAACAACCTCCCCTTTCCTTCCCCTCCTCTATGTAACACAATCACTTGTAGGGCCCAGCCTCTATTTCCTACCAATGGGAAAATAGGATGAAAAAGCAGAAAATGCAAAATCAAAAGTAGGGTGTCCAGCATGTACAAACTGCAAAAACCAAAGAGATACTAATGCACAGGTAACATATGGCAGTGTTCCAGGAGGGCCCCCCAGGGAAAAAGTGGCAAGGTGACATTTTGGCATGGTGAAGAATTTGGGCTAAAAGTAGGAAGTGCAAGGCCAGGTGGCCAGGTGCCATGATGACACGGAGAACAGTTTGAGCTAAAACTAGGAACAATGCATGGAAAATAGGCCTGTGTAATAAGGCATTGTGATGGCATGATGAAATAGTAAAAATAAATCCAAATGAACTCACAAAGGAACAAAACTGGTACATGTGTGGCCCTCTGTATTAAAGTATTGAGTTTCATAAAACAGATTAGATCTGATTTCTATGTGCCAGACAGGGGAAGAAGCTTAAAAAAAAAAAAGAACTGGAAACTTGGGAGGAATATGGAAGAAAGATAGTTATAGCTATCCTTAGTAAACACAGTCTCACACACATTATCATGTACATCACTGCCCGCTGCCAGAGCAAAATATAGTAGGAGAGACATCCGTTACTAAAAAGAAAGACTGAAGTATCCCACAACAAATCATGCTGGATTAATTCTAGAATGAAGTAACCTGGACAACAACAGAATACACACTGAAATGCCACATTTAGACTTTGGATCACATATATTAGTCAATCATATTGTTATCACTAGGGCCATGTCCGCACTAGACTGTTATAGCACTATTATTTCACTTTCAATACCCAGTGGAATCCTGGGATTTGCAGTTTCAGGAGGACCCATCTGGCCCCTCCTGAAACTGCAAACCCCAGGATTCCATAGGATATTGAAAGTAGAATAATAGAGCTATGACAGTCTAGTGCGGAAATGGCCTAATAGTCCCATAGAGCAAGACATAGCACCTATCTGGATTTCTCCAAGGTCATGTGTCCTAGAAAACCTAATAAAAAGCTCAACCTTTTAACCAAAGACTAATCCTTTGATATAAATAGATGGGATTGATTTTTAGAATCCTGAAGATGTAGGTTTCTTATAGACGTTCTTGTATTTTGGAGTTCCATGTAGCCCAGGGATGCATTATTTCCTATCTTACCATGACTCTTACCAGAAATGTTTTATCAAGGAAGCATTATTCTTACCAAGTGTACCCTAGGTATTTAAAAGGCGGCTAATTCCACTGAAAATACATTTAATTTGTTAATTAACACTTAAAGTGATTTAACAGTAGAAAAATCTTTCTAAAGTGTATACTGAATGAATATTATGCATATATTGAATAATGTCTTAAAAAGAAGTCTTGTATATTCTCACTATCAACACAGCAATGCATGGAGTAAAGTAGCTTTCTTATGTTTCCAGTGTGATGAAAACAGCACATTCAATAACCATGCACTATATCTGGGTCTTCCATGCTGCAAAGAGGATTATAATGGTTGTCCCAACATCCCTTCAAGTCTGATTTTCCAGCGCAGTACCAAAGAATCTTTTTCAATCTCTACCCAGCTCTCTTCTACCAAACTTACCCAAAACGGTACAGTAATTTTCACTCTAAGAATGAGAAAGGGTGGAGGGATATGCCGTGCATTGTATTTTAGTGGACATCATGCATATCAAAAATGAAATGCATAGTCCTTAAAAAACAGGTCTGATACAGCCTCAGAAATAAAAGATCTCTGAAGTAGCTCTGATTGGATGCAACATATACCTGGAGTTGAAAGAGTCTCCTTTTGCTGGTTCGTCTTAAAAACCATTTATGAAATACGAAGTTGAAAGTGATTTCAAACAGAAAAAGATCTCTTGCGTGTGGTTAGCTTCTCATAGTGAATAAAGTCAAAATTTTGAGAAAACACATACACAGTATAATAAACCACAAATCTAAGTACACTACAGGGTCAAATTATTAGAATAATTAGATATCCTTGGAGCATGAATGTTCATAAGGAATTGACAGACCTTTATCACTTACTGCTAACATAAATATGTATTTTGCAAGATCGCCTTCTGTCTTGTTCTGCCAATACAAACTTGTAAATTGTACCAGTACTCAGAAGTTAACAGAAAACTGGAGACGGGAAAGCTGTATTCGCTTCTTAATAAGTTGCACAATCAAACAGGTAAGCAATATTTTCTACAAATCTAGGCCTACACATTAAAACCTTTGATTACATGTAATGGAATATTTTTCTAATGGCCACCAAAGCTGGCTAAAGGCATTTGCAGATGAGCGCAAGCATGCCTTTCTGTCAAAGCATTAATGAGGAACTGATTGCATCATCAGGATTAAGTCTGAGCACCATTATTAAATACCATGGAACAGATCATGACAGTAGAGAATGATCTTTCTGACTTAAACTCTGTCTTAGGGGATATTTAAACATAGTAGTCATTATGTGTGTGTGTGTGCACGTGCATGTCATTAAGAAATTGACTGAGAAACTTCTCCTTTGTTGCTTTCCATTGTTGTTGTTGCTTTTCCATACTGGCAAGTAAAAGAAGATTGCTGCAGCCTTCTGTCAAATTTTAATCCAGCAACTAAAAATAGACAGATGCACTTTCATTAGAAACAGTAGTAAACTAGGTTCATCTCCTGGCAGAAAATATTCAAGGAATATTCAAAACAGTCTTCATCATTAAATTGTATAATAATTCCAAAGTAGAATAAGCATTATTTCCCAAATTTTTGCACTACAATATAGTTGTAAGATTATTCTAATACTAAGGTTCTTTGAAATATGAGTCATTTGCATCTCTGTCCTTCCCTGATGCTACCACATTATAACAATTTGTAGCACCATTACAATAAGTAATGAGAGGCTTTTGGTATGGATAAAGACAACAAGACTTGGAAGGGCAGTTAATGAAGGAAATAGATAAAATCCTCATGTGTAAAATTATATCACTATATACCAACTCAGAATCATCAATGCCATAATATTTCTGATTTCCTTGTATGGAAGTGAAAGCTGAACAGTGAAGAAAGCTAATGGGAAGAAAATCAACTCGTTTGAAATGTGGTGCTGGAGAAGAGTTCTGCAGATACCATGTACTGCTAAAAAGATAAATGAATGTGTCCTGGATCAAACCAAGCCCAGAAACCAAGATGACGAAATGAGGGCTGTCATTGGACAAACCATAAGATTACTTGACTCACCAGAAAAGATGATAATGCTCAGAAATGTGCAGGGCAGAAAGAGAAAAAGATTGCAGGTAGATTGACTGGATTGACTCAGTCAAGGAAGTCACAGCCCTGAGTTTGCAAGACCTGAGTACAGTAGTCAATGACCAGGCCTCTTGAAGATCCTACATTCTTAAGTTTTTTTAAAAGCATTTTCCAGTACAATTTTTTAAAAAATCAAAACATAAAAAGAAAGAAAAACATGAAAAGAAAGAATAGTAAAGAAATACATGTTTCTTAAGTCTATTCAAATAATGAAATATCTTTTTTTTAGGGATATTTATTCTCCTTAACTTCCAGATAGTGCGTCTTATATCCATATCACTGTAAGATTTTGGAAAAGTCTGCAACTTCTGTGCCCCTGGTTTCCTCATCTGAGTAATCCAGATCCTTTCTCCTTGCTGTTTTGGCTACTCCAGCTCTTTTTTATATGTCCATATAAATTCTTTAGCTTTTTGTACGATTCATCTTTGTGTAAAAGTAAAAGTAATCCCCTCCAATTTCTCTCACCTAACTTGGATTTTATTTTGCTTCAGTTGATCTGTCAGGAAAGCATACTCTTTTCTCTTGTGTAGAATTGTGGTGGGTATTTCTTTAAAAACAATTACCTCCTTGTTGCTCATCTTAGTTCTATTTTTTAAAAGGTTGCTATAGTACCTGATCCCTAATCTGCTTTTGAATGAAGTATACAATTATATCTCTTGGTAATTTTTTCTGGCTTGCCGTACAAGAAGAAATTCAAAATGTGCTATCCACATCCAGGTCAACTTCCTCACTTTCTTTCTTCAAAAGGTTTGTTTCAATTATTCTTGCCCAGATATTTTCATTTGGTTGTTCTTGAACAGCTCTAAAATGCAAACAATTATTGCATTACCTCAGTTACATTAGGGCAGAAGTATGCAGGCTTTGCTCACAGTCTCAATGCAATCTGTCGGTTTTTGCTCCAACTTCATTTTTTCTTCTAGATTCTGAACTTTTTTATTTACTTAGTTCAACTCTGCTGTCACCTGTATCGAAGACTGTTTCACCACCCTTATCTCAGATTTCAGTTCCTTGAAATCTGCCTTCAGAACTCTTTCCATCTGAGACATCTGCAGTTTTACAGATTGAAGCTCATCCAGTCATTTTTGTGACATATCTGCTGATTTTTATGGCAGTTCCACAGATCCTCTTCTTTCAGGCACTCTGCTTTTAGATCTTAGGCCAGAGTTCCTTATATCTACAGGCACAAAAAATTAAGAAGGAAAAAATTGCTAATTGCAAAAATTTATTTTGAGCATGAGATGTTACTCTTTGCTTCAGTTTTCTAATCAGACTCTGTTTACAGCATTTATTCATGTACAACAGCAATCTGGCTATAGCTAGTTTCAGTTCAGCAGTCTGACTTTGTTCTTATTCTACTACAAAAGGTAAACAGCATTTTATTCTCATACTAATTTTGTTATTTGTAGCCCTTGTTAGTCTTTATTTACTATAAAAAAATTGTATTTCTTTAATTAAAGGTTCTTTAAAATCTCACAAAACTTTGCTTTTTGCTCTTTTTTAGGTTGCTTTTAAAAGCCCGTAAAAATATTTTCCAAGCCAATTTACTCACAAACCCTTGATTAGGCAGAGGTCTTTTGTCAGAAGTGAAGATCTCATCATTGTAGTCAGAAAGCCTCTCTTAAGCTGATTCCATAAGTTTATATCCCTTTGTTTAAGAGAGAAGTTTCTCAGTTCTTTTGCCCTTTACAGGCAGGCTTCTCACACAGCAGGCCACAGTTCAGTCGCTCTCCCCTCCACCTGCAATCATTTACCACTGATATGGTAGTTTGATCACCACGAGGGGACTGTTGGACCTTTATAGGTAACACCCTGAGCCCCCTTTGATCCAGGGAGCAGTTTTTTGCCAGTCCCAGTTATTCTTTATATATATAAATACAGGTTAATCAACAAATTCCAACAAAATAGTCTTTATTTTTAATTTTTGTGGTCAAGATTAGATTTCTTGCATTCATAATTGTACTTCCTTCGTTTCCATATGCTTCCTCTCATTGTGTAGTGTGATTAATATTTGCACCTCTTTCCTCCAGAAAATTTCAGATTTATGCACTGTGAACATAAAATCAGAGAAGATTTATATTTAATTATGCTATGTTCATCTGCTTTGTCATTGTGATTTTACTCACTCTGGGAAGCTAACAATAGCAAGGGTTATTTTTTCAGTTTGAAATTGACTTTAACCTTGTATTTCACAACTGCTTCTTTAGACATCCACATAAGCTTGCAAAGCTGTTCCCACAGCTTAATGTTTGCACTGTTGTGCCAGCACATTGCCTCAAAATGTTTCAGCACATAGGTTTTAGATTTTGCCTCTGCCTGGGTTATTTCCCATATTTACAGTTAGAAATAATGTTTCCCAGAATACATTGATTTGTGACCTTGACATATATAACTCTTCAGTAATGAGTTTGGCTTGGTTACATGTGTACTCTTGGAACTTTATTCCTTGAGCAGTTCTTGTAATATAACTCCTCTCCTCAAGTTCTGGAAAATTGTAATCCGTATTTCAATGGTTGTTCTTTGGTAGTTGATGCATAGCCTGGCATTTCAGCATGGAACTGAACTCAAGGACCTTTCCTAGCTCTCTGGTTGAAACTCATTTTGGAGGGGGAGGGTTGTTTGTCTTGTTTGTTTTGTTCTCTTTTTGGTGAATGAATCTTCAAAGCCCCACGGTTTTAGTGCCAGTGTTACTTTATAGTAACATCTATATGTACTGAAAGAATTTAAAAACCCTTTTTTCACTCTGTTCATTTTATTGACAAATGTTGCTAGCCAGGATTTACTCACTGACTTTGAAGTAACTGTAGCAGAGAAACTGAACAAAAAGGAAAATAGAATCCATCTATGCAAAATGTATTATATTGCTGTGATACTATTTTCAGTGCTTATTTATACATTTGAATAGCACAATCCAATTCAGCTTTGCTCAAAAGTCATTTTTGTTGTGTGGAACAGGATTTGTTCTCAAATAGGTGTGCACAAGTTTCCTGTAATACAGATTTTGCTAACCTACAGAGTTGTGTCTCAATAAACATCTGACAATGATTAAAGGTTATTTCCAGGATTTACATAATTCTATTTTATATTGGTCTTCTGTTGTAACTAGTATGGTTTTGTATATTGACCTTCTTATGTCTACTCTTATTTTTTCAATAATTTACAGTGGACTTGCTTGCTCTCTTGAAATGGAAGGCTTATCCAGATCGTGTAATGGATATCTTAGGAAGACTGAGGCATGTCAGTGGTGAAGAAATTGTTAAGGTACCAAGTTGGCTCTAACTGCTATTGTGGCAGTATGGCAGTAACTGTGTTTGAACATGAATGCCAAAAAGATTGCTTCTTCTGATTGCCTTCTGTTTGTAAGTGAAATCTAGATGTTACTGTCTTAAGTACAAACTAAAGAAGTACTTTGTCAGCAGTGCATCATCTATTCCAGAGACAAAATCTAATGTGAAGTTTATGCCAGCAATAAGATTTTTGGCCCCTTCACCCCCAGAGCATTCTGTGTTGAAATAAATCTGCTCCAGAAAGTTTCCCAGACTTGCAGAGCAGGTTTTTGAGTTTTTTTAGTATGCCTAGAGGAAGATAAGGTGATACTGTATCCTTCCCAGTTGTTCAAGCAGTTTCCAGAGGCATAGTAATAATAATGGGATACTGGCCCAACTTTCCCTGTGCCACTTCAATGGCTGGTGGTGGCACCAACAGGAAATTCAGAGTAGGCTTAACTATGAAATGTCACCTTGGGAGAGTGAAAAACATGCGGTCGGGTAGTACATGTTTTTGGCATCTGTGTTTCTCTGGTATTCCAGCTTCAACGGAAGACTTAACACTATATGCCAGTAGCTGACAGCTTAACAAAAAGGTATAATATTTTATTGAAACCACTGTATTGGATGGTAAAGCATCCAGAAATAAAGCCCTACAAGGAACAGTTGAGAGAGATGGGTATGATTTATCTGTAGGTGGTAAGATAGCTTCATTCAAATATCTGAAGGGCAGGGCCTACGCAGGGCCTGAGCCAGTGGTTTCAAATTACAAGAAAGAAGATTTTAAATACCCATTAGGAAGAGCTACCCAAACATAAGAATTGTTTCACTGTCAAATGAACCACCTTGGAAAGTGATATATTCTCTTTTGATGAAGGTTTTTAAACAGAGGTTCAATGGCCATGTGTCAGGTATGCTTTAGGTGTAGGTTCCTGCACTGACAGCTAAGCTTTAGGTATAGATGAACTGGCAGGATGTTGGAACAAATGACCCTTGTGATCCCTTCTATATGAAATAATTATGATTTTGGCAGAACACTGTTTTTGTTAAATAGTATTGGAAAAACATATCGTTCTCTCATTCTTAGCAACAGCTCTGTGAGGCAGAGCTGATTTCATCCAAACCTGCATATTTAAATTGGCTCCGGCTATTCTAGCTGGTTTTAAACTTTTTTAGGTTATTAAATTGTTCAATACATTTGTATTCTGTTTAATTTATTCTTATTGTTTTAAAATACTGTAAACTGAAACTCTTGGCTATAGGGTGGAATATATATTCAAAGAAAGAAATAAAGAAATGGATTGATCTGAAAGAATGTGACAGACCCAAAGCTACCCAATGAGTTTTATGGCTTATGGTAGCATTGAAGAAATGTACTTCTACTTGAAAGATTGATTTAATGGATCTTCCTCGCAAATGGTGCCAACTTGATTTAAATAATTAAAATTGAATCCTTCAGAGATGCAATTTAAATCACAATTAAAGTCATGATTTAAATAAACTAGAGTTGAATCAAACCAACCCTGCTAGTGAATGAAGAAAATGCAGGTGACATTTGTTGAAGACTTTTTCAAATTATGTAGACTTTCTAATGAATACCAGGAATGACTGTGTGATTAAACTTGTTTTTCACATTTGCAATATGTTTTGATAAGTGGATTCACGCTGCTAAATGGTTGAACTGGAGAGGTCATTAGTCAAAGGCACTTGGTTGTTCTTGAATTTTAACATCACCCATTGGCCTCTTTTTTTCTTTTCTTTTTTAAGTAATCACAGGATTCTGAGTTCTTGGATTATATTGCTCCACAGGTATTACAATAACTGTAACATTATATTTGGAATCCCTTTTCTGTGGAGTTCAAAGGAAAACTAATTATAGGATAGGTTGTTTATTTACATAAACTAAAGAGCTGATACACTTTTAATAAACTTAAACTGCTATTCATTATAGCATGCTGGTTGAGTACATCACCTGCTTTCTCCTCCGAATTCCAGAATATGTCTGTTTTCTTCGATTGCTTCTTTCCTTCTTATGCCTTATCAAACTGGCTGCCTGCTTGAATGTTTATTTGTTCTTTCTGTTATTGCCAAAAATGATATCTTTTAAAATGCAATCCAACCGAAAAACCTGTGTTAGGATAAAGGCAGAGAGTGCAGTTTACAGTACGGTAGATGAATTTGACTAAATAGGTTAAAACAAAATACCTTCTTAAGATAAGTTGAGGGCTAGGAACGCTGAGCGTTTACTGCCAATCTATAGCTTTATGTTTATGTAGAGATACTGCACTAGAAGTAGAAAATATTAAGATAATAAAAGTGAAATAATGCTGTGCAGAGTAAAAGTCTTTCTATGTCCTAGAATAATTTTTCCTTGTCAGTACTAAGGACAGTTTTGAATATATTTCTCTCATTCATAATGGCCTATATTGAGCAGTGCATTGGTGCAGCAGAACTTTGTTCCTCTCTCCTCTTACCTGCAGCACTTAGAAAACCTGAAAACCAATTGCTGGTGGTTTCTCAGACCTCCAGAACAGATTTGGAGTCTGTAGTGGATGTAGTGTGTAGGAGAGACACCTCCTCTCCCAATTGCATTAGTGGCGGCAGTTCCATCAGTAGATTTCCATCACTGGATTTATGTTAATCTGAAGATTGTAGGCCTATGCACATGTACCAAGGTGTCAGTCTCATTGATCTCAGTGAGACTTGCTTATGAGTAAAAATGTATAAGTCTGCACTGTAAATTATTAAATTGTTTTGATAATCTCTTATTAATAATGAGATGTCATGTAAATCCCTTTATATTTCTAGTTCTTGCAGGACATTCTGGACACATTATTTGTCATTTTGGATGACAACACAGAAAAATATGGTCTGTTAGTCTTTCAATCTCTGGTAAGTACGATACACTTTTGATGGATTAGTATTTGCATTTTATCCATCATTATCCATGGTCTCTATGACTGTAGGGACCCAACTAGTTTTACCAGCATATTGACCACAGGGAGGAGATAGCTTAGTGAAAGCGAGGTTGACACTGATAGGAGAACATGGATCATACTTTTTTCTTCCACTATATACGTTTTGCATGCTCAGGGGCAAGTTTCACTATAAATAAAGCTTTGAAGGAAACATGGCCAGAACTTTATTTTGGCTATAGTTGTGTGAGAGGTGTGAGATCCACCCAGTCACCAAGGAGTGCAGAGAATGTGTGCACCTCCCATGCTGTGCCCATCTGCTTCATCCCCTGCACCCCTCGATTCCCCTAAGGGAATGTTCACACTTTACCATGCCCAAAGACACTGTTAATAGTTAACCCAGATACAGGACCCATGCAACCACTCACAAGTTCTGACAAATAAATGCCTACACTCAAAACTAAGGCCTAACCACCATAAACATGGAGGGGGTGGGGGAACAATGCTCCAGAAGAAGTGACTAAGCCCCTGGGAGAATGCTTAAATTTATACTCCCTCCCCAGACCAAAGGGAAAACGAGCTGAAACTCTAGCCTCAGGAAGTGCAGCCGATGTATTTAAACTGGAGTTTAAACACATTGGCTGCTCCTCTATTGCCTTTTCCCAGGGCTGTGTGAGCCGCACAGCTTGCTGGGAAGAAAAACTTAGAAGCCCTCCCCATGACCATATGGGCAAAGCAAGACACCTTGGCACCAATGCTGAGCTGCAGATTCACCACCCAAGTAAGTCAAGTGGTTTAAGTATGTGCACGCAGCTGGTTTTTGCTTTTACCAGTGAACTGTTATTCCTGACCTTTGTTTCCTGTTCCACATAGCCATCATTTCACTTTCAAGATCCTCTACATGTAATAAATGGTACTTCCTCTTTTTACATTTTAAATACTGGAGAGTCACTACAGCACTTTGAAAAGAAGATAAAATTCACCAATCAGCAGGTTCATTATATGAGATCAGATTATGACCCTTTCAAGACCAAATGCATTGTCATGCCTCTGGGAAATTATCTAGTTGGCTGGCATATCATGTACGGCTGCCAATTTGTTGGTTTTTTGTTATTTATAATCACAGGTATATCTCTTAATGTTGTATCATTATTAAGTACAGAACATTTTTTTAGGAAGTAAATAAGTAATTTATTCAATATGCAAGGACTCACCTACACTTATGTTTTCAACATTCTAGTGGAAATGTTTGTTGAAGACTAATGTCATGAATAGGCTATAACTGGGTGAGTTTTCAAGAATAAAGAACAAGGCCAGATATCAGACTTGTAAAAGTGCCGAACACAATTATTTATTTATTTATTTATTCATTCATTCATTTGTAAAAGTATATATTAATTGCTTTTCCCTCCAGTGAGGTTATTGAAGTGATATACCTGTATTTGCTGATGTATAAAATGCACCAACATATAAGGCACACCCCATTTATATGTCAGCAAATACTGTTTGTCAGTGTATAAGACACACTGGCATATAAGACGCACCCCATTTTCAAACAGTATTTTTCAGGAAAAAAAGTGAGTCTTATATGCCAGCAAATAGGGTATAATATCATAGCACAGTGATATGGTGACATGCAAACCAAGCCAGGTATATTCTGGTCCTCACTCTTCCCCCCAAATAATTCATTGTATTTGGATACTCTCTTTCTTCACTGGACAAGAAAGAAAAAAGTGGATTTTGAACTTCCATGTTGTCACAGTGTTGGAAAGGCAATTAGTTGTATCTAGTCATTTGTCACTGATTAATTCCAGTTTGGTTACTGATACCAGTAGGATCCTCTGGTGTCACTGATTCGAGTTTCTCTGGGCTGTTTAATTGTTTTAAGGCTTCCTGAACTGATAGGTGAGGTTTTATCATATTCACTCTTTCTTTCTTTCTTTCTTTCTTTCTTTCTTTCTTTCTTTCTTTCTTTCTGCCTGGCCTCCTCCCTCCCTCCAAATATATATCTAGCTGAGTGGCAAATTAACAATTTCTCTCTTTTTTCATTTTAAGTATAGTTTTATTTTTATTTATGATTGCAGGTAAATACAATAATACAACAAAAAAACAAAAACATATGATAAAATGAAATGATAAGGATACAATTTATAAGGGGGTCCAAGCATCTCAAGAAGTTTGAACATGTCAGTCATAGCATTCCATTGTGTAGTAATTGTTAAAAGCTCAAAAGGAGTATTATCCATAGTTTTGACAGTCTTGTGTAAATACATCAGAATTTCAGATGAGATGATGGTGGTTTTACCATCTGCAATCATATGTTAACAAAGTCAATAAATGGATACCATTTTTTAATGAGAGATTCTTGGTTCAGTTGTCCTTTGTTTATCCTCATGCTGTCTGATATTTTTGTAAGAGTCACAAATCCCAAATTCTCTTCTATTATGTATCCCAAGAAACCTTCCGTATTTCCAGCGTTCAGTGATTTTGATGTGAGTAGCTTTCAAAAAAGGAGCTAGTCAAGTTTCTGTCCCTTAGCTGCTTATTTTTTCTCAAGTAGATAGATATCAAAACAAGCTCATGGCAGTGGTTGATTTTATGTTTGGTGATTAATGAAACTTGCTTTAAAATAGCAAGCCAAAATATATTAATTCTAGGACAATCAAGCCACATATGAGTGAACATTCCTTTAATGTCACATCCTCTCCAGCATTTTGGAGACATGTTTTGCACTATTTCACCAATTTGACAGGAACCTCATATCATTTGTGGACAATTTGCAAATCATTTTCTCTAGCTGGAGCATATTGGGATTTGAAAGCAGGGGAAGACAACGTTTTAGTCCAGTCCTTCTCTGGTATTGCAATATCTAGTTCAGATTGCCAACCTGTTCTCAAATTATGATCTCTTCTGTACATAGTATACGGTATACATACAGTATACTGTATACATAGTCAATAAAACAGTCATAGTCAAAGGAATCAGCATGGAACTGCTGCATGGTACTCACACATTTTTTCATACATTTTTTAAAAAATTTTTATTAAAGTTTCAAAAAAGATATAAAATGGGGACATTTCTTCTAAATGTTCCTCTTGCCCTCCCAGCTCCCATTACAAATTTTCTTCTCCAGTTTTGCCCAGCTGAATCAAACAAAGAGAACAATATAGTACAATGCAATACAAGTAATCCAGTCTACTATACTACATAAGATCTCAGGCTTAACAATCATAAATTGTCGTTTAGCTAGTCAATACATTTTTACCATAGTATGTCATTATAGTCATTATCTTTACAGTCATTTTTTCATACATTGTTAAAGGTCTTGAGGGTTTCTCCTCTACCACAAATTTCGATGTAAAGGAAACTATTTGACAAAGACGTAACCAGCAAATTGTCAGTGGTATTAATTCTATAGCCAATTTATGGTTACCATCTTGGAAGAGGTCTTGAACAGTGTAAAGATCCTTTCCTTTCCATTCTCGAATTTATCTAAATTTATCTGAGTTATAGAAAAGTGTGTGGAATGAAAAAGGACAGGTGGGTGAGGGCTGTGTTTAGATGACATGTTTCCATTTGTTCCAGATCCAAACAAGTATTCGTAACCATGGATTTTTAATGTCTTTAATTTTCACACCAGCAACCTTTTTAAAGAAGAAATCATATTCTGCATGGAAATCATCTTGGATTTCCATTGACCCACAGTTAACCTCAGTGTCTCTCCTAATGAGATGAGCTGTTTGACTCAATTGGAAAATTGGAAAATATAACGATGCATTGCTAAACAGGATTTTTGGAGACAAGATGTCATGCAGATTTCCTAAATCTTGTTTTCTTGTGATTAAAAACCAATGTATTAATTAAGTTTTGCCAGATTTTGAGTCTTGTCTGAGTTGGAGAAAGAGAGATGGTTTGGAATAGAAAAAAGATGTAAGGGTGAGGAGCATTTTTATCAAGGCAATTCTTCCCAATAGTGATAAATTGTTGTCCATTCTGAAGATTTAGATTTCATCCAATTGGTGACTTTATTATAATTTCTAGAGATAAGAGTATGTGAAGCCCAATGGTTGCAATTGGAGATTAGTCAGTTTTTCTGATTTTTCTTGTTCATGAGGTAAAGTTTTAAAGCACATCAATTCAGATTTAGAGTGGTTCTGAATCCTGTGTATTTGTCAAAAGTTTCAAGAGTAACTTTAAAACCTGGGAAGGATTGTTCAGGATATTAAAAAAAAAAAAAGCACATCATCTGCAAAAAGATTTATTTTCTGAATCCTTCCACCACTGTTAGGGCCATGCATGTTAAGATTTGCTTTGAATAAAGTTAGCTAAGGGCTTGATAGCTATAGTAAATAAGAGTGGTGACAGGGGGCATCGTTCCTTGCTTCTCTTTGTAGCTTTATATTATCTGAGTACAATCTGTTTAAGTTTATAATAGCATCTGAGTTATGGTATAAACTTAAAGGGTTCTCACAAACCTCTATCCAAATGTCATTTCTTTTAATAGCTCAAATAAGTATTTCCATTTCACTCTGTCAAAGGCTTTCAAAGCATCTAGGGATAAAACGGCAAGTGGAGTTTTCAACTGAGTGGAGTGATGAATTACGTTTAATACACAATAGGTGGCCTCTCACAGTCTGTGATTAGACATGAAGTCAACTTGGTCCAGTTCAGTGTTATGAAACTGTTCATCCTGTTGGCTAGGATGGAGGTGAGGAGTTTAACATCTTGGTTTATGAGTACAGTTGGTCTAAATGCCAGTGGAGGAGGGGGTGGCTTTCCTCTGTTTGAGGAATCAGTACAATGCTCAATGTAAATCAAGTTCTTCTTCGTGGTCTCTGTGCCTCACACACTAGGAGCTTTCACACACGCTCAGTAACATTCGGAAGATTCCAGAGCTCTGCAGCTCGGCAGGAACCCCTCCCCCATGCCCTCACTGAGCATGCTCAGCCTGCCGAACAACAGTCTCTCCTCAGTTCTTTTTCGTCCGCCTTAGCGAACGGAAGGTTCTTAGCTTTGCAGCTGCCTATAAGGCTTTTGCTTCGTGTTTCTTGACTTTCTCTTCAAACTCCCCCCCCTTTTTTTCATATCTTACGTCCTTGTGGTCGCAAGGTCGGATTCCCTCCTTTTTCCTGGGAAACACCTGAAAGGAATTGGACTCTGCTGTCTTGTGTCTTCACCACCAAGAAGAAGCTGTGTAAAAAACAAAAGAAAACAAAAAACCTAATTTGCTGCTAGACTATCCACAATGCCTTCTCAGCGCGCCTGGCGACCATGCCCTGATCGGGCACACCATTCTTCAGGGAGGCTACACTGGACTCGCAGATGGCCTAATCCTCCAGGCCACTCCCTCCCGCCCAGTGCAAATGTCCTCCTTCTCAGAGCACCCGAAAGGAGATAGAGAAGAAAGGAAACATACCTTACGTGCGGCTGAGAAGATGGACCCCGCAGAGATACTCAAGGTCCAAACCGCTGGCCTGGCTGTGCCTTTGAGCCTGCCTATCCTGGCTGCTGCGGTGTCTCCGCTCGGTCACCCTAACGGGATCCACCGCCTGGAGGAGGAGGATCAAATCGCTGGCTTGGCTGCGCTTTCGGGCCCGCCTATACTCCCTGCCGCGGTGTCTCCGCTCGGTCACCCTGATAGGATGCACCGCCTGGAGAAGGAGGATCAGACCGCCGGCTTGGCTGCGCCTTCGGGCCCGCCTATCCTCGCTGCCACGGTGTCTCCGCTCAGTCACCCTAACGGGATGCACCGCCTGGAGGAGGAGGATCAGACCGCCGGCTTGGCTGCGCTTTTGGGCCCACCTATCCTCGCTGCCACGGTGTCTCCGCTCGGTCACCCTAACAGGATGCACCGCCTGGAGGAGGAGGATCAGACCGCTGGCTTTGCTGCGCTTTCGGGCCCGCCTATCCTCGCTGCCGCGTTCTCTCCGCCCGGTCACCCTGAGGGGTTGCACTGCCCGGAAAATGAGACCTGGACTGCTGGCTTGGCTGCGCCTTTGGGCCTGCCTATTCTCGCTGCCGCGGCCTCTCCACTCCGTCACCCTAATGGGATGGACCGCCCGGAGCACGGAAACGAGACCACTGGCTTGGTTGCGCCTTCGGGCCCGCCTATCTTTACTGCCGCGGACTCTCCACCCGGTCGCCCTGATGGGTTGGACCTACTGGAGGATGAAGACCAGACCGCTGGCTGGGCTGCGCCTTTGGGCCTGCCTATCCTCGCTGCCTCGGTCTCCCCACATGGTCACCTTGAGGGGTTGGCCCGCCCGGAGGACGACGACAAGACCGCTGGCCTGGCTGCGCCGTCGGCCCCGCCTACCTTTGCTGCCGCGGGTTTTTCCACCCGATCACCCTGAGCAGATGAACCGTCCTGAGGACGACGATGACTACATCGCCACCTCAGTCGTGCCTTTCGGGCTGGCCTATCTTTACGGCTGCGTTTTTCCTGCCTGGTCACCCTGAGCAGCTGAACCGCAGGCCTGCCCGTCGGGACCGCACCGCGGTGCCCGGTTGTCATCTGCAGCAGCAGCAGGCGCGTGCGTGCAGACTGTTACGGAGGAAAGAGAGGAGTACACCTCGTGAGTAACGGGATCCCTCCTCTCCTACCCCTGAACGCGTCGTGCATCGGCGGTAAGGCTCGCGCTTATGGTCCCGCCTATCCTTGCTGCCATGGTGTCTCTGCCGATCGCTCCCGGAGGATGGACCGCCCTGAGGATGCAAGGAGTTCGTCCTCACAGCGGCGGGAGACCTGCTCTACCGGGCCTCTTCTCACCCCACCCCTCCATGGCCCCTTTCCTACACAGACGATCTCGTCTGATCTCGGAAACTGAGCAGGGTCGGGCCTGATTAGTACTTGGATGGGAGACTGCTTGGGAATATAGTGGGTTTTCAACCAATGTCGTATCATTCCTATTCCCCCACGTATAGGGACCAATCCCACCCCAACGTGAGGCACCGATCGACTGATCGCCTGCTGCGGTCTCCATCCCGTGGTTCCTACTGTTAGGGCCATCAAAGTACCTCCACCTCCAGCTACTCCGCCGGTACCGACCAATTACGGTACCCCGTCCGTGCCTGTGATTTCACGGACCGGCAACCGTTACCGGACACATATTTTTCCTCCAAATTGAGATCTTACAACTTGAAATTGAGTCTGTAGGGTTGACACCGGCCACTCACTTGTCTCAACCCTGGCCTTAGGAGATGTGTTGGACGCGGCTCCATCAATCTAGGACCCTATTCCCGCGATCTGAGGCACACGGACTTCACCAGAAGTACTTGTGGGCCACAGACCATCCTGTTTGGACACTCTGGCATTCGGTTCTGTTCCGCCTCATCACTCAGTGCCAGGGGTCCAGTGCGCAGCCATCATGTGGGCTACTCATTCCGTGGTGCTGCTGCTGCGATGGTAAACTCTGCCCCCCTCCAGCACCTTGTGCGGCCAAGATCCACAGATCTGCAGGAGGAAAGCCACAGGTGCATTGAAGACCTCCCATTGACAGCCCGGGTCTCCTCCATGCAACTAGTTAAGGCCCGAGCCACGGCAGACAAATGTGTGGCACAGATCACTGAGCATCTAAGAGGACAGCAGGAGAAGGTTCAAGAACCTCTCCTTCGATGGCCAGGGGCTGTTTAATGCCGTATTGGATCAGGCGATGAACCACCCAGTCACGATACACCTGACTGTCTGCAACCGTACGCAGGTCATCACCCTCAACTTCTCAACCCCGGTCTCCTCGCTTGGCCCCTTCCTGACCGTCTACTGTCTCGGAGGCGCCAATCTTCTTCTGCGAAGAAGCGCTCACCAGGGACGAAGTCCCGTACTTGGCCTCCTTTGCAGGTCACCACCACCTGGCACCGCGTTACCATGGAATTGGGGAATATCTCCATTGCCCCTCTTACCTACGCCACACAATTTGGAAGTATACCCCCGTCTACTATTCTTCCCCAGCCAGCTCCACTCTGCTGGAAGAGATCCAGTCCCTGCTTCAAAGAGGAGCGATTGAGAAACTTCTATCCTCGCCCAGTACCACTGGCCCCTTCTCCCCGTATTTCACAGTGCCAAACATCGGACAGAACCCTGTGGTCTATCTTGGACCACGGCGGGGTGAATGAGAGTATCCCCCCAAAAAGGGTCGAAATGGTCACTCTCTCTCTCCTCAAGACTGGCTCGCCTCCATCGATCCCGAGATGCTTACTTTCGCATCGCTTTGCCCGCAGCGCAGACGATACCTTTGGCTCGTGGTCGACCGCACCTGTTACCAGTACGGGAGGCTAGCGTTCAAACTCTACCACGCCCAGGGCCTTCACCAAATACATGGCCCCTGTGGTATCATACCTCCGGACAAAGGTCGTGGTGACCTACCCCTACCTGAATGACTTCTTCAGCACTGTTCGGTTCAGTTTCAACCCGCCTCTGTACGAGCACAGACGTCTGCTTTGAATACCTCCACAGGTGCATCACTCCCTGCTACGGTGGCAGTCTTACAACCATCTCCTGTCAGGGATCCCTTTTTGGGAACCATTTTCACGGCTCATGGTGACAATAGGCACCCCCTTTCTTGGATGGAGAGCCCACTGTAGGTGACAATGGACGCTTCCCCCTTTTTTGGATAGGGAGCCCACTGTAGTGGCCTTAATCCCAGGTCCGGTGGATCGACGACGAGACCATCCTCCACATCAACGCCCTCGAACTACTTGCCATTGGGAAAGCCGAGTGCGTTTCGCTGAGGGCATTTTCGCCACTTGGTTGCGGACAGTATGGTGTGCATCTTGACAGATAACACAACGGCAGTTTGTTATGTCAACAAGCAAGGAGGGACTCATTCCACGCCCTCCTCAACATAGCCCTAGACCTCTGGCACTGGTGAATCTTGCTTCACACCCAGCCAGTAGCGGTGCACCTGGCGGAACAGGAAAATACCACAGCGGTCGCCCCAACAGGGATGCCACTTGTCATCTTAAGTGCTCCCTCTCAAGCGAGACATTCCAGATGTTATGACACTGGAGGGGCGAATCGATGATCGAGCTCTTCCCCACTGACCAGAACGCAAAGTTTTTTCGCCGGTACTCCTCGAGGGCCGGCCTGGGTTGCGATTCCATTGGCGACGCTTCCACTCCAGGTGGCGCGGTGGGTTCCTCTACGCGTTTCCTCCATTTTTTCCTTTCCCCTCATGTACCTAGTGGGTGTCCTTGTGGACCGAGCCAATGTTGTCCTCATGGCCAAGGCAGCACGGCTTCAAACCCCTGTTCGAGGCCGCTCGCAATCGACTCCTCAAGCTTCCGACAGCGCCGGATCTCCTGCCGCACCCCAAACGGTCTTTTCTCTGTCCAGTCCTGCCACTCCTGGCCTCCCATACAGGGCGGATACCACCCTAGACGATCCCATCATCGGTAATGTCTTGATCGTGGCCAGGAAGGAGTTGACATGCCGCCACTATCACTACAAATGGCAATGATTTGTTGCCTTTTGCCGAAGCACACCGGGAGCCGGTACCGCTTGTGATCCTGCCTACGGTGCTCCATCTTTACTTTGCTGCTCTCATGGCTTTCCAACCTCCACGGTCTCCATCGGCAGCTACCGTGAGGTGGTTTATGAAGAGCCTGTGGCTCCATTACCACCAGTATCGCTGCCACTACTGCTGTGATTGCTTCTTTGTTGCTGTCGCAGTTGACGAGGCTGCCCTTCGAGCCCTGTTGACAGAGTTTTCACCACAATAAAAAAAAAGGAAGAAAGAAAGAAAATGCCCTCCTGCTGGCTGTCACCTCAGCCAGGAGGGCAGTTGAGCCGACAGCCTTAAGTTCTAATGACCTCTACCTTGTGTTCCGCAAGTACACCATGGTCTTTCGGCCCGACATCTCCTTCTTGCCGAAGGTGGTGTCTACCTTCCATCTCAATCACGACATCATCTCGCCAACCTTCCATCCAGACCCGACTACACCTTTGGAGCAACCTGCTCACTCCCGGGATGTTCATCGGGCCTTGGCCTTCTACATGGGCAGACAGGACTGCTTCCTTTCGATAGACCCCATTTTGTGTGATATGGCAGGTGTCAAACAGACCCCATGGTATCCACCCAACGTTTTCTTGTGAGGGGTGGCTCAGACTATCCTGCTGGCATAGGAACAGGCCAGGAAGCCTCCGCCAGCGTTGCTCTGGCCTCATTCTACCACAACCGTGGCGACATCGGCAGTTCTCCTGCGAGGAGTTGGTCTGCTGAAACTGTGCCGTCTGGTGACATGGTCCCAACCATCGACCTTCATGCGCCTCTACAAACTTGACTGCCGGTCCCGTGGAGATGCCCGCTTTGGACATGCGGTGCTGGTTTCCGTTCTCTAGGACCTGACCCACCGTCCAACCATTAAGCTACAAAGTCTCCTAGTGTGTGAGGCACAGAGACCATGAAGAAGAAGAACAGGTTGCTTACCTGTAACTGTAGTTCTTCGAGTGGTCATCTGTGCCCTCACACATACCCGCCCTGCCTTCCCCTCTTTCTCAAGTCCCTTATTGGCGGACTACAGAACTGAGGAGAGCCTGTTACTCAGCAGGCTGAGTGAGGGCATGGGGGAGGGGTTCCTGCCAAGCTTCAGAGCTCTCGAATCTTCCGAACGTTACTGAGCGTGCGCGAAAGCTCCTAGTGTGTGAGGGCACAGATGACCACTCGAAGAACTACAGTTACAGGTAAGCAACCTGTTCTTTTTGGACATAAACTTTGATTTAAAAACTAATTAAATAGATTGGGTAAGTGGGGAGCCATTTCATTATAGCAGAGGTTATAGAATTCTCCTGTGACGCCATCTGGTCCTGAAGATTTCTCTGCTTTTAATTTTTGGATTGTTTAAGTTCATTTTCTGTGACTGGTTGGTCCACTAGGGACTTGTGTAAATCAGATAGTTTGTTAATATTGATTGAGTGAAGAAAGGAGTTGATTATGTTGGGAGATGTCAGTTCTGAGGTGTATAGCATAGCATAGAAGTCTCAAAATGCATTGACTATTTCCTTTGAGGAGGTTTTTAATGCTCCTTATGAGGATTTAATAGTTGTAATTATTCTGATCTCTCTTTTCTCTTTAGCTATTCTGGCTAGCAATTTGGAGTTTTTATTATTATGTTCATAGAAATAAGGTTTAGTGTAGTGTAGGAAGGTTTGTATTTTAAGCAAATCAAAGTCTTTGCGCAGGATTTAAATACCTCTGGATCTTGATTTATCTTGGAGAAGTTGTTCATTGCTCTACTTCCTTTAATAAGTTTAATCTATGCACTTTCCTGATTCTCTTTAGTTTTGATTCCTCTTTGATAAATAAACCTCTGAGAACTGAATGTCTGTGTCCCACAGTAATGCTTCTGATGTATTGTCACATTGGTTTTCCAAACTTTTTAATGGCCTCTGTAGTTAAGTTTTTAAACAGGTCGTGGAGAGGAAGCAATGGGTTAAATCTCCAGATCTGAGAGATAGTTTCCTCCTTACCCACAAATCTAGTGTTATTAGAGAATGATCAAAATAAAGAATGATCTAAGTTATTGTATCTAGACTTTTTCTAACTAGGATATTGAGATTAAAATAAAGTGGTCTATATGGGAGTATATTTTGTGCTCAGCAGAGAAGTAAGCATAATTCTTTGCCTTGGAGTGAAGCGCATGCCAAGGGTCTAGACAATCAGAATTACCGATTGCCTTCATAAGGGGAGTATTGTTTCATAAACTGCTTTTGAGGGAATGCAATCTATCTAAGCTGCAATGCAGAATGTAATTAGAGTCAGCTCCTATCTATCCAGAGGCTACATCTTTTAGGATCTGCAAAAAAGAATTCATAAATGTTTTCAGGCCAGTGTTCAGTGCTTGGAAATTGCTGAATGTGAATGGTTTGCTCATCAGTTTGCCTGTAATATTTAAATATCTACTGCTGGGTCCCGATGCTCTTTGTCAACTTCAAAGAGACATGCTGTATCAAATAAGAGCACAGCTCCTCTAGCCTTCCCTGATTCCCCTGCCACATGTTGACTGCCAAATAGTTTCTGAGGTAAAATTGGGGCTGTTCCTTTCCTGTGTATTTCTTGGAGGAATATTTGGTCTTAGTTGTTTAATCCACTTTAGAATTTCCCCCTTTTTAGAAGCAGAGCATAAACTTCTAACATTAAAGGATATCACTCTTGTTGCACTCATGACTCATGTTGGTATCTCATTTTCCTCCATTCTTTCTACCCACTTTTTATTATTAGAATAGGAATGTTCCCGGTGATTATTTGATTAACATTACAATGCCTTTGTAGCCTCCTTCAGCTAATATAAAAAAGGGAATATCCTGAGAATACATAGCCAGTGAATAACAATAAATTCAAGCTGGACTCTCAATCAGAATGCATTTTCTGATCTCCTCTATAGATCTATGGGGGAGTGTCACTCTTTCCTAACAAAAGCAGTAATTGATCTAGGAGGTTGCCCAATGGTTAACGATCAATCTGAAGAGAGAGCAAGAAAACAAATGACAGAAATTTAATACCAGCACACAATTTGGGATAATCATAGTTTTATTCTACTCGCTGCAAGGGGTTAACAACATGTCTGGTGACAAGTCAGTCAGGATTAAGATGACAATCTGAGCTGAGCAGGAAAGCCAAGTCCAAGATGCTGTTGTGACAGTTCTGCAAACCCAAATATCTCACCAAAGGAGGAAGAAAGATGACACGTGAGGGTACACTGAAATTTAAAAGCTTATATTTTATTTAGGTGGGAACTGTGAAGTTACATTTGATTTTCTTGTCCTCCTTCTTCTACATAAGCTGCTATTTCACCTCTCACCTCTCAGCAATGCAGTGTGTAAAGCTTTGCAGATCTATATCATCTATGGTCTATTAGATGTGATCATTGTGCCAGCTCTTATGAAAAATAATCAACCTAAAAGGAAATCACCATTTGTATTTTATCTCTGTTGATAGTAGCAGGACCGTGAAAGGCTTAAATGATGGTCTCTTCCTCAATGTCTCTGGGGAGAGATCTTGGTAGGTGGTGATTTTCTGCCCCTCATAGCTTAGGTCTGAGATGATGGAGTTTGTTCATTACCAGTTCAGGGCAGGTCCTATAATCCATTTGGTTATAGAGATCTGCAACTTTGTAGGAGTCACAGCCTCTAGGACCCCTTCAAGGCATACATTCAGCCTTCTCCCTCTATTTTCAAGGACTTCAATCATGCTTTGTAGGAAAGCATTAGATTCTCTGAATTTGATCCTCTTGCCAGTACCCTTGTTGGAAAGCAGCATTAACCATGTCTTCAGTGTCATGCATCCTGCTGGAAATCACTGTTAGTTTATTGCTAATCGGCTCAAAAGCCAAAGACTAATCCTTTTGCAGGTCTTTAACTGAATTTTCCCAAAGTTTCTGCAGGAGGTTTGGGGAAGAGAAGTCCATCACTATGGGCAATCCAGCTTTCCTGCCTCTGCCTGCATTATTCAGGGCACTTGCCATGTTAGAAGATGACAGATCATCTTCTTCAGACAGTATTTTGACTTCTTTGGAGGTGTGTAAAAGTCTGTAATTGGCTGATCCACTCCCATTTTAATAGCGGACATTTAAACCTTAGATCACACAATTTTACAACAATTATTCTTGCTCTTGCTTTACAAAAATCATTGGAGTTAAGCCAAGCTCATAGGCATCCAGCATGGATGATGGCTTGCCATGCCCCCTCCCCCCAATTATCAGTTTTTTTAAGGATTCCACAAGAATTTTTTTAAATTGTGAGGATTTTATGAACTAAAACTATTTGCCAGGCTATCTTGCTTCCACGCAGCAGCTTACAAGCCCTGCCTTCTGATCTAGAAACACAGGAATCAACGCACTTAAGATTGCCTTTACCTAACATAAACACGCAATTTCTTTCCCAGTAAATATCACATTATCACAGATTTGTTCCTTTTCCATTTAATTTCATATTATTATAAATTGTAAATTGAAACAAAAGCATAAACATAGATGGAGTCATATTTATATACGAGTCGAGAACATTTGCAGAGTCAGAATCAAATGGTAAATTACAGTGGTCATAAACTATGTAGCTAGAGGAAAGGTTTCTGCTATCCTTGTGCTATATCTTTTAAATTATATGTTACTTTTTGTGATCTGTGGTTTTCTCTCTCACCTACAGGTGTTCATCATAAATCTCCTGCGTGACAGCAAATATTTTCATTTTCGACCCGTAATGGACACCTACATTCAGAAACACTTTGCAGGAGCACTGGCGTACAAGTAGGTCCTCTTTTGTAGCATTTTACAATAGGATGTCATTTCAAATTTTATATGCAAAAAAGCACTAATTGTTTAGTGCATCTAGTGGTACAGATAAAGGTAAATGGACAAGTGTTAAGAGTATTCACATCTTTCTTTTTTTAAAAAAAATAAAGCAATTTCTTATTTGTGTGAAGGGTATTTAGGTTCTGTTCCATGTCATACACTGGGCTAGCAAAGTTCAACACTACTTAACTGCAGTTATTGAGTTGTACCATACATATTGCACACTATACTCAAAAGGGTTTGTTTTTTAATTCTTCCCTTGTTTGCAAGATATGGGAATGCTAAGAATGAAAAAGAACCATGTTAAATCAGTCCAACATAGTTCCTATAGTGAGTAACTAGATGCACATGGGAAGCCCACAGGTAGGATGTAAGTTCATCTTCTGTGCTTTCCAGCAGCTGATATTCAGAGTCATGCTGGTTTCAGTTCTGGAAATAATATACAGCTATAATGACTAGTAGTCATTTATACTTTATTTTTCATTAATTTGTTTAATTCCATTTTAAATCTAGATTGGTGGCGACTGCTACATCTTATGGTAGAAAATTTCACAGTTTAATTGTGTTCTGTGTAAAGAATTGCATGCTTCTGTGTGCTGTATATGCCAGGTTCATGCCAATATTATTTAGGGATATCTTAACTGGGATGTTTAAAAATCAGCTACTGTCAGAAGAATATAGAGTCCATTATCTTCTTGAAGGAATGAAAGTGATGGAACAGTTATATGAATACAAGCACAAAATAACTTTAAGATGAGTTCAGAGATGCCTTTAACCTAAGTTGTTCACTAAATGTTAAAAGGTTGCTTTCATCACTTTCCTGTTAATTTCCCTGTTTATATATAGCATTTATTAGCTGATTTTCTTCTTTAAAAGTATCTGAAAATTCTGCAGGGCACTATACCTATCAAAATACTTGTTTTATACAGAGAACTGATCCGTTGTTTGAAATGGTACATGGACCGATCAGCTGAACTTGTACGACAGGATCACATTCAGGAGGCAATGAGGGTATGTCTTCTGTGTAAATATATCTCTTTAAAATGAATCATGTGTAGAGTTTTTATTTTCCAGAATCTTGTCTTGAATGAATTTCCATGGTTAATTATCTAGGGAAAAAATATTTTATCTTGGGGTGTCTGATTTATAATCTTAGAGCAGGAGTGGGCAAACTGCAGGCCTGGGTAGCATGCAGCTCCCAGGGCTGTTTTTATAGCCTTTGATCTCTCCAAACTCCCAAGACCACCCTATTTCCTGTTCCCACAAGGGCGAACTTCTACTCCTGGATGTTCAAGGAATGATCATTGACCTTTTAAATTGGCTGAAGCCTTCACTGCACTATCTAACATTTTAAAATTGTGTTATATTAAAACCAGCGGTGGTCTTCTGGCTTGTGTATATGTGTGTGTGGGCATATTTGGTGGTCCTGGAGGGTCCCAAAGCAGAAAATTGGCCCCTAGACTCCTCACCCTTGTCTTTGAGCAAAACTTCTTTTCTTAACTATGAGCAAATTAGTGTAGCTCTTTGAAATATACATACACATTGTATCATGAAATGACTGACAACCTCTCTGTTGAAGAGGTGAAATATTACTTTATTTTCTAGCAAGTGCAATATAATGGTATGGGCTAACCTCTCATGCTGCCAGTCCACAGTCAGGAGTCATGTGATCTTACTGGAACTTTCTTGCTGAATTATCCTCCTCTGTTCTGTTTTTCAATTCCACCATCATCATAGTTTTGGTACTCCTTACTCTGTTCTTGTCTCTCTGTATTTCTGCTTGCTGTCTTGAACATTTTTCTTGCATCTACTACTTTTTATTGGTTTCGCTACCAATAATTGGGGAAATCTATTTTTTCTGTTTCATCTTTCTCTCTGAGTTGTGGCATATGAAGGAGACAAAGAGATAAGAAAAACAAAGGAAGGAAAGGTAACTGAGAAAGTTGAGGAGGAAGACGGAAAACAAAAGAGCTTCTGAACACTTCTTGGGAGCTGACCAAATTCCATTCTTCCAGTGGGCTCAGATGGCTCCCAGATGGCAGATTCCTAAGCCTGTGGAGGAAGCAAAGTGAAATTCACTCTGGCAAGAGTGAATTAGAGAGGCTGGCTAATTGATCTCAAGAGCCTCAGGAAAAAGCCCATTCCTAAAGGAAAGTACTGGAGGAGAAAATACATGGTACCACAGATCAAGAAGGCTTAAAGGAAAAAGGCAAGTAGGTGTAAAAAAGAAGTCCGAAATTAAAGTTGGATTGGAATTAGGCTGGAAGAAATGGAAAGAAAAAGGAGGGAAAACTTAAGGGCTGCAGTACCTTTAAAAAAGAAGAAACCTGGCACATGAATTATGGGCATAAGCTCTGGCCAGCTTCCCTCTTGAGAGCTTGGTTGCTTTGGGCAACTTGAGAGCTGGCTGGAAAGGTATTACTCAACAAGTGGGTTCAACTTCATTGGCCACTGTACCTGCATGGCTGAATACTCATCTATCAGATTCTGGTCAGTTAATTTAATGGCCATCACTAAACCTGCTGGCAAATCTGGGAGCAGCATCTGCAAATCTGAAAGCAGCATCTCTGTTACAGCCATCAAGCCTATGGAAGAAAACATGAAAAATGAGAATATTTAGCAACATTTCAGAAGGTTTTCTAGTGTTCAGTTACTAACATCACACTTTTAGGGCAGGAGAATATTCCATTCTTTCAAATAATAGTCAAGACTAAACAGAGCTTCTTACACAGATGTGACCACAGCGCAGTTATTAGTCAGTAAACGTGACTGTGGGATCACAAGACTCAATGCAATTGGACTGCAGTTAATTTCTGTAGAAATGGATTGTAAGGCATCACATTAGCTCTCTGATAGCTGCTGAAATTTCTAGTCATTCTGAGTTGTTAATACAGGCGAGCCAATAGAACACAATAAATTTAATACCAACTTAGCGTTCCCAAATTTTTCAATCTCCAATATGGGACAACTCACTCTGTTCCCAGCCAGCTCAATACTGGCCTATATAAAGACTGCCTCAAATACTGCAAGTGGCCTCATGTGCTCCTTTCTTAGACAGTTTTAAAGCCAAGAGCCTGAGTTACCAGTAGAATTGATAACAGAAGAAATGGTGATCTGTCCATTGTAAGCATAACCTACTCTTGCTGCTACAGACAACTGACGGGAAAGCAGGTGAAGTACAATTTGGGGCTGCTGTGCCTGGCTGATGGAGGAGAAAAAGAAGAGCAGTATCATGCTAGCCACAATATTAGCAGATAAGCTTCTAGCATTTCGTACATAAGGCCATTTTGCTGCTTACCAAATGCTTGGGGGTTGGTCTATTGGGAACATAGATTGTACCCGTTCCCAGCAAGCCAAAGAATATGAGATTTGGGGCATTTAATACAGCCCCAATAGAGGGACAAACTCCAAGCTCACCAAATATAGGCCCTTTCCACATGGGGGTTAAAAAACGGTGTAGAGTGACCTCTGACAGAGGTCGTCTACACTGTAAAGTGGATTGGGGCGGACTACTTTTGCGTAGTTCCACACCCCAATCCACGCTAGGGCGACCGGAAGTGGCGGCGCCGCATGCTTTTTAAAAACCACTTTTTATGTGGTTTTTAAAAGGCATGGGGCTTGCAGCCCTGTGCAGCCGCCTCGCAGTGCCCGGTGTGGATTTGCTGGCGTGCGCAAGGGCGTGCCTGCAGATCTGCCGGGGGCGGGATTTCTGGCTGGCGAGGTTCTCCAGTTGGTGGAGAGCCTCCGCCAGTTGTAAGCCACCATTTTGGGCACTGCAGGACGCCACGGGACGCCGACGAGTGTGGAGCAGCGAAAACACGCTGCTCCACTGTCGGCGGACTTACCCGGTTTAAGGTAAGCTCCATTTCAGCGTGTTTCCAGCCGTTCCTTCGCTCGCGTGTGGAAAGGGCCATAGAACATCTTGTATTAAATGGGATACCTGGGAAACCTATGCATACTGATTTATCATACCGATTATATCCAAGAATTTATGTCACTGTGATATAAAATTAAATCAGATGAATTTAGTCCAACAGGATTTTCAGTTAAATTCATTTATTAGCAATGTGTATCAGTTGATGACTAAAGAAATTGTAAAGCTTTAGTTTGATAAAGAGAAAGAGGCAAAATCAGGCAAGTGTTAAAAGGAAAACAAAACACTTCAAACACACTTGATAAAGATGTTTCTGAAAATGAAAAAAGAAGCACAATATCAACATTCAAAAAGGTATTGAAGATTTGGGGCTTATACCTAAGTAAAGCAATCTCAGAATTTGACAACCTGAAAAATCAGTATCTTAACAGTCATTAATATCAGCCACCTCATAAATAAGGAAATTTCTATGCCAGATTTTGTGATTTTGTTTACAGCAGGATGGGATGGTTTTTTGCATACTAAAACACTACCCACATTGTCACCAAAACTGGGTACACTGCATCACAAAATGATAGGAATTAATGGTTCTTCCAGTGGAGGCACCTGTGGCAGCCTTGATTTCAGGAGCTGTAGGGCCAGAGAATGACATACCACCTTAAAAACCTGGAAGAGAAATGAACTAACAACACACTAAAGAGAACACACAAAGGTTCACTGCTCATTCACTTGCTCTGAGCACCAGTGGTAGCTTTGCATTTTGCAAGATAGTTCTGTTATATTTGGAAGACATATTAACTAATAAATATTCAGATGCAAAATTGTTGCCTCATTCATTAAATAAGGCGTGCAAAGCTGCCCAGTTTGTGGCAAATACTACACAAGATGCTTTGTCTTTCTAAAGATCAATAGCTGTTTTGGCAATAGAACATCAGTCCCTGTGATTGAATCACTGGGAAGTTGATCCTAAATCTTAAACTGATTTAAAAGTTGCTACATTCAAGGGCTAACATTTGTTTGGAGAACAAACACTAGAAGAAAAAAAATTAAAACAAACAAACAGGAAATGCATATGTCAGTTTAGAAGAAACCAGAAAGAAAGCAAACAGGAACCCTTCCTTTTCATTTTGCAAATTAAAAGATATTGGATGTCCTAGGGAATACAGATCATGTAGACCACAGTTGCAAAGATGAAAATTTCCAATTAGAGTTGAGGTGTTCTCTAGGTTCAGCTTCTCCTAGCCCCTGCTGCCGGAAACGATTAGAAAAAGGAAGATGGAGATGGCAGTGAGTTCTGAGGGTGGCTTCAGAGAAGGCGCTGTACTAGGCCCAGTTTGGACGTTTGATTGTATTATGGAATAAATGACCTGTGTTTAACCATGGTTTCCTTTGAATTATTTTTGGGGGTGGGGTACTTATTCCATCACTAGTGTTAGAACAAATAATGAATTGATAATGTTCATTCCCACATTGGCCTTTTTCTGCTGCAGAATCATGTTGTAGATATCAGTTTGTTTCCATTATAAACACTATTTTTTTTGTTTTTTGAAGAACTGTTGCCTGCTTACCAATTTCCCACAGTTTATACATATAGATTTTTTTTTGCATCTGTTAAACTTATATTTTGCTATTGTTGCCACCCATCACAGTATGTAGCATCTTGAAATTAACTGAGTGTACTGTAGACTTCATTGCCCAAGCTAAGGTGAATGTCAAACTTAAGATAGATCACACAAAAGTGTAAAAGGTCTGTGAATGCTGTTAGTCCTTCAGGCAGATGCACATGTTAAAATATGTATATTTAGTATTATTCAGTGACTTGACTGACTATTGTGCTTGTTGACCCACAAACAAAATATTGCAATAACAATTTCATCTGTTTTAGGGTGTATATTTTTTGGAATGCTTGTCATTTGTCTGAAGTTTGAAAAACTTACAGTGAAATGCAGTATTTTGGGGGTGAGGATGAAGTTTTACATGCCATCGAGAACAAAAGGATTTTTCATCTTTGGAACTAAAAGCAATCCTTACCTCTCCATTTCTCTGGTCTTAGCGACAAGTGTAGAATAGCTGTCGTTCTGCTGTTATTTATTTTCTCATTTCAAAAAAAGATGTAATGTCCAAGATGTGCTCACATTTATTTTTGCTTTCTGCAGAAGGGAAGATACTGTGTAGACTTTAGCTATAAGTAAAGCAGATTCTACCATAATTTGCTAAATGAAAATATTTGTAGTTCCTCCTTAGTTTGAAATACTTTGTATCTGTATTTTCTTTTACTGTTCTTTATGAGCATGAAAATACTAAATTTTGAGTATCTCTGGCTTTTAATTAATCAACTGTATATCCTATTTTTCATAATGAAGAATTTCATTGTTAATAATATACCTAATTTTTTCCCTCTCTGGCTCTTTCTAAAGCTCCTTTGCGTCTCTTTTTTTTTTTGTTACACTGATACTTCTCCTACTCCTTAAGGCCTTGGAATATCTTTTCAAGTTTATTGTTCAGTCTCGGATCCTTTACTCCCGAGCTACTTGTGGAATGGAAGAAGAACAGTTCAGAGCCAGCATCCAAGAACTTTTCCAGTCTATCAGATTTGTGCTCAGCCTAGACAGCAGAAGCTCAGAGACTCTGATCTTTACACAGGTTAGAAATATTTAACGCTTCAGTTAAATACAGTATATGAAAGATGTAAATCAGTTTGTGCATATGTGCATAAGATTGTTGTGAGTGCCTGCTAATTCTAATTAATTGTGTCTGCATAATTCTAAAACAATTTGTTGCGCATAAGCTCATAGAGAGCTATTACCCGACACTGAAATGGGAAAAAAACGTGAATGTGTTGTGTCAATTCACAAAATATCTTTCTTAGATTCCTTTTAATTTTTCTATTTAACATGTTTGGCTTATAAATATATTTTGGAATTGGCATAAAGGTAGTGTACCTCATTGTCACAAAATGATGACACAGAAGTGGTTCAAATGGATGTTCTCTATTATATAATTTGAACTGGAAGGTTATTCTTCTGCATAATAACTGTAATCACATATAATCATCTTTACATAAGCACTGCTGTTAACATTTATTACAAAGTGCTAGGTACTGGGCTTCCCTTTAAATTAGTTTCCATTTTATAGTATTCTACTACTTACAGTGTCAGGTACTGTTAAATAACGACTTAAGGCCCTGGATGTATAGTAAAGCTACTGTAATAAGTACGAACATGTTGTGGCAGATATAACAGTGCATAGACTTCTGCATTCCTTTGGTTGGACAAAGGTTTTCCTCTCAGTGAGAGAATCTTATTTTCAGAGAAAGAATCAGAAACAGCCTGGATTTGTAAAAATAGGATTATATGTTGGAAAATAAAAATAGTTAAAAACAACTGTCATTTTAGAACAGATAGTTTTGTGTGATAATTTTAAGCTCCAAGTATGTTATTTACATTAAATGTATACAAAGTTAAGATATGCCTGGATTCCTATTTAATTTAAAATATTTTAACACCAAAGTATAACTAAATTAAAAACTGAATAAACTGATGCATGAAACAGTGGGGCCAATATCTACCAAATATTATGAAGATAAGCCCTATTAGTATTTATATAAGATAAAAGTTTGTAGCAATGTACCACTAAACTGTCCTTGTTGTATTAATAAACCTGTTCTCAGTGGAAGAAGGCACTCAGCAAAGTAAATGTTTCCTAATTATTTTCAATAACTGCTCCACTAAACATAGGTTTGGCTCACAAGTTCATTAACATGACTCAGAAGAGACAAATATTACTATAGAGTAATTCAGCAACTATTTCTGACATTTACTGATATAAGGAAGGAATAGTTTATTCACTAACTTCTAAGTTTTGTAGCCATCTAGTAGGGAAAATACTTGATGACATTGTTCGCTTACCACTGACTCTGACTTTTTTTTTACCAGTGACACTTTGTTACTTGAGGAGGTTATATTTTCATAACACATGACCTGTCTTAATACTTCAAAAGTTTGCCTTTTTGTTTCCCACTTGCCACTGTGTTGCCCCTTAACCCTAACTGCCCCATAGGCTCCTCAGCCTGGAGGACAGGTGAGCGGAGCTGGGACATGTGCCCCACAAAAATGTGGTGGTACTTCAAGGCCGTCGTTTAATTCTGTAAGTAATATCCCCATATCCTGCACAAGTTTTCATCGTGGATGTACCCAGTGACTGTTCTCCCCTATCCAATCCATTTTTCTGCACCTAGAATTAAAATACACTGCACAATTCAGTGTTTGCAAGTTCAAGGTGATTTTCAAAGCACTGAAAATTTAAATATAGGAGCTACTTGGTTGTCTGCATGAATCAGCTTGGTTATAAGATCCAGTGATTAGAGAGAAGATATGAGATCAGTTATGATGGAGTTATTGGATATCATCCTGTATTACAAATAATAAATAATTACGGTATTTGTGTGACAATCAGCAATAACAGAGAGTAAGAGAAGAATATTTTAAAAAGACTGAATCTTGGTTATACCTAACTGCCAAAACTACCAGAGCCAATAAAAAAAGGAAGTGGATTTTGTACTTTCCTTTTCTCTCTTCCTAAGTTCAGTCTTTCTATGGTAATGGCCCCAAAAAGCTATGTGTTCTCTCTAATTACAGGTCTTTGGGTGCCCCACTTTGAAAATGCTTGCATCACTGAAGATAATTATCAATATTTAATGGTTGCTGAATATTTCACTGCTGTGGACTTGATTTAGCTTTAAACAAGCAAAGAGGTTGAAATGATAACAGCGTTATTGCAATATTCAGTTGTTATCCTGGTTCATTGTGACTGTACTGCTTTTGAATTTAAACAAGTTTGAAAGAATAAAATATTTTAATAATATATTATGAAGTAACAATAATATCAACATCTCAGCAGAAGTTTCAATCATCTTTCTAAAGATGATACCCTGTTCCCTCATTCAAGGATCATAAAATAAAGAAAGGAAAGATTTGATGTGAAAGGTCATATTAGGAAGACATATAAAAAAGACTTATTTGATTTCCTGAAATCTTATCAAACCAGGAGTCATTGAGATAACCAAAACAGAATATGATGAACTTATGCCATTCAAACTACAGTTGGCCCTCTACTTTTGTGGGGATTAGGGGCACATTGACCCCTGCAAAAGTGGAAAAACCATGAATATTGTTTAAAAGAAAAAGGCAACTATATTTAACACACATAAAAAAATACATGTACTGGCAGGGTGACTGGGCTCGGCCACGTGTGCATTCTCTCACTTGCATGAGTGGGGGGAATGGGATGAGATGAGGGAGCAGGAGGAGGGACAAAGGGAACACCTATCCTGTCCCTTTCACATTCTCAGGAGTGAACAAACACAAGTGCAGACACCCTCTTCCTGTCCCATACTCTTCATGCTCCTGTCTGCAGGAGTGAGCAAGCACATGTGTACCCTCTCTCTGCCTGTCCCATCTCGTATTTACCCCCTCCCACCCATCTAAGTGAGCAAAAACACACACATCTCTCCTCCCAACACATCCCCTTCCCGCCTTCTGCCTGCATGACTCAGTAAGTAAGCAAACATGTACGCCCTCCTACTCCTGTCTCATTCCCTTCCCACTCATACAAGTGAGTGAGAGAGTGAGTGCGTGCATGCGACCTCCTTCCATACTGTTCCCTTCATCCCAGTAGTCCACAAATATTCAAATCTACGAATGTTTAACCCACAAATGTGGAGGGCCAACTGTACAGTTTGAATACATTGGAAAACTGGAGGTTTTGGCTTCTTTTTCTCTTCTGTAAAATGTGGATAATAGTAACTACAAGCCTTATTCTAAAAATCTGTAAAGATTGCAGTCATTTTAATTCTGCACACTGCTTCCTTTTGCCCTTGGCCCCATTTCATCATCATCCTTATTAGTGGAGAAATGCTGCGCAGCAATCCTGTCAACTTGGTACACATCTTAAAGTGTTAGTTTTTTCTTGGAACTGATGATCTGTCCTATCTGATTTTTGTTTTAGAAGTGAATTATGCAAAGTTCAGTAAAAACACAAATAATACTAAATGCTTATTTCTCCTGTTATCACAGTAATGCCTTCATAGTTACAGAAGAACAACTGCTTTTTATGTAGCTATTGATTTGTTTAAAGTTTTAATTTGAGAATATGTTATATCACCTTGAACAAACCAATCAAAGAGATTATAGATTAATCTTTTTTCATAAAGTGTAGCAGTGCTAATTGTGTTGTAGGAAAATAATAAAGAATTCCACAATATCTTAATATAATTGTAAAGGTATAATAGCACAAGTTTTCATGAACTATATATTAAACTGAATACAACATGCTTAGAGGTTGAATGCAAGGTGAAAAGAAAATCTGTATTTTAGTTTGATTTCATTAGGATAAATTTATATAGTTTGGGACCATGTAGTATATATCTATTCTCCCTATTTTTTACTTTTCCATATTTATATTTGTGCATATATAAAATTGAATAAGAGATATATTGTACATAAGGATAAACTTTAAAGTTATAGCGGCTCCTAGATAGTCTTGCACAACACACTGTTCACAACCTGGCCTACCTTACAGGGTTGTTTTGGGAGTATGAAAAACTGCTCGAAGCCCTTCAGAAGAAGAACTGGTTACTCATTAAACAAAAATTAGGACAGAACTCTTATACCTGGCAGTAAGCACTATAAATTTAATCAGACTTAATTATCAGTAGAAACATACAGAACTGATCTTGTAGTTGAATAACTAGCTGCTTTGGCCGATTGAGCAATAAATTTAACTAATGAAACAGAAGGGCCTATAAGCACCATTTTGCACTTGATTTACTGTTTAATATACAATAGCTAATTGTTGGGAAAAAATGTGGTTCCTTGGCTGCTGCCTCTCTGATCTTTCCCTAGAAAGAAGTATTGTTTTAGAGAAGAGTGAATATAGTTTGATAGCATAATAATTATGTAGGATTTATGCATTCTCTGAATGGCAAAGTGGAGCACTCCAGATGAGTTATTCCTCATGCGTAGCATACATAACAGGAGTCTCTAAGTCCAAAGTTCTTTTTCAGTTAATGTAATTGACTCCCACTGACTTCACCTTGTTTCTTTTGTCAAACAGTAAGAAACTGAGATTTTTGATTGAATGAATTACCAAAACCCGCAGAATCTGTGAACAGGGACAGTAATTGCTGGCAGTGTATACCAAGGGCAACTATGCTCTCTGTTGTACTGATTTCAACTCTGGAAAATGTTTTATCTTTCTCTAGTCCACATGTTGACAAATGGATCACTTACAACAGACAAGTAGCTTAATTACAATTCTGATCTGAAGAAGATCTAGCAAAATTTATTCTTTAAGTAGTACTGAGACAATGGATGACAAAATTTTGGTGTGGAGGAATTTGAAAGCATTAGGGTGACTAGGCCTCAGAGGAAGGCCATGGCCAAGGCCATGAACCCCCTCTGAAGAAATCTTGCCAAGAAAACCATGTGATAGGTTTGCTTCAGGGTTCCCATAAGTTGGACTGACTTGAAGTCACATAACCACAACAACAAGTGTGACAAGGAATTAGATATACAAGCCTATACAAATATACTCAGAAATATGTAAAGTCGAAGGCTTTCACAGCTGGAATCCATAGGTTGTTGTAGGTTTTCCAGGCTTTGAGGCCGCGTTCTATTACTATTTTCTCCTGACATTTCACCTGCATCTGTGGCTGGCATCTTCAGAGGATCTGGTGGCATGGAAGTGAGACACAGTATACAAACTTGTGTAGTCCCCAAGTGGGAGGGAGCAATTTGCATGTGTTACAGTTGGCCTGTGTGGTGGCCTGTTGTTAAATGGGATATCCCCCAAGGTTGTATTGTTAGTCAGGAGATATGCATAACAGTGCGTTAATTACATTAGCCATCCATAATGGCTTCCATGCCACCAGATCCTCTGAAGATGCCAGCCACAGATGCAGGCAAAATGTCAGGAGAAAATACTAATAAAACATGGCCTCAAAGCCCGGAAAACCCACAACAACTTAAAGTCAGAAATAAGTTCCACTGAGTGTGATTGGTCTTACTCCCAAGTAGTTGTGCATAGAATTGCAGCCTTAATTGTTAGAATGTCCCATCAGCCTATTTGAAAATTGAACTGAACTTTTGCAACACAGTTGCCCACCAGTTCAAGAGACAGAGCTTAATTATTAAAAGGGAGTTCCTTAGCATTAATTATGCTTGTAGGTCATGCTCTCTTATTTAGAACTCATTTCTCACAATACTAGCTG
Source organism: Ctenosaura bakeri (assembly GCA_948474755.1). Lineage (NCBI taxonomy): Eukaryota > Metazoa > Chordata > Lepidosauria > Squamata > Iguanidae > Ctenosaura > Ctenosaura bakeri. The sequence goes on along the minus strand of CAOLHI010000995.1, from coordinate 18,239 downwards.
TGTAAGGATTGGCTGCATTAGAAAAGACACATTCTCAGCTTTCAGCCTCCTATGGTTTCTTTTTTTTAAAGAACACAAAAACAGGTATGTAGAAGCTACAGGTGGTAAAATGATGACAATGATACCAATACTGTTGTTTGAAGAGCAGCAGAATTTTGTGTAGATTCCTCAAGGAGAGCATCCTGAGAATTTGACATGTAATTTAGAAATCTGGATATAAGTTGAAGCTAGTAAATAATGTTGTAAAGGAGACCAAGTTCAAAGTAATGAGCAGGAGAAATTTGATTAAATACTAGATAGTTGGGTAAAATAAATGTGAAAAATGAGAACAGTCAGAGGAGTCACACTGTAGTATGTGAAAAAATACATGTAGGAAAGGTATTTTTAAACAGGGATAAAGATGAAAAGGTGTATCATAAACACTTTGTAAAGGAAAATAATGGAATCATAGAGTTGGAAGAGACCACAATGGCCATCAAGTCCAACCCCCTGCCATGTAAGAACAGACACTCAAATGGCCATCCAGCCTCTGTTCAAAAACCTCTAAAGATAACTCTGTAAAGGACACAGTTTTCTTGGCAACAAAAAGAAGTAAAGGATAGATAAAGAGGAATATCTAAGTCAAACATTTTATCCATCTAGCCAAGTACTGTCAACTCTGGCAGTGCTTCAGGGAAGAATACTTTTCAGGGAAGAAGATTTCTAGCACATCCTGAACATCCCTGATATTCCCTCATGTTCTCCCATCTGAGTACTAGCCAGTCCTGACCCTGCTTAAATTTTGGAATCAGACAACATGAAGTATGTTCCATACTAAATGTACTGGAGAATGAAAGACTAGGATTTTCCTGCACATGTTGCAGTAAAACGGATTGGATTCTGAGTTGTTCTTTGGTGGCATACTAGTGGAAGTCTACAGATCTCTGAGCCTCTGATTCAGCTTGCAGACCCCCCTCCCTCCACTACAGTTAGGGGTTTTTGAAGCCTTCATTTGAAAGCAATACACAGATTTTTCAGGTCTCACTGCTATGCTGGGTGAAGTAAGGAGAAGGTGAAAGCAAGGGAAAGGTTAATCTCTCCCAAACCAGATTGCAGCATGTGGATGGTTGTCAGCCTCACAGTGAAAAGTAGATAGAAATAAAGTAAAATACATAAAAAAGGTACATACCTTTACCTTTTTATAAACTTATAAAATGTTCTTGTTTTATTATGATAAAAATAGTGTTCAGGGCTCAATTCCTCCCAGCACCAAAGAATTAGTGAATTGTTATGTGAAAAGATTATTTTAATGCATTGTATTATTTATAATTCATTTAGGAGTAAGATGACTTCATTGTAGAATGCATTATATTAATCACAGGTTGATATTAACTTATTAATGTATAATATTTATTTTTGATATATTTGAGAGACCATAGGCTTTAAATTAATTTGCTGTGGTGGCATAGCCCAGGCAGTAGTAGCAGCAAATTAAAGGCTTTCTCTTCAGATTGATTGAGAAATTAAAGCCTTCCTGTTCTGATTGACTGAGGAAATTCTTGAAATGAGTGCATTAAAATGTAGGCTAACTGCTATGGCAGTGAAGCAGTGTAGGAGAATAAACTTGAGAGTGGAAGATTAGATTTTCCTTGCCAATGCCCCGCTTCCCAGTTAGACTTAGGATATACTATTACCAGAAGGGGAGGATTAGTGGGTAGGAAAATATATGAGTGTGACAAAGAGATTGTCACCCTGTCTACTCCCAGAACCAGCCCCACCCACTTTAAGTTTTGCCCTGCCTACTTGCAGTCCCTTAGCAAATGTCAATTGATGAAGTGTACTTTGGCCAAAAGGTTTCCCCACAGCTTTATTAATGGACAGGCTCCTTTTTTTCGTGGAGACATTTGCAATCCAACAGAAGCTGGAGAAATGGACAGTTTCCACAGAATTCTCCAGCAGCTGTCTACACCATCTTTAACTCTGTTCTGTATGGTCCCTTAATAGTTCAGTGCTGGTTTTCAGGGACTACAAGGGGCAGTCATTGGAAAACATTGCCATCTCTACCATTTCCTTGGGGTGAAGTTCAGGGTAATTAAGGAACCAAGTCATTTATTTTGTCTTCTGAAATCTTGTCTCCATTTCAGAAGTAAAAAAAAGCATAACTCAGAACTGCTGAAGAAACAAACTACATCAATATACATATATTTTGAAAGCCTGTTACATGCATGAACTGACACACATGTCATGTAACCATTCTGTCTTGTCAAACTAAGTTAAAGTGCCACATAATGATGATGCTAATTATTAATCTATAAACAGATGTAGTTTGTTCCATTTTCCATATACAGCAGAAATGGTAAGATACAGTTACTAGCCTCCCATTTTATAAATTATAATAGTTACAATATTGATCCTGAAAACAATCAGAAATAGGTAAGTGATTTGATAGTCTTTTGATTCTGTGCTCTGCTACTTGAAAATCAATGCTAAAATGCTTCCCTTACTTTGTGTGAAATGCTGAACTCATGTATTCATGCACTGCTATAGTAAGGCTGCCAGAAGACAGCTTGATTTAATGTATGAGATATATTTATGCCCTAGAGACAGGAGAATGAGATAAAGATGGAAGCTGAATCTGGTTTTTAGGCTTTCTCCTCAAGATTTGTACCATCATTCATTTGTTTTTCTCATAAACCTATAATACTTTATTCTTGTGCACCAGTACAGATCTTAGAGTTCTCATATTTCTTCATTTCCTTTATAGGCTGCTCTGTTGAACTCCTTCCCTGCAATTTTTGATGAGCTATTGCAGATGTTCACAGTACAGGAAGTGGCAGAATTTGTTCGGGGGACTCTTGGGAGCATGCCTAGTACTGTGCATATTGGACAATCTATGGATGTTGTTAAATTGCAGTCTATAGCTCGTACTGTAGACAGTCGCTTGTTTTCTTTCTCAGGTAAGACAATGATATTAGTTTTAACAATTCTGCATCTGATTTACTATTTCTCAATATGCCATATGTAGATAAAATTAAGCTAGGTTGCTATCCCTAAGATGACATCCCAAAAAATTGTAAAACATTTTATATTGTAGATTAGAAAAGATAACGATTGCTTATATGAATGTGCCTGTGATTAAATAAAGAAATAAACAAGCACAATACATTAGTTGGATGAAGGGATTTTTTAAAAAATACTTAGCATACTTATTTGAGCTGATTTGTGTAGCAGGAAGGTAAGAAAGAAGGAAGGAGGTACATGAAACTTGTGCTTCAGAAGTCATCCAGAAGTACTGGCTGAGTGCCCTGCACTCCTATGTCATCTTTCCCGTGTGGGGAAGGTTCAAGTGAAGCCTAGTGTTGGGTCTGAGAGGAGGGAACTTTAATCCTGTCACTCCTAACTGATTCCTCATCCCTGACGTAGTTGAAAACATGGGAGAAAATGTTGGTTTTTGAAATGGTGCATAGGATAACTCACATGAGTATGAACAGTGGAAGTTTTTCAGCATCACTACAGATCAGTACTCCCATCTCCAACTTCAGTCTCTAATCTTGAATGTTCCTTGAAGCTGTCTTTACACTCAGAAATAACTGTACAAAAACTTGGCAAATACAAAGAAAGTTACTCTTGAAGTTATGTAGTTCCCTGTGAAGGTATTTTTTATTTGTCATACAGATATAAATGAAGTTAAACTTGTTCCAAACACCATTTCGAAAATGGAAATTCTGCTCATAAAATTAAGATGTATTGCAATTGGAGAGTTTCCAAATTTACTTCGTAATAACATGGTGTAGCCTTCTTCCAAGAGTTAGTTAATCATTTATAGTGAACTTTTCAAACCCAATCTGTTACCAGTATTTCAAGAATTTTTAAAATTCATTGTTCTTTATTTCTCTGTTATCCCTACCATTCTACTCAGATGACCTAAAATGGGCCAGTAGTGTTGACAACAGTCTGTTACAGATATCTCTCTGGGGCAGGCTGCTACAGTATAGTAATGGCTACAAGAGATAAGCTGTGGCCAAGTCCCATCCATTTCTAAAGTTTCAAAGGAGACAGATTCAGATGCAATTCCTTTCTCTTTAGAATAGTGTTTTTCATCTTTTCTGAACCTGGGCCCTGTTCTAAACTTACTGGATTTTTCAAATTTCTCTGCCCTCACATGGATGTAACTCAAAAGTAAACAACTTGTCCACAATTGTATGTTTGCACTCTAGTGCTGTGTGTCTGGAGTACCACACTACCACACTATGCCACTATTGGCATTAGGAATGAGCTAAGACAGGGGCCCTTTCCACATCATACCTGGATGCCACAATGTCCTGACGTCATCCCAGCAGTGCCATTGCCACAGGATGGTAGCGTTTGGAACACACTCCTTCCTTCCGCAGTGCAGCTGGCCTCTTCCGGTGCTGCAATGAGGAAGGAAGCACTTTGGTAGTGCTTCTGCCCTTCCCACGTGGCCCTAGCCGACGCAATCATTGTGCAAAAGGGGCCTATTAGCAGATCTTTCTCCAATAATAGTATAATGCATGATCATGATGGCTGGAATTGTGATAGAAGCGGGACCGCAAGGATATCGTGCAATAGCATGCGTCATGGACCAGCTTCAACGTGTCTCCATGCTGGAGTGGGGCCATAGTGCAGAAATGGCCAAGGTATCTGAATACAAGCTATGTTAAAACAAGCTATTCAGGGCAAGATTAGGAAGAGCTGCTGTGTGGAAGAGATACTATTTCTGCATCCTTTTCACAGAATCCATAATTAAGATAGCACTTGGGTTTCCAACAAAATAAGTAGATCTAAAAGTAGTCTCAACCTACACACCTATTCCCTTAGCAGGAGTGCAACCCTATCCAGAGCAGGTACCTTACTCAGTTTCTGGAGACAAGATTCATCAATGCAAACAGGCTCCATTTTATTTGGGTTCAGCTTCAGTTTATGGGCCCTTTTGTAGCCAGTCATAGCATTCAGGCATTGGAGGGCCCACCCTGTATTCCAAGAGATAGTTACAAGGAAAGCTTGTCATGTCAGGTTGCCTTTCACTTGTCCTGTCAACATGAGAGGTCTGGAAGAAAAGTTAGATAAGAAGCAATTGGAGCAGACAGCCTAAATGAAAATTTCAAATGAATTTCAGTGGTGCTTTTTTTCTGGGTCTGACTTGGTTTTCAGATTTGTAATATTTCTCATGTTCCTTACTTTCATACATGTAGCTCATCTTCAAAAAACACAGATGCCTAAGTTCCATTGCTAGTCCTAACTAGAGTAAATCTACTTACGTATAATAAAACTTGCATAAGTGTTGATTTACCAAATTCTCATTGATTCAATGACTCCACTCTGGATGGAGTTACCAGTGGGCTGTAAGCCAAAGCACATTCAGTATTACTAGATAGGATGTCTTCAGATACTGTGCTTGACTTTCTATGTTAATTGCTATTTTTATTTGTGGTCCAGTAGAGGGTTGCCAGTGCCACCTATTGCAATCTTATCTCATATAAGGATTATTAAAACAGGCTGAATACATACTGCCTTTTGTTTATTCAGCTACTGTAGTAAACAGTATTAATTTTTAAAAAAAACCTGGAAATTGCTGTTAGTAGCTGCCAATTCATGCAGTATCATTCACTGTAATTATAAATATCAAGTAAAGGATTTCTTTGTTTGGAATCAGAATGTGAACAAGTGTAAATGGATTCTCATGTTTTTTCTCCTGCCGGCTCCTAATTAAGTGATAGACTAGTTATTAAAGGGCTAGTTAAGTAAATGTTGTGCTGTCTCTCTGCTACTAATGCTATGTCTAGATGTATGTTTTTTGATAACAGTGATGCTTCCAATAACAGCAGTTTAAGATCTCTTGTAAAATCATGTTGAGTCTCTGGTTTTGCATTCCTAGAATCCCGGCGCATTTTGTTACCTGTGGTTCTTCATCATATTCATCTTCACCTGCGACAGCAAAAAGAATTGCTTATCTGCTCTGGAATTCTCAGCAGTATCTTCTCCATCATTAAAACTAGTTCTATGGTAATCTATGTCTGCTTATCTATTTGATGCCTGAGAACTTATCCAAACTGTGAATTATGTATCTATTGCAAGAAAGCACAGCTGTTTGTGACCGTAGGAGAATTTTTGAATTAGAATTTGCCAGGTAATTATTACGTGTGAGGGCTATGCCCAAATAATACACTTGTACCAAGAAATTACAAATATGCATATATTATCATTTTATAAGTATATCTCCTAGATTAATAGAAGAAAAGTTGACATATTAAAATCATTTCTAAAACTAGAGTCCTGTGTACACTTACGTGGAAGCAGTGATAGGAATTAATTGTAAAAATCAATAATGCATTATATTTGAAATTTTGTATCAAAAACAGACAATTAAATTTACTTTTTAACTAAAGTGGTTGTCTTAAATTGAAATTTCAGCATTAAAGCTTCTTCACAGTTTATAGTTATTTGCTAATTGAACTACAGGGCTAAAGAGCCGAAAAATTTCTTATTGGTTCTTTACTTAGTCTGATTTTCTTGGATATTTGCAAAACTAGTTCTTAGTTTTTGTTACTTAGGATTGAGGAATTACAAATATTAGATCAAAAGATTCAAGGATAGTCCCAGTGGGATGAATTGTACTGGAAGCCTCTATGGTTAGCAGTCTCAGTGATTCATCCTTCCCGTTCCCTACCCATTTCTAAACATTATAAAAGATTTCTATTACTATGCCAGTCATTTCTTTAGATCATTAAAATCTGGAGGACTTTAGAATGTTTTAGAAATACTTTTAATCCATGTTAAAGACCAAAACAACAGAAAAAAATCTTATTACCGTGTTTTCAGAGAACTTTCTCATATTGTTTGCAAAATAGTTTTTGACATAAATCCAGTCACAAACTCAAACTAAAATAGACCCATTGAACCAATTGGTGCATGTAGTTTCCACTGATTCAGTGATTCTGCTCCAGCTGAGATGGGCAGTTAGGTATAGACAGTAGTCAAAAATACATCTGTCCAAATTTTTGGAGTCATAATCATTTAAGACCACAAATGCAACAATAAAGTTAAGGTAAATATTTATTGAGATATCACTATATTGACCTATTAAGGTCTGCTTAATTTTAATTACCTGCAAAATTGTGATGACAAAGGAACAATCAAATATCAGATTTATTAAACTGTAAGATAAGTGATTATGAATTTCATTTTGAAATGTGTTTTTGATGTAAAATAGTAATGTGATTGGTGTGTTGGACTGGAATTTGGAAGATCCAGATTCAAATTCCACAAAGCCATGAAATTCACTCAGTGATCTTGGCCACTCACTGTTTCTCAGCTTGATTCAGAAGAATTTCACTGCAGTGCAGTACTAATGGCCAATAGTCTAAAAGGGGATCCAGAATATTATGGATCCAGAAGGGATCCTGGAAAAGCTTGGCCTAGCATGGACACAAATCCACACGTCCGATGATCTGCCTGCTGATTTATGGAACTGTAGCTGTCCAATCCCATTCTTTGGAGAGGGGGCATGAAATATCAAAAGAAAGAAATCACACATAGTGGATGACCATGATATGTGGAGCAAGGTTCTGATCTCTTTTGTAGACCACATATTGAAGAACAAGGACTCTAGAGCTGAACAAGTGGTGGAACCCTTAGTACTAAAGTGGTATTGACTGAAGTGGTTAGGAATTAACCCTGGAATAAGAGCGTAGAGTGGAGGATGCAACTGAATTGAATACTCCATGCATTGTAATCTTTTCACAATCAGCCAGTGCTCCTCTGGAAAGGAGGTTGGATTTTAGTACAGGTCAGTCAACCTCTCTTCCTAAAAGTGAAATAATTCCCTCATCATCATTATTAACCAACCAGGAGATGTAAGTTGCTAAGAAGTTGATGTTAGAAGATAGGCAGACCAGGACAAGTTTGTGCATCCAGCACATGACCTTGCTGTATTGGCCTTTACCTGCTGCCTTGTTATTGCACCAAAATCAGACACTGTTATTTGCCAGATGCTGATTGCCACCAAGATGAGAGAAAAAAAATCAGGCAAATTTGCATGAGATGTTCCTCTCTCCGGGATGAGCCAACCGGTACTGCATGTACCAACAACCCTTAAAGTAAACTCTAGATCCAGTAATACTGGATCCTGAAGGTCCCTGCATGCATCTGAGAATTCTTGCCAGATTGACATACCATTAAACTGACTTAACAGTTTAGCCCCAACCTGCACACATCTTCTCTCATGTCCTTTATCATCCATCCACAGTGGTATATGGAGTAGGTGCCAGCAGTTTCTCTGGCCAAGTAAGTGCAGGAAGAGTTAGCTCTTGAGACCACCTACCCCCATGAATACTGAAGCTCTCTGAAGTGCATTTTTATGAACAAGAGTTTGACCTGTTTGGCCTCAAAAAGGAAGTAGTTTATCCCCATATACGTAATGTAACAGAATACCCAAGTAGACCATTTGACTGGTAGTCCCTCCTATCTTGTTCTGGGTCAGTAAGACATTTAATTGCTGAGCCATGCACTAGAAAATGTCCAGAATGTCCTAATAAGCACTTCTGGTCCATAGGCCCACAAGCAAAACCAGTGATTGATAAAAGGTGTTGGACCTGTGTTAAGTTTCCATGCTGAGAATGGAGCGAGAAAAGTAGATGTGGGTTTGTCCACCTACCAGTCACTGTCAGACTTGAAGCCCAAGTGACAGAAGACATTCTAATGCACTGGGAAGAGCTGGGAAGCAGACTGAACACTGCACTTAGCTGTAAGGACTCTACCTCTGCAGGACCTTAACCAGTAGATTGAACAAAAGAGAACTCTAATGGGATGACCACACAGATAAATAACCTCTTCAGACAGGATAAAATTTTATATCAGCCTGTTCTAGTCCAGAGACAACTTGAAGGCCACCCAAAACAGGATAGTTTAGTGTTAGGGGTGGAGTGAGTACCAAAGAAACTTGCCATCCATCCAGCCATTCACTCTTTGGTGATTCTTGCTGCCATTATATAAGAATATTCTGATATGAATCAAGGTTGCCCATGTCCATGTAGGTATGGGGACCAAAGAAGAAGAGGATATGGAAACCCTGACTAGAACCTTCTTGCATATAAGCAGTGATTAATCTGTTGGAATATTGGGCTAGCAGGAGGAAATCAACATAAATGATGATGAATGCTAGATCTAACTCAATTCACCCTGTGGAAAAAGGACTGTTTCACAGATAGTGTGGCAGAAAGTTCAGTGGTGCTAGATTCTTCCTCATTTTTGTTGCCAGAGGTGGAAATTGGTTACTGGTCAACTGGCCACTGTCAGTGCCTAGGCAGTCTGGCATGAAACCCAAAACATTCTTTCTTGATAGTTCTTAAAAGAGTAGCTGGAACTAGCTTAGTCTAGCTTCAAGCATTGTTAGGATGGCTGATGTATTAACTAGGGCCTGGCAGATATACCAGGTAGCCAACATGCTGCTGCTTCTCGTTGAAACTCTGCTGTCTTTGAAGTTCCTTCACTCTCTTCAAGCATCTGTGGGTCTTGCATCTTGGAGAAGCCCTGATTTGACTGTTGTCTCTTACTTGCAACAAGTTCCTCTAGCCACATGCCATGATGATCTTCATTGCACTGTTCTTCCTTTGCTGAGGATTGAGGAAAGATTAAGTGCCTCTGCTGCTGCTTCAAAGAAATTCAAGCCTAAATATGGGCATTGCATATGTGGAAAATAACTTTAAGCTCCCCCAGTGGATCAGAAAGGAAAGTTTCCTGTTCAGATCTAACTGGAGGAGCCCACCTGCCTGGCCAACCAGGCAATGCTCTGATTGACCAACCCACCCCATCAGTGCCTAATGACTATGAAAATCTCATTGGCTTATAGAAAGAAGCTTGCAAAGGGCTGTCTACAAGATGGTGATCTGTTGCTTCTTAGTGTACATCTGCAGGTAGAAATGGGCTCCTGGGTAAGGGTGGAGACATATACTTGTCCAACATCTTCAGCAGTCATAAAAATAAGTGAAATTCTATGTTTGGGACACATAGCATACAGACTTCAGGATTCTCTGGACTATAGCTTTATTTAGTTAATGGCACCAATAGAGTGATTGTCGTAATTAATTCCAGCTATTTTCAGAAATAGCTCATGGTTTTAAAAAAAAATCTGTGTTATACATTTCAAAAATTACCTAGGTACTTCGATGCGCTATGTTTTAAGAAACTTTGATGAATTCCCAAGTCATTCTAATCACATTCCAAATTATAGTTTGCTTTAATCATATTCAAAAAGTGAGAATTACTCCCTTAATTTAGAACACATTGGTGCACATTAACAATCAAGAGACTTTTGTATGTTATTGTGAGTAAAAGTTATTTGAGTTTCTATGTGCTGATAATGAACCAACTATTGCTAAGCTGTCAAGAGATCATCACAAGAGTACTTTGTCATGCTAGAGTCACTGGTGACCTTTAATACAAGAGTTGGATCGTTCTAAGAATGAGGCGTCTTCTCCGTGGTTGGAGTATAAGTCTCTGAGAATTGGATCCAGGAATACCTATGATTCAGGATTATACATTAAAATCTGGTGGTGAAAATATATATCTTTGTAAAGCATGAATATAAAAATAAAGTTGGGAGCTTGGAGCTCTTTTTTCTCTGTCCCAAAACTTGTCCCTTCAATATCCAATGTCCCAACTTCTTTGAAAAAAACAGTTTCTGACATAGATGAAACATTTAATTTTATTAATGCTTTTCTTTAATTAGCTACCGCAAGGCATCCAAAACTAATAAACAGAAATAAATAATCAAACAATATCAAACAGTGATAAAATACTGTAATTAAATCAACAGTAGGAGCAAACCACAGGTAAAAAAAAAATCCATCAAAGAATCTCTATCCCTGCAGCCTACCCCAAACCTTTCTTTAAAACCCCAAGTCTTCTCACAGTGTTGAAAGTATATATACAGATTGAACTATATGACCTTCCTTGGAGAGCGTGTCACAGCAAAAACCCCCAATGCTGAAAAGGCTCTGCTACAGAAGGCACTTGCTGAACCTCAGTTAGCAAAGAGGCTAGAGCAGAAGCTCAAATATTGATCAGAATATAGGGCAGAACTAAAGCTATTTAAGGGCTTTAAAAGTAAGAATGAGCATATTGAACAGAATGAAACATGTAACAGTGTAACAGGAAATTAGACAGGACTGAAGTTGCATGCTTTCAACCAGCCTGTCTCAGATAATAGTCTGATAGCTGCATTTTAGAGCAAATGAATATGGGTTGGCTTCCTATTTCCATTTTACAGAATGATAACTGTCTCTATTTTAACTACTTACTGTAGGAGACTGATGTAATTGAGGAAGTAGAGATGATGGTGGAGAGCCTCCTGGATGTACTTCTGCAGACTCTGCTTACTATCATGAGTAAATCTCAATCTCAGGAGGCGGTAAGAGGGCAGCGTTGTCCACAGTGCACAGCTGAAATCACTGTTAGTAACTAACAATCAGGTTCTATTTCCTGCTTATCTAACCTTCTCCTTTTTTCCCTGTCCATCCATCACCAGGTTCACTGTATTATCATCTTTCTTGCATTAAGTTTTATCTCTTTGAAAACTACAAACTGTATTACTTTTTGCATTTCTGGGGTAAAGTGAATGCCAGCAGCCAGGTGACTGATCATTTACCCAACTATTCAGAGCCTGACTTTTCTAGATTAAGCTGTTCTTCATTTGGAGGGCGTTTGCTGTCACAACTGAAAATTATCAGTGGGTATCTTAGTCAAATTCTTACCCACAGAATTATTCCATTCAGACTTATATTCTATCAGTTTGTCCCCTCTTTTTATCCTCTGCCATGGTTTCTCACTATACTCAGCCGAAATAAGGATTTTTTTTTTATATAGAGAAGACAATGGTATTGTATCATTTGCTGAGATCCATATATTGCACTAATGTTGATAGACTGTGTTTTGGAGGAATGCCAAAATATTTGTGGCTGAGCCATTTTAGTTCTCCCTAATGGGATAAAAAAGAAAAGAAAAGAGAGTGATATTTCTCATACTCTGAAGAGAGACAAAACAAATGCTCACTTTCATTTTTTCCTTCTTGAATTCATTTGATGAAATAGTCTCTACTGTGTTGTGTTACTGTTTTTAATTTGATTCAGATGCTAAAACACTTTGTGTACAGTCAATTCCAATTTACAGAATAAGTGTCCTATATGGGCATGATAAACATTTGATTAAAAATTCATGCATATACTCTTTCTTCTTTCATAAGCATTGGAACATTTTCAAACTCCATTCCTTTTTCCTCTACCCTTTTTTATTTTTTTATCAATTGTGACTGCAAGCATTTTTCTGAAATTATTCTTCATTGGGATTGGCAGGGAGAATATGTGTCCTGTCTTTTGTCTCTGCTTCGTCAGATGTCAGACACTCATTTCCAACATTTACTTGACAATTTCCAGAGCAAGGATGAGCTAAAGGTAAGAGAGCAAAAAACAGAGCTTGGAATTAATTCAGTAATGTTAAACATCAGAAAATGGGAACATAATTCATCACCATTAACTGAACACTAATAACTGGAAATAATTTGATCAGTTGAATTGTAGCTAATTTGTTATTTGAAAAATTCATTTCCAGAATTATCCATGGGAGTTGACAGAAAATGGCAGTTGTCATTATTGACTTTAGGAGTGCACTTCATTATTGGCTCCTGAAAAAGAGGTGTTTTTGTTTTTTTTTAAGTTGCCTTCCCCCAACCTGGAATTCTATTCATCGGAGGAACTACAAAGCTCATAATACAATTGTTGCTTAGGGATGTTGAGAGTTCAACTTGGTTGAAACCTGAAGTTCAGAAAAGCTAAAGTATGGAAGCCCTCTTTCTAAATGTTCAAGAAGGTTTTCTCACTGATCTGCATCTTCTCCTTTATACCAATACATAGCCATGTCTTCAGGAAAGGGTGGGACAGATAACCAAGTACAACTTGTCCATTACCCACTATGATAACCATCTGTGGGTGATCATCTCAAGCACCTGTGCACTAACCCCTCCTGTTGCCCACTGCTTGGCTGTATCAGCAGAAAAGGTGGGGTGGACAGCCAAGTGAGATTTATCCATCTGTGGGGGAGGAGAAAAAAAGATAAATGGCGGGGAGAGACTTTTCCCTCACTGAAGAATGTTGAAGACTTGCAAGAATGGATAATATAAACAATAATTTCAATTTAATTTAATTTAAACAATAATTTAAATAGGACATCCCTAATCTGCAAATGATCAGTGGTAGGGTACATGTTTTGCTCATTTAATTCACTGAGACTTCTGAATTGATATTTTAAATGAAAGACATAAGCATGGATGGGAGTGCTTGGGTGCTGCTTGTATTTTTCTGCTCTAATGTCTAGCCTTACCAAATCCCTCAAAGAAGGGACTGGATAAAAAGCAGGATGGGAAGGAACATGAGACTGAGAGGTCAAGAGAAAAAGAAATACAGCAACATGGGGAAAACTTAATTCTTTGATTGCCAAAGGCACTCAAATTACAAAGGGGTTGCCTGGGGTTTACTTGTGAGCAAACATGAAGTGGCTGTGATTTTAGCTAAATGAATTATTTGGCTCTAAATTTATAGCTTCATCCTTATTAAAGCCCGCAGAACATGTGATCTACTGTAACAGGGAGTGGATAGTAAGCAGAATTGGGCGAGAAGGAGGCTATTTCTGCATTGCACTGTTACAGTGCTATTATTCCACTTCCTTTGGAATTCTGGGGTTTGTAGTTTACTGAGACCAAAGAGCTCTCTGGCTGAGAATTCTAAACACCCCTCCCTAAACTGCAGATCTCATATATGTGATAAGCAGCTTCAGCCTTTCCTTACACCTCTGATCATGTCAATGGCTGAACATCCTTTCAGCGTGAGTCTAGTTGCATCATTAGCCACAGCACTAATCATACTTGCCCTAGATCTACTGTAACCCAGTAGCTCATTGAGTGCCTTCTGATCTCTCTCTTTCTGGAACTGTCTGTTGTTTCACTTTGGATTGTCGCATCATAGAGTTTCCATGGAGAAAGACATTTAAAAGGTTTACTGCTTCTCTCTGCACAGTACTAATAAGGGTTAGCTGTGGTGCCACTGCTTTTGTCTCTGAGAAATCCTCCACCAGTATCACCTTCCACTGTTGCTGCTGCCCAGTAGCTGTTTGGCACATTTATTCTGCCTCCTCAGCAAATGTCTGTCTGACATGGGAGACCCTGCTAGCAGCACTGCTACCATCAGCATGGCCTCTTGCTTCACAAGAGCGTACAGTCCCACTACCGTGGAAAGGTGGTGCCATGGTTGAATACTAAGCATATTTTCATATTTATAGTTGTTTCTTGCTGTTGTTTTGATGCACAAATGAAGTGAGAAATATATAATTGCTTTATCTTGCTTGCAGCAAATAAGATCTGCTTGCCTACAACTACGTCCACACTGATTTATGTTATTGCTGTTATTACTGCTGTTTTTTCTCCTCCTCCTCCTCCTCCTCTTCACTAGGAATTTCTGCTAAAGATTTTCTGTGTGTTTCGGAATCTGATGAAGATGAGTGTCTTTCCTCGAGACTGGATGGTGATGAGATTGCTCACCAGCAAGTGAGTGAAAACGTATTTTAGAACATTCAGAGTTTTTCTGGGGATAATAAACTTTTTCTCCAGTCTCATCTTTAAATCCAGAAATCAAGCTGCTTGTCTTGAAAGCCCTAAAATCTTTAATACTGGGATTCTTTATAGAAAGCCTACTCCTATTCTCCCTGTCCATAGCTGAGTTTTATAAATGGTGTCCAGCTTTGAGTGTTTTCCACAATCTGAAATAAGATCAAATCTTTTTAATGAATCTCACCTCTTCTGTGGAACTCCTTTCCAAAGAAAGAATTATAGTCTCATTCTGTTGGAGTATATAGAAAATTAATAAAGATGGCTTGGGAGGATGGAGTTGTGTTTTTTTTAAAATTTAAACCAACTTTGTTTTTTTGTTTTTTTTGTTTTTTTTAACGATGCTATCATATTTTATTAAGAATTCAACTTTGATTATCCTTAAAAGGCTAAAGGTTTCTGGGGGAAGCAGCAGACAAGATCTGATGAGCAGAAAGAAGGAGTCACAGTGATCTATCATGAATGCTTGTTATTCAGCCTTTTGGCCATTAGCCTACGAGGTTCAACATGGGTCAATACTATCTCCAATGCTTTTTAAAGTCTATATGAAGCCTCTCAGAGGTCATTCAGAGCTTTGAGGTTGGGTATCATTAATATGCTGATGTTACCCAGAGCTATCTCTCATTTACAACTGATGCCAAGAATGCTGTGGTGATACTGAATCATTGTCTGGATACACTAAAGACTGGATGCAAGTGAATAGACTGAGGCTTAATCCAGACAAGACAGAAGTGCTGCTGGTCAGTAGGAAAACAAACCTAGGTTTGGGATCATAGGCTGTTCTATTGGGGATTGCTCTCCCTCTGAAAGATTGGATTTGTAGCGTGGGGCTGGTCGTGGACCTGGCACTGCTCCTGGAAAGCCAGATTGCTGCAGTGGCCAGGACCGCTTTGCCCAGCTTTGGCTGAACCCCTTCTTGGGGAAGGCAGGTATGGCCACAGTGATTCATGCCTTAAGTTACCTCTGGATTGGATTACTCTAATGTGTTTTGTGCTTGTACAAAATGCAGCAGCCAGACTTGTGTCAGGTGTGCCTTTTAAAGACTATATAACATCTGTCTTACAAGAACTTACGGTGGCTACAGTTTGCTTCCCAGCTCAATTCAAGGTGCTGGCATTGGCTTATGAAGCCATAAGTGACTTGGAGCCAAGATATCTCTTCCCATATGAGCCTGCAAGAAATTTAAGATCATCAGAGGAAGCTCTTTTGCATGTCCTAATAACTTGTGAAGTTAGGTTGGTGGATACATGTAACAGGGCTTTCTCTGTAGCAGCGCCTTGACGTGGGACTCCCTACCCAAGGAAGTTAGGCTAGCCCCATCTCCTTTAAGCTTCTACCAGGCAGCCAAAACAGTACTGTTCGGCACTGGTATTCAGTGTTTAAAATTACTGTTGTAACTGTTTCGAAACTGGATTCTGGTGTTGTTTTCAGATTGCTTTTAGGCGTATTAAAAGAGTATTTTAATATGTTTTCTAAAATGTTTTTATCTTTGTATTGATTTAACTGGTTTTTATTTGTTCATCAGTTTGGGAGCCCTTATGGGCTAGGAGCCAATACAGAAATATTTTAAATAAATAAAATAAAAACAGAAAGAATGGGATATACATTTAAATATAAGTTTTAGTGGATAGTATGTTTTTTCCCATGAAGTATTTTTTCATGGAATAAGTGAGAGATTCTAAGGATCGGCCTAATATTCAAATGCATATGTGTGCATGTCTGTGTATCTGCATGACAAGTATCATATAATAAGATTGTATAATGGCATAATTATAGATTTGGAGGAAGCTTTGTACTCCATCCAATCCAACTTCCTGTGCCATGCAGGATATGTAGAGTATTCCAAACAGATGTCTGTTAAACCTCTGCTTGCAAGGGAGAGTTTCTATGTTGTTTACCAAGGGATAAATTTGGAGTAAAATTTCCATACTCAAACCTGCACTTATCCCAGAAGTGACTCATCATTACCAAACCTGGAATGTGGACTCATAGCCTGTGAGTGAATGGCTACTTAAAGAAAGGGCTCCTACAGACTAGCCAAAAGCTTTAAGATTTGATAGTAGTTACTGTTCTCATTGTTGTGTGCCTTCAGGTTGTTTCCAGTTTATGGTAACCATAAAGCAAACCTATCATCGGGTTTTCTTGGCAAGGTTTGTTCAGAGGGGAGTGCCTTTTCCTTCTTCGGAGTCTGAGAGCATGTAACTTACTCAGTCTCACTGAGTGGGTTTGAGCAGAATTCAGACTCTGTTCTCCAGAGTCAATAGTCCAGTCCTCAAACTACCATGCTACACTGGCTCAAGTTGCAGTTACTGGATTTTTTTTCTGATATCCATATAGCATTCTTCCTGTCCTGGTATTTTACTTGTGAATTGTGTAGTATTAAAAGAAACTTATTAAACCCATTGCAGAATGGTTGTTTGTTTGTTTTTTCTATCCTGGAAACTTCTAAAACAGGGTGGGATAATTATAATACCTATGTATCCATTGTCTCAGTTCCTCCTGCTCTGTAGCTGTCTGTCTTCAAGTCATTTCCAACTTATGGAAACCTGAAGGCAAACCTTTCATGAGGTTTTCTTGGCAAGATTTGTTCAGAGGAGGTTTGCTGTTGCTTTCCTCTAAGGCTGAGAGAGTGTGACTTTCACAAGGTCACCCAATGGTTTTCCGTGCTCAAACAGGAATTCAAACCCTGATCTCCAGAGTTGTAGTACAGTGCTCAAACCACTACACCACATCAGCCCTCTCATCCTGATGTATTTTGATGATGATGACGTCTGAATAGGGGGTGTCCTTTTTCATGGAGGTTTTCTACTGACTTTCATTCTCTCATTACATTTCTGGTTACCAAACTGAGCATTTCTTTCTTTTTTCCCCCATGGATTTCCGTGGATCTGTGGATTCTGTATCCACAGATTCAACCAACCGTGGCTTGAAAATATGAAAAAAAGCAAATGTCGATTTTTCTATTTAATATAAGGGATGCCATTTTACTGCACCATTGTATATAATGGGACTTGAGCATCCACAAATTTTGATATCTAAAGGGGAAAGCTGTTATTATTGATCTCTTATCTACTTGAAGACCAATGAAATCTCACATGTTTTTCAGCCTGGGTCTCAAAGGCTAGCATTTCAACAAGACATGGAACCGATTGTACTATAAAAAACTGTTTTTATCATTTCATTGCTATGTGTAGCTGAGATTAGCTAGACTCACAAAGACACCAGACCTAAAACTGATGGAGAGTGCTTCTTCAACATCAAGACCAATGAGACCACAGACTCATTTCTCTAACCATGTATTACAGCCACGAAAATGGGTTTTGGCGAGCAATTCTCTCCATATCATCTTCAAAGGCCTTTCTGGAAGAAACTGCCTCCTCCTTTTCAAGGCCAACTCTCCCTCTTGTCCATCCTGTCAATCATCCCAGTCCTCTTTGGCTCATCATAAATACTCATGCATGTCGCATTATCACCAGGCATTTGTAATCTTTTCAGCACCACAGTTTTCATCAAGGTAATGATGGTAGTAGTATCATCACACCCGAAGACAATAGCCATGAAAGACTGCCTCTGCTTGGACAAATGACTG